>JABWTJ010000206.1:0-410077 GCA_016801875.1 Solanum sitiens | reverse complement strand
TGTGTCGGTACGTGACACTCCGATCCCCTACTACTATGTGTCGGAACGTGACACTCCGATCCCTTAATTCTACGTGTCGGTTCGTGACACCCGATCCCTTAATACTATGTGTCGGAACGTGACACTCCGCTCCCCTAATTCTATGTGTCGGAACGTGACACTCCGATCCCCTAATTCTATGTGTCGGTTTGTGACACCCGACCCACTAATACTATGTGTCGGAACGTGACACTCCGATCCCCTAATTCTACGTGTCTGTTCGTGACACCCGATCCACTAATACTATATGTCGGAACGTGACACTCCGATCCCCTAATTCTATGTGTCGGAACGTGACACGCAGATCCCCTAATGCTATATGTCAGTTCGTGACCCCGACCCACTTAATACTATGTGGTCGGAAACGTGACACTCCGATCCCCTAATTCTAGGTGTCGGAACGTGACACTCCGATCCCCTAATTCTATGTGTCGGTTCGTGACACCCGACCCACTAATACTATGTGTCGGAACGTGACACTCCGATCCCCTAATTCTAACAATTCATCAAGCCTTCTTTTATACCAAGGCATCACCAATCTCATTACTTTAGTTCATCAAGCCTTCTTTTATACCAAGGCATCATCAATAACAAGGTGAATTAAGGTTTCTTCAAGATTTTGGATTCAAAAGCGGCATTAGGGCTTATTTTAGTCACAATCACATAATCACATTCATGCAGCATACAATTAGCATATAGAAGGGTTTACAATACTAACATACATATCAGTCGCTATTAGAGTTACTACGAATAGTAGCAAACCATAACCGAACCTTCACCAAGGATTCTTGATCAAGCAAGCAATCTCTCAAAGCTTTTTGTTTCCTCTTTGTTTGTCTCTCTTTATCGATCGTTTCTTTCTCTCCTTGTTCTCTCTATTTTTCTTCTTCAAAATCCTCTCTCTTTTCCCTAATTAGCATATAATTAAGTATAAAAGATGAGGAATTAACCCACTAATTAACTCAAGGTTATCTCCTTCACACCCCCAACAATTTGAGTTATTAACATTAACCCACGAAATTCATAATTATAGCAGGAATAGTCCAAAACGCCCCTTTAAAACTTACCCAGAAATTCGACCCAGACTGGGATTACGCAACCTGTGACGGCCCGTCGTGACTGCGACGGTCCGTCCTGCAGGTTCGTCACAACCTTCAGAGACTCAATTTCCTTGATGAGTCTGAGACGGTCCGTCGTGCCTACGACGGTCCGTCCTGCACTTCCGTCATGACGGACAGAGAATTTCTCCCAGTACCCAATTCTCAAGAGTTGAAGTGTTTTGAAACGGAACCTCACAACGGTCCGTCGTGTCTGTGACGGTCCGTCCTGCAGGTCCGTCACAGAGTTCAGAGAGTCGATTTCAGCACTCAAATATAAGAATTCCAAGTGTTTGGAACGAGACACCCTCGACGGTCCGTCGTACCCATGACGGTCCGTCGTTGGATACGTCGTCTCAGACAGTTTTTCCAGAAATAAAATCTGCTGCTCAAAACGACTAAGCAGGTCGTTACACTAAGTTTAATTAGTTTAGTTTTAACTTAATTCCAACACTATATTCACCAAATAAATCACATTAACTTATTTAAAGAATTTAACAACTTTCTAAGTCTAATTAGTTTAATTTTAACTTAATTCCAACACTATATTCACCAACTAAATCACATTAACTTATTTAAAGAACTTAACATCTTTCTAAGTGTAATTAGTTTAATTTTAACATAGTTCCAACACTATATTGACCAACTAAATCACATTAACTTATTTAAAGAACTTAACAACTTTCTAAGTCTAATTAGTTTAGTTTTAACTTAATTTCAACACTATATTCACCAAATAAATCACATTAACTTATTTAAAGAATTTAACAACTTTGTAAGTCTAATTAGTTTAGTTTTAACTTAATTTCAACACTATATTCACCAAATAAATCACATTAACTTATTTAAAGAATTTAACAACTTTCTAGGTCTAATTAGTTTAGTTTTAACTTAATTCCAACACTATATTCACCAACTAAATCGCATTAACTTATTTAAAAACTTAACATCTTTCTAAGTTTAATTAGTTTAGTTTTAACTTAATCAACACTATATTCACCAACTAAACCACATTTACTTATTTGAAGAACTTAACATCTTTCTAAGTGTAATTAGTTTAGTTTTAACATTATTCAAACACTATATTCACCCACTAAATCACATTAACTTATTTAAAGAATTTCACAACTTTCTAAGTCTAATTAGTTTAGTTTTAACTTAATTCAAACACTATATTCACCAACTAAATCACATTAACTTATTTAAAGAACTTAACATCTTTCTAAGTGTAATTAGTTTAATTTTAACATAGTTCCAACACTATATTGACCAACTAAATCGCATTAACTTATTTAAAGAACTTAATAACTTTCTAAGTGTAATTAGTTTAGTTTAAACTTAATTCAAACTCTACATTCACTAACTAAATCATATTTACTTATTTAAAGAACTTAACATCTTTCTAAGTGTAATTAGTTTAGTTTTAACTTAATTTCAACACTATATTCACCAAATAAATCGCATTACTTATTTGAAGAACTTACAATTTTTTTAAGTGTAATTAGTTTAGTTTTAACTTCATTCCAACACTATATTTACCAACTAAATCACATTTACTTATTTGAAGAACTTAACATCTTTCTAAGTCTAATTAGTTTAGTTTTAACTTAATTCCAACACTATATTCACCAGCACATTAACTTATTTAAAAAACTTATCATCTTTCTAAGTGTAATTAGTTTAGTTTTAACTTAATTCCAACACTATATTCACCAACTAAATATCATTTACTTATTTGAAGAACTTAACATCTTTCTAAGCCTAATTTGTTTAGTTTTAACTTAATGCAACACTATATTGACAAACTAAATCACATTAACTTATTTAAAGAACTTAAAATCTTTCTAAGTCTAATTAGTTTAGTTTTAATTTAATTTCAACACTATATTCACCAACTAAATCACATTAACTTATTTAAAGAACTTAACAGCTTTCTAAGTCTAATAAGTTTAGTTTTAACTTAATTCAAACACTATATTCACCAACTAAATTACATTTACTTATTTGAAGAACTTAACATCTTTCTAAGTCTAATTACTTTAGTTTTAACTTAATTCCAACACTATATTCACCAGCACATTAACTTATTTAAAAAAACTTATCATCTTTCTAAGTGTAATTAGTTTAGTTTTAACTTAATTCCAATACTATATTCACCAACTAAATATCATTTACTCATTTAAAGAACTTAATATCTTTCTAAGTTTAATTAGTTTAGTTTTAACTTCATTCCAACACTATATTCACCAACTAAACCACATTTACTTATTTGAAGAACTTAACATCTTTCTAAGTGTAATTAGTTTAGTTTTAACTTAATTCAAACACTATATTCACCCAATAAATCACATTAACTTATTTAAAGAACTTAACAACTTTCTAAGTTTAATTAGTTTAGTTTTAACTTAATTCCAACACTATATTCACCAAATAAATCACATTAACTTATTTAAAGAATTTAACAACTTTCTAAGTCTAATTAGTTTAATTTTAACTTAATTCCAACACTATATTCACCAACTAAATCACATTAACTTATTTAAAGAACTTAACATCTTTCTAAGTGTAATTAGTTTAATTTTAACATAGTTCCAACACTATATTGACCAACTAAATCACATTAACTTATTCAAAGAACTTAACAACTTTCTAAGTCTAATTAGTTTAGTTTTAACTTAATTTCAACACTATATTCACCAAATAAATCACATTAACTTATTTAAAGAATTTAACAACTTTCTAAGTCTAATTAGTTTAGTTTTAACTTAATTTCAACACTATATTCACCCAATAAATCACATTAACTTATTTAAAGAACGTAACATCTTTCTAAGTGTAATTAGTTTAATTTTAACATAGTTCCAACACTATATTGACCAACTAAATCGCATTAACTTATTTAAAGAACTTAATAACTTTCTAAGTGTAATTAGTTTAGTTTCAACTTAATTCAAACTCTACATTCACTAACTAAATCATATTTACTTATTTAAAGAACTTAACATCTTTCTAAGTGTAATTAGTTTAGTTTTAACTTAATTCAAACACTATATTCACCCAATAAATCACATTAACTTATTTAAAGAACTTAACAACTTTCTAAGTCTAATTAGTTTAGTTTTAACTTAATTTCAACACTATATTCACCAAATAAATCACATTAACTTATTTAAAGAATTTAACAACTTTCTAAGTCTAATTAGTTTAGTTTTAACTTAATTCCAACACTATATTCACCAACTAAATCACATTAACTTATTTAAAGAACTTAACATCTTTCTAAGTGTAATTAGTTTAATTTTAACATAGTTCCAACACTATATTGACCAACTAAATCACATTAACTTATTTAAAGAACTTAACAACTTTCTAAGTCTAATTAGTTTAGTTTTAACTTAATTTCAACACTATATTCACCAAACAAATCACATTAACTTATTTAAAGAATTTAACAACTTTCTAAGTCTAATTAGTTTAGTTTTAACTTAATTTCAACACTATATTCACCCAATAAATCACATTAACTTATTTAAAGAACGTAACATCTTTCTAAGTGTAATTAGTTTAATTTTAACATAGTTCCAACACTATATTGACCAACTAAATCGCATTAACTTATTTAAAGAACTTAATAACTTTCTAAGTGTAATTAGTTTAGTTTCAACTTAATTCAAACTCTACATTCACTAACTAAATCATATTTACTTATTTAAAGAACTTAACATCTTTCTAAGTGTAATTAGTTTAGTTTTAACTTAATTTCAACACTATATTCACCAAATAAATCGCATTACTTATTTGAAGAACTTACAATTTTTTTAAGTGTAATTAGTTTAGTTTTAACTTCATTCCAACACTATATTTACCAACTAAATCACATTTACTTATTTGAAGAACTTAACATCTTTCTAAGTCTAATTAGTTTAGTTTTAACTTAATTCCAACACTATATTCACCAGCACATTAACTTATTTAAAAAACTTATCATCTTTCTAAGTGTAATTAGTTTAGTTTTAACTTAATTCCAACACTATATTCACCAACTAAATATCATTTACTTATTTAAAGAACTTAACATCTTTCTAAGTCTAATAAGTTTAGTTTTAACTTAATTCAAACACTATATTCACCAACTAAATTACATTTACTTATTTGAAGAACTTAACATTGTAACGACCTGCTTAGTCGTTTTGAGCAGCATATTTTATTTCTGGAAAAACTGTCTGAGACGACGTATCCAACGACGGACCATCATGGGCACGACGGATCGTCGAGGGTGTCTCGTTCCAAACACATGGAATTCTTATATTTGAGTGCTGAAATCGACTCTCTGAACTCTGTGACGGACCTGCAGGACGGACAGTCACAGACACGACAGACCGTTGTGAGGTTCCGTTTCAAAACACTTCAACTCTTGAGAATTGGGTACTGGGAGAAATTCTCTGTCCGTCGGGACGGAAGTGCAGGACGGACCGTCGTAGGCACGACGGACCGTCTCAGACTCATCAAAGAAATTGAGTCTCTGAAGGTTGTGACGAACCTGCAGGACGGACCGTCGCAGGCACGACGGGCCGTCATAGGTGGCGTAATCCCAGTCTGGGTCGGATTTCTGGGTAAGTTTTAAAGGGACGTTTTGGACTATTCCTGCTATAATTATAAATTTAGTGGGTTAATATTAATAACTCAAATTCTGGGGGGTGTAAAGGAGATGACCTTGAGTTACTTAGTGGGTTATTTCCTCATCTTTTATACCTAATTATATGCTAATTAGGGAAAAGAGAGAGGGTTTTTGAAGAAGAAAAATAGAGAGAACAAGGAGAAGAGAGAGGAACGATCGATAGAGAGAGACAACCAAAAAGGAAACAAAAAGCTTTGAGAGATTGCTTGCTTGATCAAGAATCCTTGGTGAAGGTAGGTTATGGTTTTTTTGATACTATTCGAGTAAACTCTTAATTAGCTGAAATGATATGATTGGTAGTATTGTAAACCCTTCTATATGCTTAATTGTATGCTTGCATGAATGTGATTATGTGATTGTGATAAAATAAGCATAATGAAGCTTTTTGAATCCAAGATCTTGAAGAAACCCTAATTCACCTTGTTATTGATGATGCCTTGGTATAAGAGAACGCTTGATGAATTGATAGAATGTATTAGGATCGGGTTGTCCGACACACGTAGAATTAGGGGATCGGAGTGTCACGTACCGACACATAGTATTAGGGGATCGGGTGTCACGAACCGACACGTAGAATTAGGGGATCGGAGTGTCACGTACCGACACATAGTAGTAGGGGATCGGAGTGTCACGTACCGACACAAGAGGAAGAAAGATAAGGAATCTTGAGAGATGTTAATATACTCAATGTAATGAACCTAATTCCCAAATGAGTGTGGTATTGAGGCTTGAGTCCTCATGGATGAACTTGGTAGTACTTATTGATGATTATAGTACTTGTTGCTACATGTTGAGTATTGTAGTTGATTTATGATATGAACTGATATATACTGTTTTCTATTTTGAGTTGGCCGATGATACCTACTCAGTACTTGTGTTTTGTACTGACCCCCTACTTGTTGTTTCTTTCTTTGTTATTTGGGGAATGCAGCAAACGTACGGTCGTCTTCAACTCAACAGCAATTCTAGCCAGTCTTCACTACACCGGATTTCAGGGTGAGCTAATGCTTCTAGCTTGGACTGGATCTTCTCTTCAAGTCTTGATGCCTTGAACTTCCGGCATGGACTAGCCTTTTATTTATTTTAGCTTCTTAGATACTTTTAGATTAGTAACTTGAGGATAGATGTTCTTGTGATGATGACTTCCAGATTTTGGGGATAATGAGTTATAAATTTTAGAAGTTATTTAATTGATTTCGTTAATGAGTTTTAAGTCTTCCGCTTTGTATTTTTGTACAATATGTTGGGGTTTTAGATTGGTTGGTTCGCTCACATAGTAGATAAGTGTGGGTGCCACTCGCGGCTCGATTTTGGGTCGTGAGATTAAGTGAGGGTGTTTTGTGTAATTTAGTGGTTGATTATATATATCCTAAATAAAGTCATTTTTCACTCACCCAAACCCAATTCCCAAAACAAAACCAAAAAGCTCTCACGTCTCTACTTTCTCTCTCCCCAAATTTCTCCATTGAAGAAGAAACAAAGCTTGAAGAAGAAGGTCATTTTTTCTAGGGTTTCACTTAAATTTCGTGGATTAATGTTCATTAAGGTATGGGTTCTTCACTCTTGGGATTCCTTTCCCCAAGAGGTCCTTTCAAAGTGGATCTAAATTACCCTATTGAATGGGGTTTTCCAATTCTAATGGGATTCTTTCTAAACTTCAAATTGATGATGAATTGTGATTTCCTATGACTAATTGAGTATAGATTGTTGGTTAAATGATTTTAATTTATGAAATTACATATTGATCATCTTCCCTTCCCCAATTTCCCAAATCTTTGATCTTGGTCATGAATTGATGTGAATTGAAAAATGATTTGATTATTTGACTTGTTTTATCTGTTGTAATTCATGTATGGATTGACTAGGGTAATGTACTGTTTGGATTGGATCTACATCTTGATGAGTTTATGATGAACTCTCATTCCCCTAACCCTAGGATATGAATTGATATTAATTAAGATAGTGACGATGCAACTGACCTAGTTCTTGTGTTAATTACTATTGATTGATGTTACTACACCTATTATTGGATTTAATTTGTTGGTAGATGGTAAGACCATGATGATGTGTTTTGAAGGATATTTTGTAAGTCTTCAATATCCTAACTTTTACTTCAAGTATGATGGTTTGTGATTGGTGATGTAGTTCAATTAAAGTATACCTTGTGAATAGCCTACATAGGTGTTGGTATGATGTTGAATTGAAATATCTTGACTATGTGATTGTGAGATTATGCTTAAGATGAAATGATATAAGGTTGTTGATGACTTGCCTATGTGCCTTGTTATGAAATGATGATGATGATATGCTAATCTCACATGTGAAGGTTGCCATGAAAGGATATTCTCATGCAATACCTATTGAGCTAAATGATTATGATTATAAAAGGGATAGACCCTATGACCAAAACGAAGTGATGATTGCTAAAGAAACACATTTCAAAATGGACTTAGCGTAGCAACGAGTGAACTTTACAATTGAAGTTGTTGACTTCCCATAGGGGATGATTCACCCTATAGTTCTATATGAAGTGTTTACTCCCATATGAGGGACACTCACATAGTGGATTCCCATGAGTTGAGGCTCCAATGCCATACGAATGTAGGGGGTTCATACATATCTCCTAGTTCTAGAACTATGTTGCCACCATAGGAAGAATAGTTAATGGATCCACCTAGAAAGCTACGTTCATTTTTGTTTCTACTTTTGCCGGTAGAACACCTTCCATCGGTGTAAGGTTTTACAATACCGGATTCCATACTTAGCTCTTGTGGTCTATACCAATTAAGGAAAAAAATTTTTAAAGTAAAATGATGTAATAATGTGAAATCTAGATAGGGTGACTTGAGAGGTTGGCTTAGTCTAGGTAGGGGTATGGGACTCTACCTAGGCATTGCACTAGTTGTCTATGAGGGAAGTCCTAGAAGAATGTTCTTATTATATAATGATCTTATAAAGTAAATGGTATGATTATGTTGACTTTACATGTTTATGATCCTATATGATGTTAGTTTCATTATGAACATGCTATTGGTCTATATTGCTAAATATGATGATGGTTATTATTGATGCTATGTTATGTTGAGTTAGGCATTATTTGTGATCCTTTTTTTGGTTTACTTGATGGATAAAGGTTATGCGGCTTTGCTTGGTCATTGTACTTGTAGGCTAAATTGTGGGTTATGAGTAAGGGTATTGCCTATATTATGATGTTATGAAGTCTTGTATATGTTGACTTAACTATAACTTGTTGATGTTGGTCTTGTATTGTACATGGGTTTGACTTATGGCTTATGTGAGTGTTGTATTATATGAGTTCTTGTTTGTACATATGGCTTTTCAAAGTACTTTAGCATGGTTTTGAACAAATGTCCTCTTTAGCATGATTTTACCTGTTTATGTGCATATACTCATACATAGTACAAGTGTGTACTAACCCATGTTTATGTTTACTACAAATTGTAGGATCTGACCATTGAGCTTAGTTGAATGCCATTGAAGACTACTGGGATATTCCCCAAGTGTTCAGTAGGTCCTCACCTTCCGAGGATGATGCCACTATCTTGCGATTTGATATGGTTTAGTCTTAAAGACAATTTAGTTCATTCACCTTCTTTGCTGACTTTGTATATGCCTATATAAGGCCTTTATTGTAATGAAGTATAGGTTGAACCCAAGATTTTGTATTCGACTTAGATGGTTTAAATAAGACGTATTCTAGACAAATTAGATGTTGTACTGGGCATACATAATATTTCTATATTATGAATGTTTAATAAAAGTAGAAGACTATGTAATCTTCCTATAAGAAGGGTCTATATATACTCGATATGAATATATTATGCGTATGTAGAGGTCTTTGTAAACCTCAATGTAGAAGTTAACGAAAAATTTTAAATTTTCTGCATTTTTAACCTATGAATGTAATGATGTAAAATAAAAGGCTAGTCTTAGTCCTTAAAGAGGAAGATGATGCCGGTTACGTCTAGGGGTGATCCTTTGATGTGACATGGTTAATGAGTGTAGGTCGGCTATGGTGATTCCTATCATGTACATCTCTCGTCTTATGGTTCATACCGATCAAATTGAGGAGCAAAATCTTAAGCAAGTTGGTAGGGAGTGGAAGAAGGTAAGAACCGAAGATGGGAATTCTTCTAAGACTAGATTTGAGGTTCAAGACAAGCCATGGTTCAACAAGAGGTTTCAAATCAAGGGTCTTCTAATGCTCCAAGGGTCAAGAAGAGTAAGGTGCTTACTCCCAAGCCCCAAGAGGGGAAAGCCAGAAGATCTTATATTAAGAAGCCTCTTTGTGCAAAGTGTGATAAGAGACATGATGCTAAGTTCCAAGTTGGGACGGGTAATTGGTATGGTTGTGGAAAGAGTGTCTACATTAAGAGTGATTGCCCTATGATGAAGTCTCAAGGAAGGGAAAATTCTCAAGCTCAAGCAAGTGCCAAAAATCTAGATGCTCCTAAAAAGAATCGCTTCTATGCTCTCCAATTCCAAATTGATCAAGACATCTCACTGGACATGGTCACCGGTATGTGAACATTATTCTCCTATGATGTATATGCTTTGTTGTATCCGGGAGCTACATTGTTATTTGTGACCCCTTTTATAAGCATGAAGTTTGATATACTACCTGACATATTAGACGAACCTTTTTCGGTTTCTACACCTGTGGGTGATTCCGTAGTGGTTGGGAGAGTCCATAAAGGTTGTCCTATTTCCTTGCCAAATAGAGTTACATTAGTTGACTTGATAGAACTTGATATACTAGATTTTGATGACATATTCGGAATGAATTGGTTGCATGCTTTCTTTGCTTCTATTGATTGTAGGACGAGGGTAGTCAAATTTCAATTTCCAATTGAAACCGTTTTTGAGTGGAAGGGAGGGAACTCAAATCCTAGGGGTAATATCGTTTCATGTATGAAAGCTTGCAAAATGATTGCAAATGTCACAACCCTAAAAATGGATAAGATAAGCAATGTTTAATGTGTCTAAAATGCCTCGATTAGACCAGGGTTCACACGGATTGATGCGCGTAGAACCAGACCTCGGAACCCTTTCTACAGCCAAGCCAACTAACTTGGGGAGTTAGTTGAGCTTGGAAAGGTTGGGTCCAACCATGTAGGGATATCGAATACGAAGATTTACTCGAAGGAGTCTTTTCCGGACTTAAAAAGGGGAAATCTTCGGTTTGAAGGGTCTAGGGGGAAAATGGTCTTTTTCCTGGCTAAGAGTAGTATCGTAATTACCCTAAATATATATTTAATTATTTAATTAATAAGGTGGATGGGCAATTTGGGGAGAGAGGGACGAAATTGGGCTCTTGAAGTGAAGTCTTGCTCCACCCGGGTTCGAACCTAGGTGGAAGCAATGAATTAAAGTGATTTTTATTTAAGTTATGAATTAATGTAATTAATTAATAATTATTATTCATTAGCTGATTTAAAATAAAATAAAAATCAGATTTTTATTAAATAAACAAAACCCTATTGACTAAGTCCTAAAACTAGACTCCTAAGCCTCCTACAACTCCCACTCTCTCACGTTTATCTCTCCACTCTCACACTCAATCTCTCTTCTTCTTTCTCACGTATTCTCTCTACCAAAATAAGATTCAAGAGCATAAAAATAAAGCAATTTCTTCACACTTGAAGAACTCACACGAAATCACAAGAAAACAAACGTTAATCGAACACTAGGCTAAGGGAGGTTGTCATTCGAGTGGAGTTGACATTGAGGAGGCTTAGACGTGTTCTTGGGTGAAATTTTTGGGCAGAAAGTCAAGGGTTTAACGTCAAAAAGGTATGGTTTTCTTCTATCTTGGTCCCTTTCCCAATAGAACCCTTAAGGTTCAGATTATTCAGTCCGAAAACTAGGATTGTTCCCCCTTTGCATGCCCTTGTCACTAGCTCCCAATGAATCGTAGGTTGGGTATGATTGCTGGTAGATTTAGGTGTATGTTATGTTATCGTGATGAATATGATTATGTATGTGTACTTGAAATCATATGAAAGACAACCATGTATTCGAAATTATGTGCAAGTGTGTGCGTGTGCAAGTATGTTACAGTTAATGAGGTTCTCGGGTTAAGGCTCCAAATTTGATAATGTTTTGGTTGTCATTTTATGTGCATAAAACTATGTAAATCGTGATGTTCATTAAAATGAAAGTGTGGCTGATTTGAGCACAAATCTTTTGGCTAAACGAATCTATGCAAAATGCACCGCAAAAAGTGTTAAATGATCTAAAATTTCCCTAAGATTTCAAGTGAAAATGTTGGTGAAAATAAGCTAAAAAAAATGACTAAATTTCCAGAAAACTTACAAGTTTAGTTTAGGCTAAACGTAGAGGAATAACTCTGGAAATTATTTGAGTGTAAAGGGATGAGGCCACCAGGATTCGAACCTATGACCTCATCCGTGAATTTGCCTTAAAAACGTGAAAAGGGAAATGGGGTCAAGGGGAATCGATCTTGGGTGTGCTGGCTTAAAAGTAAGGTACAAGAAATTAATAAAATAAAATGGGAGGCGTGGGAATCGAACCCACGACCTCCAGGCAGCGAGTGGAAGCAAAGGAAAAATAAAAGAAAAGGAATGTGAGGCATGGGAATCGAACCCACGACCTCAAAGCTGTGAAGAGAGTAAAGGAGAAAGAGAAAATAAAAAGAAAAGAAAGGTGAGGCATGGGAATCGAACCCACGACATCAAGGAAGTGAAGGGACTTAAGGAGAAAAATGAAGATAAAAGAATTGTGAGGCGTGGGAATTGAACCCACGACCTCTAGGTAGGCTACGAAATAAAAGAAAAATAAAGAGAGGCTGTGGGGGTTTGATCCCACAACCTCAAGGTCTATGAAAATTGGACAAGGAGAATTAAATTAAAAATAAAAAATAGAAGAGGCTGTTGGGGTTCGATCCCACAACCCCTCGGCCAAATAAGAAGAGATTCCAAGGAGAAAAATAAAGAGGAAATGTTGATGTTGGGGCTCGATCTAGGGTCCCAATGTCATGTTAACTAAAACTAAAATCAATGAAAAATGTAAGTGTTGTCCAAGGGATTCAAACTTGGGTTCCTTTGTCCAAATTCTGTATTGATACATAAGTCATACGTGAATTAAATGTTCAAGAATAATTCCACCTACTTAGATCGAAATCGAGATCTTGGCATACATACAAGATGCATAAGTCTTGTACTACATAATCTTAGGAAGATATGAGTCACTTAACGAACTATGAATGAAGCCTCATGGCTTGTATGTATAGACCCATAAGTCTAGCATACGTTTAAAAATAAGTGAACCTAAGATGTATGTAATGAAATAATGTAACCCTAGAAGGGTTAAGTACGAGTGTGAAATACACTAAATGGCCAAGAGCATTGGCATACGATGAAATAATTATTATGTAATGAAACGATGAAACCCTAGAAGGGTTAAGTAAGAGTATGAAACACACAAATGGCCAAGTGAATTGGCATATGATGAAATGAACATTCACGTAAAATGGGGTGAGTAATTATGAAGAGCAAATGTGCTAATGTTAATCAATGTGGTGACAACATGATATGAGGCTAATGTAAAAGATGAGAACAATCTCAAATGAGCCTAAGTAAATGTTACCAAAACGTACTCACCTATGAGAGTGTAAAGTTAATGAAGAGACCAGTCTCTATGAACACTCTAATGAAAGTATTGAGATTAACAAACTTAATAATAATGATGAGATGAGAAATCATCTATTGAGCTGTGATGTCCTCAAAGTAGAAGCCAGCTTCCATGACGTATGAGTTGAATGTAATGGAACTTTATACTGAGCACCGATAGAATAGGTATGAGCGGTGATGCCTTCTTTTAGGAAGGGCAGAGGTTCACGTAACTCTCATAAGATGATACTTTCTGTCATGCCGGGTATGTGTCTCCTTATATCTCCTAGTCTTTGAACCTATACTGCCAATATAGGGATCTGGCGGGGTTAAATTCCCATGTACGCTAGCATGTTTTGGGTCACCTTGGCCTATGATTCCACCTCTTTTCGGTGTGGGGCAGACACTGGATTTCATGATGTTCACATGATCTATGTCGGTTAAAGTTAAAGTTCCCAATGAATGAATGAGGCTAGCCTCAAATGATGCACATAATGAAATGAACGATACCAAAGGTGTTAGGATAGGATATTCAAGAGGTGAGCTAGACTCAGGTAATGACACTAGGTTATTCTTGATCATTGCACAGCAAACCCGATGAAAGTCTTAAGCTACATCCTAGGTATAGCTGGTGTTCACACTGGCCTATGAACGAAATGAAATGAAGTACGTATGAATGAATGAAGCGGACTCTGTGTTTGCTAATGACGACTCCCTAGTTCAGGTCCCATATGTTGAGACTTTATTTTGGAAAGTCTTAATGTCAAGTCCATGATTCCAAGGTCTCATGGCATATGAATGAATGTTATAAAAGATGTTATGTGATATATGCAGTATGATATGTGCTATGTGTAAAATGTTATGTGCTATATGCAATATGATATGTGCTATGTGTAAGATGTTATGTGCTGTGTGCAATATGATAAGTATGATGATGCATGTTACTCTCATGGCATGACTTTCCTAATCCAAATTTGGAAAGCTCACTGACTTTCCTAATCCAAATTTGGAAAGCTCACTGACTTTCCTAATCTCGATTTGGCAAGTCCAATGACTTGACTTTCCATAATCATGTTGTTAGGAAAGAGTTATTCTTACTCATGCATGTCCTTGGTGTGTGCTTGCATATACCCATACTTAGTACAAGTGTGTACTAATCCCATACAACTCTATATTTTTAGGTGCAGGCACAGGTGGACCCTAGAGCTTACAGGTTGACGTTGCAGCTATCCGGACGTGGAGCTTTCATCCGGACTTGGTAGGCCCTCATGCTTTTGAGGATGTGTACCGTTATTATCTAGCTTAGATGTAGGCTTTAGCTAGTGGAGCATGTTCCACTAGTGTTTCTTTCCACTTTCATTTTAGACTTTGTATTGGTGCCGTTTTGGCAAAAATACGTTTAATGCAATTATGAACTATTTCTTTCATTTGATTATCTCTATATTAAATAGTTGATTTGTGAACGCCCATGATGTTAAGTTTAAAATGTTTAGCATGAAATAAGAAAACAAAAAGTTCAAATTTTCCGCTAAAATTAACCTAGATGAAGTAAGAATGACGTATGTAGGATTGTCAGCAACCTCTAAGAGGTCAACGACGCCGTTCTCATCTGGGGTCTAGATTCCGGTCGTGACAAAGTTTGTATGAGAGCACTAGGTTAAATTCCGAGAATAATAAGTTCACATCAACCACATTGAGTAGTTTCTAAGTCATGATAGTGAAGTGCACCACTATCCTGAATTAGAGACTGCATGATTCGTAGGAAAATTTCCTTCTTTTGATCTTATCGAGCTTTTCCTAATGTCTAATTTCTTGGTGTTATGAGCGTGTCTAACATCAATATTTGTTGTTTTGGAGAATGAATACTAGGAGAACCATTGGTCAGAGGAGAGGAGGTGCAGCTGCTGAGGACAATCAGGTTCCACCCCAGGCTCCAGCTGAAGGAATGGCTATGCCGGTTAACCCAGCTGGGTTGACTGATGCGGAGGTACGGGCATCTCTGGCCCAGATGGCACAACCTATCACTATGCAGGCCCAGGCTATGACTCCCAAGGTCAACTAGCAGGATGTTCAGAGGGAGAATCCACCGGTTCATAGCATGGGTGACACGTTGAGAGACTTCACGAGGATTAATCCTCCTATTTTCACAGGGTCTAAGACTTCAGAGGCCCCCAGGAGTTTGTGGATAAGGTGCATAAGATTTTGGTGGCTATGGGGGCCATAGATATTGAGAAGGCTGAGCTGGCTTCTTATTAGCTCAAGGATGTTGCACAGACTTGGTGCAAGATGTGGCAGGATAGCCGAGCTTTGGGTGGAGTTCCGGCCACTTGGGGGCTGTTTAAGATAGCCTTCCTGGAGAGATTCTTTCTCAGGGAGATGAGGGAGGCAAAGGTTGAGGAGTTTATCAACCTTAAGCAGGGATCTATGACAGTCAGGGAGTATTCCTGAAGTTTGTTAAACTATCCAGGTATGCTACTTTCCTTAGCATCTGACAACAAGGATGAGATGAGTACTGAAGTTTATTAAATTATTTAGGTATGCTACTTCCCTTGTATCTAACAGCATGGATGAGATGAGCAGGTTGCTCACAGGAATCAACGGAGATCTGGAGGAGGAGTGTCGGTCTACGATGCTGCATGATAACATGGACCTCTCCAGATTGATGGTGCATGTCCAGCAGGTAGAGGACAGGCGCAAAAAGAGGGGCGTTCGTGATGCTAGGAGGCCTAAGCCTCAAGATTAGGCAGGTCCCAGCCATGGAGGCCACAGGAATAATTTTGGCGTCCGTGAGCAGCCCAGGTTCAAGAAGTGGCAGCAGAGTTTTGGGAACTCTAATTCTCATAGGAGTACAACACCTAGAAGAGGCAGACCTGAGCCCAAGAAGGGCAATGGAGGTGAGATGCAGCGTCCCAGAAAGAACTGTGCTAAGTGTGGCCGTGCTCACAGTGGAGAGTGCAGACAGGGCACTAATGCCTGCTTCGGTTGCGGTAAGAGTGGGCACATGATTAGAGACTTCCCACAGAACAGAGGTCAGTCTGGAGGTAATGCTCAGCCTAGGCCTAATCCACAGGGTGCAGCAGCAGCCGAGCCTCCTAAGAGGAACAGGTTTTATGCCCTGAAGGGCAGGGAGGAGCAGGAGAAGTCCGCTGATGTGGTCACACGTATGTTGCAAGTATTCTCAACTTCTGTTTATGCTTTACTTGACCCAGGGTCTACGCTTTCTTTGTAACTCCTTTGCTTGCTCTCACTTTTGAGATATTGCCTGAAGTTCTGCATGATCCTATAGTGGTTAGTACACCTTTAGGAGAAAATGTAAGAACTGATAGAGTATACAGGGATTGCCCAATAGTTGTAAGTGGTAAGACTATGTGTGCAGACTTGGTTGAGTTACCCATGCATGATTTTGATGTTATTCTTGGCATGGACTGGCTTCACAGTTGTTATGCTTGTTTGGATTGTCGTAATAGAGTGGTGAGATTTCGTTTTCCCTAATGAAGAGGAGCTAGTCTGGGAGGGGTACAACTCGAGTCGTCCTAATCCCTTGATTTCGAACCTTAAGGCCGATAAACTGATGTCCAAGGGGTTATTGTGTCATCTTGTGAGTGTTTATGATTTAGATCATGACATTCCTTCCATAGACTCAGTGTCTGTAGTGAATGAATTCTTAGATGTATTTCCTGATGATTTGCCTGGAATCCCTCTCCCTCGAGAGATTGACTTTGGTATCGACTTAGAACCCGATACTAAACCAATTTCAATTCCTCCCTACAGGATGGCTCCAGCTGAACTCAAGGAGTTAAAGCTGCAGCTATAAGATCTCACTGATAAGGGTTTCATTCAGCCAAGCATATCCCCTTGGGGCGCTCCAGTGTTTTTTGTGAAAAAGAAGGATGGAACCCTTAGAATGTGTATCGATTATCGGCAGCTCAACAAAGTCACTATACATAATAAGTATCCACTTCCCAGAATAGATGATTTGTTCGATCAGCTCCAAGGGTCTAGTTTCTTTTCTAAGATTGATCTTCGTTCAGGGTATCATCAGCTTAGGGTTAGGGTTGGAGATATCCCAAAGACAGCCTTTCATACCCGTTATGGTCATTATGAGTTCTTAGTCATGTCATTTGGTCTCACTAATGCACCAGCTGCATTTATGGACCTCATGAACCGAGTCTTCCATGAATACCTTGATTTTTTTGTCATAGTATTCATTGATGACATCCTCATCTACTCTAGGACCAAGGAAGAGCATGAACAACATTTGAGACTAACCTTGCAGGTACTTAGACAACATCAGATGTATGCCAAATTCAGCAAGTGTGAATTCTGGCTTAGATCAGTGACCTTCCTAGGTTATGTTGTGTCCGATCAGGGTGTGGAGGTGGATCCCAGGAATACTGAGGCTGTGAAGAACTGGACAAAGCCTCTTACTCCCACTGACATCCGTAGCTTTCAGGGATTGGCTGGTTACTACCGCTGGTTCGTGGAGGGTTTTTCTTCCATTGCTGCCCCACTGACAGCTTTGACTTAGAAGAAGGCCAAGTTTGAATGGACGGAGACTTGTGAGAAGAGTTTCCAGGAGCTCAAGGACAGACTCACTTCAGCCCCGGTGCTTACTTTGCCTAAGTGTGGTGAGAATTACACTATTTACTGTGATGCATCTAGGGTTGGTTTGGGTTGTGTTCTTATGCAGGTTGGTAAGGTGATAGCCTATACGTCCAGACAGCTCAAGGTTCATGAGAAGAATTATCTCACTCATGACCTGGAGTTAGCAGCTGTGGTGTTTGCACTGAAGTTGTGGAGGCACTACTTCTATGGAGTGCATGTGGATGTGTTCACAGACCACAAGAGTCTCCAATACGTGTTCACACTGAGGGAGTTGAATCAACGTCAGCGGAGATGGTTGGAGCTGTTGAAGGACTATGACATGAATGTTCACTACCACCCAGGTAAGGCTATTGTTGTAGCTGATTCTTTGAGCAGGATGAGCATGGGAAGTAGAGCCCACGTTGAGGATGAGATGAAGGAGTTGGCAAAAGATGTACACAGACTGGCGAGACTGGGTGTGCGATTGGTTGACTCTACTAGTGGGGGTGTTTCAGTTCATTCTAGTTCTGAATCATCCTTGGTAGTTGAAGTCAAGCAGGGTCAGCATCTCGATCCTGTGTTGATGGAGCTGAAGGACTCAGTGTTGATAAAGATGAATGAGTCTTTCGCTTTGGGAGGTGATGGTATACTTAGGTATCAGGACAGGCTGTGTGTACCAGATGTGGATGATTTGCGGACCAGGATTGTTGCAGAGGCCCATGGTTCCAGATATTCCATACATCCAGGTTCCACCAAGATGTATCATGATCTTAAGCAGATTTATTGGTAGGATGGCATGAAGAAGGACATTACTGAATATGTGGCAAAGTGTCCTAATTGTCAGCAGGTTAAGGCAGAACATTTTAAGCCTGGCGGTCTTACTCAGATTTTTGAGGTTTCGACTTGGAAGTGGGAGGCCATAAATATGGACTTCGTGGTTGGTCTTCCGAGGACTAGGAGACAGGATGACTCCATATGGGTTATTGTGGACAAGATGACTAAGTCTTCCCACTTTATCCCTGTGAAGTCTACTTACAGAGCCGAGGATTATGTGAGACTCTACATTGATGAGATTGTGAGATGGAATGGGACTCCTTTGTCTATCATTTCAGATAGAGGAGCTCAGTTTACTTCACATTTCTGGAGATATTTCCATAAGAGCTTGGGCACGCAGGTAAAGCTTAGTACTGCCTTTCATCCTCAGGCTTATGGGCAGGCAGAGCGCACCATTCAGACATTGGAGGACATGTTGAGAGCGTGTTTGATTGAATTTAGGGGTAGGTGGGATGACCATCTGCCTTTGATCTAGTTCTCATATAATAATAGCTATCACTCCAGTATTGGGATGGCACCGTTTGAGGCACTGTATGGTAGAAGGTGTAGATCTCTAGTTGGGTGGTTAGAGGTTGGAGAGTCATCCGTTTTGGGTCCAGAGATATTCATGGGGCCTTAGAGAAGGTCAGAGTGATTAGGGACAGGTTGACTATTGCTTACAGTCGGCAGAAGTCATATGAAGATAACAGAAAATGGCCCTTAGAGTTTGATGTTGGAGACCATGTCTATCTGAAGATATCACCTATGAAGGGGGTGATGAGGTTTGGCAGGAAGGGGAAGTTGAGTCTGAGGTATGTTGGGCCATACGAGATCCTACAGCGTGTGGGTAAGGTGGCCTATGAGTTGGCTTTGCCTGGGAGCTAGCTTCTGTACATCTAGTCTTTCATGTATCCATGTAAAAGAAGTGCCTAGGTGATCCAGCATCGATTCTATCTGTGGAAGGTTTGGGGGTCGATGAAGACTTGTCCTACGAGGAGGTACCTGTTGAGATCTTAGACATACAGATGAAGCGGCTGAGGAACAAGGAGATTGCCACATTGAAGGTATTGTGGAGATATCATCTTGTTGAGGGTGCTACGTGGGAGGCTGAGGCCGACATGAGATCCCGCTACCCTCATCTTTTTAGCTCTTGAGGTTAGGCTCCCTACTCTTAAGTCTAAGTTTCCTTATCGCTCCATTTTTGGTGCTATTGCTTGACTGTGCATAGTGATTATGTTATGATCTGACTGGCATTACGCTAGATAGTAGTAGTGTCATTCGGGGACGAATGTTCCTAAGGGGGGGATAATGCAACAACCCTAAAAATGGATAAGATAAGTAATGCTTAATGTGTCTAGAATGCCTACGATTAGACCAGGGTTCACACGGATTGATGCGCGTAGAACCAGACCTCGAAACCCTTGCTACAGCCAAGCCAACTAACTTGGGGAGTTATTTGAGCTTGGAAAGGTTGGGTCCAACCATGTAGGGCTCTCGAATACGAAGATTTACTCGAAGGAGTCTTTATCGGACTTAACAAGGAGAAATCTTAGGGTGAGAGGCCGAAATTGGGCTCTTGAAGTGAAGTCTTGCTCCACCCGGGTTCGAACCTAAGTGGAAGCAATGAATTAAAGTGATTTTTATTTATGCTATTGAATTAATAATTATTATTCATTAGCTGATTTAAAATAAAATAAAAATCAGATTTTTATTAAATAAACAAAACCCTATTGACTAAGTCCTAAAACTAGACTCCTAAGCCTCCTACAACTCCAACTCTCACATGTTTATCTCTCCACTCTCACGCTCAATCTCTCATCCTCTTTCTCACGTATTCTCTCTACCAAAATAAGAGTCAATAGCAGAAAAATAAAGCAAGTTCTTCACACTTGAAGAACTCACACGAAATCACAAGAAAACAAACGTTAATCGAACACTAGGCTAAGGGAGTTTGTCATTCGAGTGGAGTTGACATTGAGGAGGCTTAGACGTGTTCTTGGGTGAAGTTTTTGGGCAGAAAGTCAAGGGTTTAACGTCAAAAAGGTATGGGATTTCTTCTCTCTTGGTCCCTTTCCCAAGAGACCCCTTAAGGTTCAGATTATTCAGTTTGAAAACTAGGATTGTTCCCCCTTTGCATGCCCCTGTCACTAGCTCCCAATGAATCGTAGGTTGGGTATGATTACTGGTAGATTTAGGTGTATGTTATGTTTTTGAGATGAATATGATTATGTTTGTGTACTTGAAATCGTATGAAAGACAATCATGTATTCGAAATTATGTGCAAGTGTGTGCGTGTGCAAGTATGTTACAGTGAATGAGGTTCTCGGGTTAAGGCTCCAAATTTGATAATGTTTTGGTTGTCATTTTACGTGCATAAACCTATGTAAATCGTGATGTTCATTAAAATAAAAGTGTGGCTGATTTGAGTACAAATCTTTTGGCTAAATGAATCTATGAAAAATGCACCCCAAAAAGTGTTAAATGATCTATGAATTTCCCTAAGATTTCAAGTGAAAATGTTGGTGAAAATAAACTAAAAAAAATGACTAAATTTCCAGCAAACTTACAAGTTTAGTTTAGGCTATATGTAGAGGAATAAATCTGAAAATTATTTGAGTGTAAAGGGATGAGGCCACCAGGATTCGAACCTGTGACCTCATCCGTGAATTTGCCTTAAAAACGTGAAAAGGGAAATGGGGTCAAGGGGAATCGATCTTGGGTGTGCTGGCTGAAAAGTAAGGTACAAGAATATTAATAAAATAAAATGGGAGGCGTGGGAATCGAACCCACGACCTCCAGGCAGCGAGTGGAAGCAAAGGAAAAATAAAAGAAAAGGAATGTGAGGCGTGGCAATCGACCCACGACCTCAAAGTTGTGAAGGAGAGTAAAGGAGAAAGGGAAAATAAAAATAAATGAAAGGTGAGGCGTGGGAATCGAACCCATGACCTCAAGGCAGTGAAGGGAGTTAAGGAGAAAAATGAAGATAAAAGAATTGTGAGGCGTGGGAATTGAACCCTCGACCTCTAGGTAGGCTGCGAAATAAAAGAAAAATAAAGAGAGGCTGTGGGGATTTGATCACACAACTTCAAGGTCTATGCGAATTGGACAAGGAGAATTAAATTTAAAAAAAAAAAAAGGGGCTGTGGGGGTTCGATCCCACAACCCTTCGGCCAAATAAGAGGAGATTCCAAGGAGAAAAATAAAGAGGAAATGTTTATGTTGGGGCTCAATCTAGGGTCCCAATGTCATGTGAACTAAAAATAAAATCAATGAAAAATGTAAGTGTTGTCCAAAGGATTCGAACTTGGGTTCCCTTGCTCAAATTCCGTATTGATACATAAGTCATACGTGAATTATATATTCAAGAATAATGCCACCTACTTAGATCAAAATCGAGATCTTGGCATACATACAAGATGCATAAGTTTTGTACTACATAATCTTAGGATGATATGAGTCACTTACTGAACTATGAATGAAGCCTCATGGCTTGTTTGTATAGACCCATAAGTCTAGCATACGTTTAAAAAAAAGTGAACCTAAGATGTATGTAATGAAATAATGTAACCCTAGAAGGGTTAAGTACGATTGTGAAATACACTAAATGGCCAAGAGCATTGGTATACGATGAAATGATTATTATGTAATGAAATGATAAAACCGTAGAAGGGTTAAGTAAGAGTGTGAAGCACACAAATGGCCAAGTGCATTGACATATGATGAAATGAACATTCACGTAAAATGGGGTGAGTAATTATGAAGAGCAAATGTGCTAATGTTAATGAATGTGGTGACAACATGATATGAGGCTAATGTAAAAGATGAGAACAATCTCAAATGAGCCTAAGTAAATGTTACCAAAACGTACTCACCTATGAGAGTGTAAAGTTAATGAAGAGACCAGTCTCTATGAACACTCTAATGAAAGTATTGAGATTAACACACTTAATACTAATGATGAGATGAGAAATCATCTATTGAGCTATGATGTCCTCATACTAGAAGCCAGCTTCCATGACGTATGAGTTGAATGTAATGGAACTTTATACTGAGCACCGATAGACTAGCTATGAGCGGTGATGCCGTCTTTCAGGAAGGGCAGAGGTTCACGTAACTCTCATGAGATGAGACTGTCCGGCATGTCGGGTATGGGTCTCCTTATATCTCCTAGTCTTCGAACCTATACTGCCAATATAGGGATCTGGCGGGGTTAAATTCCCATGTACGCTAGCATGTTTTGGGTCACCTTGGCCTATGATTCCACCTCTTTTCGGTGTGGGGCAGACACTGGATTTCATGATTCTCACATGATCTATGTCGGTTAAAGTTAAAGTTCCCAATTAATGAATGAGGCCAGCCTCAAATGATGCACATAATGAAATGAACTATACCAAAGGTGTTAGGATAGGATATTCAAGAGGTGAGCTAGACTCAGGTAATGACACTAGGTTATTCTTGATCATTGCACAGCAAACCTGATGAAAGTCTTAAGCTACATCCTAGGTATAGCTGGTGTTCACACTTGCCTATGAACGAAATGAAATGAAGTACGTATGAATGAATGAAGCGGACTCTCTGTTTGCTAATGAAGATTCCCTAGTTGAGGTCCCATATGTTGAGCCCTCATTTTGGAAAGTCTTAATGTCAAGTCCATGATTCCAAGGTCTCATGGCATATGAATGAATGTTATAAAAGATGTTATGTGCTATATGCAATATGATATGTGCTATGTGTAAGATGTTATGTGCTATATGCAATATGATATGTGCTATGTGGTTATGTGTTGTGTGCAATATGATGAGTATGATGATGCACGCTACTCTTATGGCATGACTTTCCTAATCTAAATTTGGAAAGCTCACTGACTTTCCTAATCCAAATTTGGAAAGCTCACTGACTTTCCTAATCCAAATTTGGAGAGTTCACTAACTTTCCTAATCCCGAGTTGGTAAGTCCAATGACTTGACTTTCCATAATCATGTTGTTAGGAAAGAGCTATTCTTACTCATGCATGTCCTTGGTGTGTGCTCTCATATACCCATACTTAGTACAAGTGTGTACTAATCCCTTACAGGTTGACGTTGCAGCTATCCGGACGTGGAGCTTTCATCCGCACTTTGTAGGCCCTCATGCTCTCGAGGATGTCTACCGTTATTATCTAGCTTAGATGTAGGATTTAGCTAGTGGAGCATGTTCCACTAGTGTTTCTTTCCACTTTCATTTCAGACTTTGTATTGGTGTCGTTTTGGCAAAAATACGTTTAATGCAATTATGAACTGTTTCTTTCATTTGATTAGCTCTATATTAAATGCTTTATTTGTGAACGCCCATGATGTTAAGTTTAAAATGTTTAGCATGAAATAAGAAAACTAAAAGTTCAAATTTTCCGCTAAAATTAACCTAGTGAAGTAAGAATGACGTATGTAGGCTTGTCTGCGACCTCTTAGAGGTTAACTGTGCCGGTCTCGTCTTGGGTCTAGATTTCAGTCGTGACAGCAAATGTCTCTACCAGATAGTAAGAGTTAGGGATCTTGAATCCGAGGTCCCTCCAATAGACTCGGTATCCGTAGTGAAGGAATTTCCGGAGGTCTTTCCCGATGACCTTCCTGGAATTCCTCCCAAACGGGAGATTGACTTCGACATAGAGTTATTGCCGGATACACAATCTATTTCAATTCCTCCTTATCGAATGGCCACAGTAGAGTTGAAGGAGCTAAAGGCTCAACTCATAGATTTGTTAGATAAGGTCTTTATTCAACCAAGCATATCTCCATGGGGTACTCCATTATTGTTTGTAGAGAAGAAGGATGGGTCGTTGAGAATGTGCATCGACTATCGTTAAAATAAACAAAGTCACCATAAAGAACAAGTACCCGCTCTCTAGGATTGATGACTTGTTTGATCAACTCCAAGGAGGGAGTTACTTTTCAAAGATTGACTTAAGATTGGGTTATCATCAACTTAGAGTGAGGGAGGTCAATTTTCCGAAAAATGTTATTCTGAAAAAGATATGGTCACTTTGAGTCCCTAGTGATGTCATTTGGTTTAACAAATGCCCCGGCGGCATTCATGGAACTTATGAATCGAGTTTTTAGAAAGTATATTTATTTTTTAGTGATTGTCTGCATTGATGACATTTTGATATTTTCTAGGAGTGAGAATGATCATATGAGACACCTGAGGATAGTTTTACAAGTTCTCAAGGATAACCAACTTTTTGCTAAATTTAACAAGTGTGAGTTTTGGTTGAGATCGGTTGCATTTCTTGGTCACATTGTCTCTAGTGAAGGGGTAGAGGTTTATCCAAGGAAGACGGAAGTGGTCAAAAGTTTGCCTAGACCTTTAAATCCTACCGACATCTGAAGTTTTCTAGGGTTGGCCAGTTACTATAGGAGGTTTGTTGAAGGATTTTCATCTATCGCATCTCTATTAACGGACTTAATAGAGACCCTACCAGAGGGTACCTGAAGGTTTTGTGATATATTGTGATGCCTCCCAAGTGGTTCTAGGATGGGTGCTCATACAACATGGAAAATTCATTGTGATGACAACTCAAGCCACATGAGAAGAATAATCCAACTCATGACCTTGAGCTTGTGGCCATGGTGTTTTCCATTAAAATTTGGAGACATTATCTCTATGGAGTACATGTTGATGTGTTCACCGATCAAAAGATTCTACAATATCTATTTACTCTTAAAGACTTGAATCTATGACAAAGAAGACGTTAGAACTTTTAATGGATTATGACATTAGTGTCCTTTACCATCCCGGGAAAGCCAATGTCGTAGCAGATGCACTAAGTCATGTTTCCATGGGTAGTGTGGATCATGTGGGTGATGATAAGAAAGAATTGGTGAAAGAGGTTCATAAGTTAGCCCGGTTAGGTGTTTGACTAGAAGAATCTTCAAAGGGTGGTTTCACAATCCATCATAACTTCGATTCATTTCTTGTGGTTGATTGAAGTCCAAGCAACATCTTGATCCTCTATTGATGGAGTTGAAGAATCGGTCCTTAAAAAGAATAAAAAAACTTTCTTCCAAGTGGAGGATAAGCAACTTAGGTACCAAGGGAGATTATGTGTGCCGGATGTGGATGGTTTGAGGGATAAATAATGGATGAGGCTCATGGCTCCCGATACTCCATCCATCTGGGAGAAACCAAGATGTATCGTGACTTACGTGATATGTATTGGTTGAATAGAATGAAAAAGAATGTAGCTAAGTTTGTGTTGAGGTTCCAAAATTGCCGACAGGTCAAAGCTAAGCATCATGGTCCGGGTGGTCTAACCCAACATATTGATATCCACACTTGGGCTTTGTGGTAGTTTTGCCTCGATTTCATAAACAACATGACTCCATTTGTGTGATAGTGGATAGGTTGACTATGTCATCCCACTTCGTTCCCATAAAAGTTTCTCACTCGGCGGAGGAGTATGCTAAATTGTATGTTAAGGAGATTGTGAAGTTACATGGGGCCCCCTTGTCGATAATTTTTGATAGAGGATCCCAATTCACTTCAAATTTTATAAGATCTTTCGAAAGCGAGCTTGGTATGAAAATTAAGGTTAGCACCGCTTTCCACCCACAAATGGATGGATAAACAGAGCGTATCATTCAAACTCTTGAAGACATATTGAGGGCTTGTGTGATGGATTTTAAAGGGAATTGGGATGATCACCTTCCTTTGATAAAATTCTCCTACAACAATAGCTACCATGCGAGTATTAGTATGGCACCTTTTTAGCCCTGTATGGTAGGAGGTTCCTATCCCTGATTAGATGGTTTGAAGTGGGTGAGTTTGCTCTTCTTGGTACCAAAATAGTATTTGATTCCGCGGAGAAAGTTCGACTCATACGAGATAGGTTGAAGAAGTTTTATAGTCTACAAAAATCCTATGCCGACAATAGAAAGAGGGACATTGAATTCAAAGTAAGAGATTGGGTCTATTTGAAAATTTCACCCATGAAAGGGGTGATGAGGTTCGAAAAGAAGGGAAAGCTTAGTCCTCGTTATGTGGGGCCTTATAAGATTTTGAAAATGGTTGGGGAAGTGGCATATGAGTCAGAGTTGCCAATAGAATTGACCTCGGTTCATCTGGTGTTCCATGTGTCTATGCTCAATAATTGTGTAGGTGATCTAGTGTCAATTCTCCCTCTAGAATGTTTAGGGTTAAGAGAGGACCTTTTTTTATGAAGAGGTGCCGGTTGAAATTTTGGATCGCCAAGTTATGAGATTGAGGAACAAGTAGGTTGCCTACGTGAAAGTTCTATGGAGGAACCACCTTGTTAAGGGTGCAACATGGTAGGCCGAGGTCGACATGAAGACCCGTTACCCTCATTTATTTCCCCCTATTCCTATCCAAAGCTAAGGTTAGTAGCTTTTTCTTAAATGACTTATATGAATAATGTTGAACTTATCATATTTATCTAGTATGTGCATATTTTTGTAGAAATTCATGCCTAAATTGAGTTTTTGTGAAATGTGACTCTCATGATTTACTTGCACTTAAATTCGTAATGTGCCATATTGTTTTTATGAGAATTGTGTTGGGCATGTTTTGGTATGTACTGACAAGAAATTAGTATAGTACCTCTTTGAAATTGTTCAGGTAGAGATCATGTTGAAATGGAGAAGGTAGTTCCTCCATAAGTGATGTAAATGATGAGCTCTTATGTGTCATGAATTGTGGATTAAGTTCCTATGTGTGAATGTTATGTTTATGTGCTTAGATAAGTTGAGAATTCCTCCTATGAGTTGTGACTCATTGTGATATTGCTGGTTAGTTGGCTGCTAGTGTTGAGTCTATTCCTTTTTCCCAGTATAAGGTTTGAGGTGTCATTAGGGGACGAATATACCTAAGGGGGGGGGGATATTGTAAAACCCCATAATTTCCATGACCTATACTAGAGACGCATATGTCATATAATGATGATTTTAGACCTAAAATAGTGTAAATAACTTGGTTGAAAAGTATTGGAGTCATAGCATTACAGAAAAGGCTTAACGTCCGGAAACTAGCGAAATTTAACTAGTTGAGGTCCCTAGGATTGGTAAAGGTTGCGGAGGGTCATATGAAGTCCAAAACATGTAAAATGACTTTAAATAGGTTAAACCTAGTATATAGGGTGAAAACGTTTCGGTGTGACCCCCCAAAGATCGCCCGAGGGGTTCACGAAGGGACCCCACATTGGACCAAGCAAGCTGCCAAGAGGTAGCAACTTTTTTTCTTTGAGGGAACAAGTCCGCGTCGCGGACTTCGTTCACATGTGGAACTAATGGAGGGTATGGGAATTCTCTTACACATTGCACATGTGGAATCCTAAGGGATGGTTCTAGTAGTGTTCTTTTATTATTATGACTATGATTATGATTATGTTCGAAATCTATGAGTAGTATTCATGTATTGATCATGTGATGATGAATTATGAGAATATGTTGTAAGTATGAAGTGGGTTTCTTAATGTAATACTTAGACTTGGATAGAATTATGGGGTTCTATCTTTGGCATTGCACAAGTATTGCTTGGGTTATGTAAAGGTTGGGTTAGTATTAAGTTGAATTGTTATTATTATGTTTCTTATATATGTATGTAGAGTTAAATTGATAGAAAACATGATTTAGACTAAATTGTCCTTTTCTCATGTATTGATGTTTTTGTTCGTAGGAGCGATACTTAGTACATGTGGTTTGTACTAACCCATATTTTCTCCTTTTTTCCCAAACATTTTAGTTTTGGGCCATTAAGGAGATTCATAGTCATTGAAAAAAAAGACTTGGCTCTTCCTAAGTCGATTGGTGTGTCCTCAAGAGTTCCGAGGATAGAGCTACTCATCAAGCCTTATTAGTTTTGTCTATGTTTGAGACAATAATTCCATTTTCACGTTGAGACTTCATTGTAGCCTATATGGCATGTTGTAATAAACTAAGGTCTATGCCCAAACTATTGTGATTCACTTTATTGATGGTTTAATGTGAGACAAAGTATTAGACTAAATTCCTATATGTTGTATGTTATTTATGCGATAATCCTATGTATGCTTCCTATGTAGAGGTCTATGTAAACTTCATTGCTATATAAGTAAAAGTTTTATTTTTCCGCACATTTTGACCTATGATATGTGATTAAGAATGCTAAGAGGATTGTCTTAGTCCTCTTCGAGGACGCCGACGCCGGTAATGACTAGGGTATAATTTGGGTCGTTAAACTTAGTATGCTAAATCCTCTTAGTATTGTAGGTGTGATTGACATGTGACCTTCACCATTGCTAAGAAGGTCCTTTATGTGGAACCGTCATCCTAGATGTAAGGTTATGATATCCTTGAACTCGAAAGTAATAATGTTATCTTTCTTGTGTGAATGGTGGACTTAAAGTTTATTGGTTGGAACGACATGAAATCATCATTAGGAAAGTCATTGAGCTATCCTCTAAGCCATTGTAGTTATCCCTAGTGGACCCTCTTTTGTTAGGTGTAATGTGATTGGGTTATGAACTAGATATGGAACCTCTTTATATGATCCTTTATGTGAATTAATCTATGAGAATAAAAGCTAGCACCGCGTGAGTATGGTTTTGGAAGTTGCTCTATATAACATGACATTAGAGAAAAAAGAAACCTTCATGTTCCTTAACCACGTGCCTACATGGGATTTGTCCTAGTTCTACCATTGGCCCATAGAAAAAACCTCCATCGGAGTAGGTTCATGACTCCGGATTGCATGCATAGATAGTATGTTCTATGTCGATTATTGTCTATTCTTATAATATGGGATACCTACTAGTATTGGAGAAGTTTTATGAAGTTTAGGTGGTTGTATGGGACGCTATCTAGACATTGCACGATTAGATTTTGAATATGTTAGTGAGTGTGTCCCTAGGTCTTCTCCAAGACCATTACTTGAATGTCCTTATTTGTTGAATGACTCTTAAGTGAACTAATAAAGGTAATGACTTAAGATAGAAAGTATGTAAATGAATAAGTACTTATCTAGAGTAGTTTAAGGGTTGCCTAGTTTAGGTGTGAAGGGGGCATACATGATTATCTCTTCATGTCATACCTAGGAAAGTCTTAAGAATGACTCTAGATAGGAAAGCTGGTTGATAAATTAGACAAGAGCTAAACTTAGGTAGTCTTAAATATTATTTAGGTAATCTTGGAGAGGGTGTATGGGCGTTCTCTTCTTGAATTACTTAAGTAAGTCTTTTGATAACCTTTGGGAGGAGAATATCATATTATATACATGTTATGTTGTGTAATGAGAATGATCCTTAGGTATGTGTGAAGGGATTGTATGGGTGGTCACTTCATAACTCACTGAAGTGAGCCTTAGAATCATCTTAGGTAGGAGGATCTCATAGTTATGTGTTTTGGATGTATTTTAATGATATATTTTGGTATGTGAATTTTAGGATAACTTAGAGTCAAGTCACTGTAAGCTAACTGTAATGTTAGTGTAATCTTCATGAATTGTGACTATAATTTGTTATGTCTTTAAATTGTGTTGTTTGGTGTTTAAATGTGATTCTCATGATTATACTATGATGTTTTAATAAAAAAGAGCATATTTCTTATAATTGTCCATTTATCTTGATTTTATGCATTAAGCCATATTTAGTACATGTGTTTGTACTAATTAAATACTTTTGTTTATCCCTAAAAGTTTGGTTAGCAGGTGAGAGGTGTCGTCGAAGCAAGCGTGGAATCTAGTTATCGTTCAAGAAAAGTTGAAGTATGTCCTCACTTGACTCGAGGGAATAATCGTCTTGAGACTTCTTTTATTTTGAGTATAAATAAGTAATTGTATATTTCGTATTGTATGGTTTCTTAATGTCTAAGGATGGCATATAACGAGACTTAGAGTTTTTCTATTGTTTTTATATGAAAGATATTTTAAGATGTTTTCATGTATAAAGTTTTAATTCCGCACTACTTTTTATACATGTATGCGATGAATGATGTCTAAGGGCTTGTACAAGATCTCCGAGAGGTCAAGTACGCCGCGTCGCACAATGTGAGTGCCATATCTTCTAGGGTGTGCAACCCTCAAAAAGAATTAGAGTGATCTAGAGCTTCACTTGTATTTCTTGAGTTAGTAACTTGTTAAATTGTAAGTTTTGTCTTTCGAAGTCTAATTTGCCGATTTTAGAGGTGGAACGTCAAGGGATGAACATGACGTTATTTAACTAGCCTAGTGTGCTTATTTGTTTATGTGGTGTGTGATAGTTGAGAGTCTGGTTTGAATGAGTTTAAGTGAGTCAACGTAAAGGCACATGTTAGAATCTATGTTCTAAATGTGTTTTAGTGATGGGCATGGATTCTTGGAATTGTTCCAAGCCAAGGGAGGAATTGACTTAGCAAAAGGCAAAGGCTTCCAACCTATGCTCAAACTTCCTCAAGGCTCCACGAGCCACTTCACGGTCAGTGGTCTTGACCGTGGATCATGAAGGTGGTCGTGAAGTTTCCTTGGTTGCATGTGAGGCAAGGCACTTTAGCCAAGCCACTGCCCAAACATCCACGAGCCACTTCACAGCCACTGGTCATGTCCACGGCCCGTGAACATGGTCGTGGAAATTCCTTAGTTGGCTACTGCCCCAAGGACCAGGAGCCGTCAACTTGGCAGTGAAGTCCTTCACGAGCCATCAAGTTGGGTGTGGTCCCTGGGCGGGCTTCCCCAATTTGGTATTTCCAAATAATTTCTAGTTTAGTTTTATTAAGTGGTGTTAGTTTTCAAAGGTTTATATCATTAATATATATATAGTTTAAGTCTTAAAACCTTCATTTAACTCATTATTTCAAAAACACCAAATCAAACCTCCAAAGTTATCTCTAGTTCATCCTCCATTGATGAACCTTCAAGCTCCAAGTAAAAGGAGTGAAGTCTCGAAGTTTCCCAACTAAATTCGGGAGTAGATCTTCAACAAGGTATCGTGATTAAATACTTGATTCTTCTATCATTCAAGGAGCAAATTTTAAATGATTTTTAAAAAGATCTCAAAAATCCTAAAATTTTTATTACAAATTCTAAGCATGGGTTCTTGCACTAAAAGTATTAAATTGATGTTTCATGAAGTATTCAATTTCAATTAATAATTTTATGATCATAAACTTCATGAACCCATGTATTCCTTGAATTCCTAATTTTGGCTCTATAGTGGGTATGTTAATTTTGACCAAATTATGTTGGATTTATGTTTAGATTGTGATGGGATATTGAATTGTATGTTGATCATAGTTGAAAATGTTCATATTTTGCTTTATTCATACTCATCTTGAATTTTGTTGAATCATTGTTATGGATTAATAGGTGGTCTTAGCCTTATGGCCATTGTAATTGGTAAGCTCTGTTTTGTGGAGTTGTTGGTTATGTTAAGGAATGGTGATTGTGTCTATTGGAAGGTGGTAAGTTGGCCTAATTTCCTTATTTAATGTAGAATTGATATTTAATTTCTATTGATTGGTAAGGTCCACTTATCTTAGTGGTACTTAAATATTATAATTCTTATGAATATTGCCTCCTCGGCATTTATGTGAATTGTTATATTAAAATGTTAGGGTATGTCTTAATGTATAAGGTGAAGCTGCTCCTGTGAGGTGTATATGATCTTGTATGGGTGCTATAACGATATGATTGAAGGTACTTCTTCTCTAATTTTTTATTTATGAAGCCGAAGGACTAAGAACAGTCCTTATAGAATGATGTTGTATCTTGTGTTGTTAGACTTAGTTGTCCTTACTTGCTAATAAGAGTCCTTATAGAATGAGTGTATGAATGAAATTCTAGGATCGGTAGACCTAAAGTAGGTACCCTTCTATGAAAGACTAAATGATTAGTGGAATGAATAAAAGGTTTATAAAGAAGCCTTGAAGTAGTAGACCTAAATGGTGCCTTCTTCTTTTGTGGAATGATGGACTTAGGGGTAAGTTGGCCGGAACGACATAAAACCATCTTTAATAAAGTCATAAAAGCTATGCAAATGAACCTTGATTGACAGATCTAGTTGACCCATTCATGGAAATGGTATTATGAGTTTGTAGGGCTTAGTAATGGTACATTCTCTAATACGTGTATGTGAATGAACTTACTCTATGAGAACTAAGGCAAAGCACCAAATGGATATACTTAAGGGAGTAGATCAAGTTGAGTATGAGGATAAAGTACAAAGAAACTTTTGTATATCCCTAAACCATGTTCCAACATGGAATGTGTCCTAGTTCTACCATTGGCAAGTAGAACACCTTCCACGGTGTGGGGTTTTGATGACACCGAATTCCATACCTAGCTAGTGTGTTCTATGTCAGTTAATGTTTATTCTGATCATATGGGATGTTCCCTTTAGTTATTTGATAGAATCTACAACGTGTAGGTAGTGGAATGGGACGCTATCTACACATGGCACGAGAAGGCTTTGAAGATGCTAAAGTGAGTCCCTATCTCTGTCAAGATAATTATGTGGAGTCCCCTCCTAGTTTAGTTGTCTCCTTAATGGTTTAAATGAATAATCTTCACTTAGAAAAAGTATGTTTAATACAAAGGTTCTTATCTAGGGTAGCTTTGTGGGTCACTTAGGTTTTTTTGAAGAGGGTGTATAGGCGGTCTCTTCATGTCTTACTTAGGTTGCTCTTAGAGTAACCTTAGGTAGAGAGTCTAAATGATGGAAAGTCTTACTTATGTAAATAAGTTCTATATTTAAATAATTGTTAAATATGTCTTATATGGGATTGTTGACTTATATTATGCTTACGAGGAAGGTTTTAATCTAAATAGCATGAAAAGCATATCTTTAAGTAAATGTCCCTTTTTGCCTGGTTTTCTTGCATGCTCACCATACTTAGTGCATTAATTGTGCTAATTTCATATGCTTCTCTTTGTGTACAAGTTTAGGTGGTGGCAAGTGAGGATTCCTACAAGTTGAAGCTTGGAAAGTAGATTTCTCTGAAGATTGGTATGTCCTCATATGATCAAGGACATGGATTATAGTTCTTTTTTTTTCTTATTAAAGACTTTGTATTAGATATAAGTTTTATATCAATGAAAGGTTTTTGACCCTATGATGTTGACATGTGTCTAAGATGTCTTATGATGTGACTTATTTTTCTTACATTTTATAAAAGAGTTTCCTTATTGAATTTATTGTGAAAAGTTTTAAATTCCACAATACCTTTTATACTCATGTAATGAATGAATGCTAAGAGTCTTGTATAAGACCTTCGATTGGTCGATTACGTGGCGTCATGACTTGGAGATGCTCTCGGGTCGTGATAGAGGTATTTTGGTCTTTCTCTTACCCTATTAGATTTAATTCATTTTTAGTAAATAACTAGGGGAATGAACTGATTGTTTTTTAGTTTTCATAATCCTAATTTACGTTAGGGTTTTAGAAAAGATTTCAATAAGAGAAAGGAGGAGAAAAGAAGGGAAAAGCCAATGTGGTCATCATGTTTCTTGCGAAAACAAAGGTCGTTTCACCAAGGGTTATAATCCATATGAGGCACGTGAGTTATCATAGTATTGGGTTAGTTCACCCACACGCAAATCATGTTATTTTGATTAATTTGTATTCTTGATAAGTTTTCTTGGAATTCCTTTCGTAATTATCAATATTGGGGCTTGATGAGCTCTCGACTTGAACATTAGTGATACAAGAGATTTTTTGATGTGATTATTATGTACTTCTATTGGATTTTAGAAACTAAGTGATTGGGGAAGAAATCATTTGATTCTTGTTGAATTTCGTCCAAAAATTTGAAAGTTTGTCGCTTTTTTCAGGGCTGTGCTTTGGAGACACGCCACCTATGAGCCATGGGTGGCTAGCACATCTTGCCAAAAGGGCACCAAGAATAGTGTTCTGTAGTACAGGGGATGACGCCCTGCGCCACTCAATGTGCCAAGGTGACCTGCCCCCGCCCTTTCTCTGCCATTTAGCCCGTGTGAGTTATTTTAAAGGGTACCTTTACTCCTCTATGATTCTAACTACTAAATTACTTCCAAATATCTAGAAATCATTCATTACATTAATCATAAACATTACATTCATAATTGAAATTCAAGGTCTTGAGAGTTCATTCAAGTCTTTTGACAAGTCTTTTGCAAACCTTTTTAAACTTGTTTTAAGACATGATCAGGTGAGTTTGAGGAAGAGTATAGCACAGTTAATTTTCGTTAAATTGATATATATGAAATAAGTATTCCCAAGAGCAAATGTTTTTACATTTAATATGAGAGGAAACACCAATTTCCAAAATAGTTCATAAGCAGTTTTAACACTAGCTCTTTTAAAAGAAAAATCCTTTGAGAAATAATCTTGAAGTTGAGGGAGAGGAAATGCTTTTCCTGAAAAACATATGAGCTAAGCTATATATATTGGGAAGAAAGGTTCAAACTTCTTAGATGATCCCATTATTACGTTTTAGCATAGACTAGTGAATTCTCTTAGTTGAGGAGTCCTATACCGCAAAAAAATATAGGACAGTTATGGCAGTGAGGGCTTGACGCTGGATCATCATATAATTCATAGTGATGGTTGTCGATTAGAGAATCTCTCACACAAAGTTTATTTTATATTTTTGCATACAAATAGAGTAATATGTATTTTCTAACACATTGAGTTGTTACCTACCATTTTATAAGCTTTTCTTTATATTGCATTATTGTTTTATGTATATATTGAAATGAGGTTGAGTTGAGTTGAGACGAACAAAGTTGTTTTTTCATGTATTGATACCATTCGGCCTTCATATTTTATGATGTTGATACATGTAACAAGGATCAACAACTAGCACTTTTTTTATCTAGTTGAGTTTTGGAGTTGTTTGTGAATCTCTTTTCTTTCGAAAGATCCCTTGTTTACTTTCTGTAATTTCATTTTGTTATTAGGATTCCATGTCTATCGTCGAGACATCCATCTCATTTAGTAGAGGCTTCATATTTAAATAGACATATTTCATCAGTCTTTTCATTTTTATTCATTTATCTTTAGACTTGAATTTCCACTTTGCCTAGTTGAATGTTTTTTTTCTAAAAAAATCTAAGTTATCTTTTGATATAGTGGAATAAACTTTACCTTTTATGTTTTTTCTTATTTATGCGCAAGTCTTCCGCTAAGTGTTAAGAAAGGCCAAGGGTTCTCTTGGAGCCAATAGTAGTCCTCGAGTGTCGTCCCCCCTCAGGGTGTACGCTCGGGACGTGACAAAAGTGCTGAGTTATAGACATGTTAGAGGGAACACTTACAAAAGGGAATAAATTGTGTATGATATGATAAAAAACACAATAATCATTAAACCCTCTTATTGTTTGTTTTCAAGTGCTCTTAAATATACCAACAACTAGTTAATTGGAACCAAATAATTTGTAATTTTTTATCCTATGACTAAATGCTAGTTTCATAAAACAACACAAAAAAACATAATACAAATAGCAGGCCAAAACTACAATAACCTATAGTATCATAAAAAAGAGAGATAAATAATGAATATTTTGTTACTCACAACCGCACGAAGAACGTGCAAATTACATAGCAAGAAGGAAGCATAATATAAAGAACTATTATTAGTATAATAAAGCTGAATTTGGAGGGATACTTATAAAATTATTCTTTAATAAATTTATAGATTTACACTATTAAGCACGTAAGTATAAAAAAATAAATTAATTTGATGAAAATGGGCAGTGAATTGATTTTGTATATATTGTTTTATAAAATCAAGTAATCATAATAAATTGAATAGATTTTACATAAGTTGATGAAGAATTGAATTCACATTGAAATATTAAATCCAATATTTATTACAACTAAAATTACATATAGAGTTCCCTAGAAAAAACCTTTCATTTTTCGTTGCCTCTTTGTAAGTTTTTCATTTCATCCATCAAAACATACAAACGGAGCAAAAGGGGAGTAAATCACAAAATAAATATAGAATCCCCACAAATATTTTATGCTCTTTTGATGTTTTCTTCTTTTCAATACTTTTTGTTTACTTTTTTTTCTTACTCGCACGCTTACGTGTTCGTAAGATCTATTTATTTGGTGGGTAACTTCACTTTGTGGATCTCTTCTTTTCTTTTATTTAGTGTTTTATTGCTAGGTCGTAAATAGTCTAGATGGGTCTATAAATTTGATAGTGCAACATTATTCTATCCCTGCATAACCCATTGTAAGTAAACTTTCTAGCATTCCTCAATACCCTTTTCAAGTTTTCTAAATTTGTAATTTTTGTATGAATGTCGTATTACTAAGGAAAATGGGAAACATAGAATTTTTAAATATAAATTTCTTAAAATTATTTAGAGGTATACAAATTCATCATGAAAATTAATAAAAGAGTGTTCAGATGTCTGAGCTCACTAACATTTCCTGTTTCAAGTCTAAATAATGAATGAGGATCGAGGTAAGTTGTTAGCTAGTGTGAAAGGTGCTAATTCATAATGAATTCACATAATTGATAAAAAGGTGTTAAAAGTTTCAATATTCAATGGGTTGGTGCAAATTTCTTGTTTGTGATTGAATATATTGCACTAATATTGGTCAACTTATTTAAAAGTCTTAATGTTTATCAATGTCCTCTTATTTAGTGTTGATATCATATAGGTTTTTTCTATAAACTACACATATCTCATAAATTTATGAAAATTTCTTTAGTCTTATCTTTTGAATAGCTTTTTGTCACCTGTGTTGTACGTGTTTTCTGTATAAATATTTATAGATCCATTTGAAATTTAATTTAATAATTAAAATTATTTTCATTTGAGCAACCAACTTTACATTGGAACAAACAATTGGAAAAGTAATGAGTTATAGCGAGGTGGGAAGCACACTTAATAAAGAGGGATACAATTTTGTAAGATACAATAATTAAAACAATAATAATTTGACTTAATTACAATTTAATTTGAACTCCTCTAGAATATACCAACAGCTAACTAAGAAAAATATATTTTTTGGTAATTCATATCATATGATTATATCCAAGTTTCATAAAAAAACACAGAGAAACCTTAATACAAATAGCATCTAAAATATGCAATAGCCTAAAGTATCACAAAAACTATGTCAACAAAATTGAATTTTTACTTACTCACAACCGTGCGAACAGCGGAAAATTTACCTAGTACAAAATAAGAATAATATTATGAACTGTTATTGCAATAAAGATTAACTTGGTGGTATATATGTGAATATATTTCATAATTAATTGTAATATTTGGTCTATCAAATCACGTAATTATAACAAATTAAATTAGTTTTATATTAATTGAGAGTCAATGAATTTTCAACTTAATGTTTTATGGAATCACGTAATCATAATAAATTGAATTAATTTGACATTAATTGACAAGGAATAAATATTGAACGGAAAATGGCCTAAAATACCCTTGGAGTATTAGATGATAAAAAATTACCCTTCATCCACCTATTGCCTCCATAATGCCCTTCTCACAGACCTATTGGCTCAAAAATACCCTTGTCATCCACACAGTTGTGTTCAAAATTGACAATGTATTTAACGGTTTTAAATTTAAACAATTTAAATATTTTCTTAAATACTAGGCCCTCAATTATTTTTTATAACTTAACTTATAAGTTATAAATCAATCCATTACCCACTCTATACTAATAAAAGCCGCCACAATTAATAAAACCCGCCTCTTTACTAATGCAAAAATAATAAATTTACTGCCGATAGTGTTTATAAAATTTTCTAGGCGAAAATTTCTATAGAATTACATTGTCATACATTCAAGTCCTCAATAAAAACATATTATAATTCAAGTGTCTAACTAATAATTACCGTTAAACTTAAAAGTCTGACTAAATTCATCTTAATTATTCCTTCATCTCCATTATGTGATGTTACTTAATATAATACTTTTTTTATAAATAATATATAGTTTTAATAATTAAAATAAATCATATACATTTATAAAACTATAGTAAAAAAGTGCACAAATTAATTTGGGATGTACTACTTATTTACCTTTGATAATAAATTTTGAATTCAAGTTTGATAGAGAATCCTATTGAAATTATCCTTCTAAATAAGAGGGTAAACCTAAATTTCATTGGTGCTTCAATTCGTATATATTGGATGTTATTTTCAAGAACCTATGATTTCGTCGTGTCTTCGTAGTGTTTAGGACGATTTTTTTATTAGAATTGGTTTATTACTTGGGTGGGCTTAATAGTAATGAGTGGGTAGTGTGTTAGTTTACAAATGATTTTAAAAAATTAAATTATAAAAAATAGTTGACCGCCAAGTATTTAAAAAAATATATCTAAATAGTTCAAATTTAAAATCATTAAATAAGTGGTCAATTTTGAGAGAAGGGTATTTTGGAACCAATAGTGGATGAGAAGGGCATTTTGGAGCCAATAGGTGGATGGATAGTAGTTTTTTACCATTTCCAATACTTCGAGGGTATTTTAGGCCCTTTAATGAATATTGAATTAAAATTGCAGTACAAAATCGAGTTTTGAGTTCTTACAGATATTACAAATGAAGTTTCCTAGAAAAACCATTAATTTATGCGGCCTATATGAAAATTATTGATTTCATCATTCGCAATCTACAAAGAGAAAAAAATCGGGTAGAGTGGGGGGGTGGGGGGATCACAAATATATCTAACGGAATCACATGTGGTTGTCTTGTAAAGGAGCACATATCACGGAGGAAGGATCACCCACATGTATTTTGTACCCTTTTGGTTTTTTCCTACACAGTACTTTTTGTTTAATTGTATTTACTCTATTGATGCACCCTAATGGGTGATTACGATATTTGATTTGGTGGGTATGTTATTTTTAAAGGTGGCTTCTCTTTTTTCCATAAGGTTTATGGTTATGGAAACTAGTTTAGATGAATACGTGAATTTGATGGGGTTACATTATTTCATCCCTAAAAACCTACAGTGAGTGAAGTTTCTTGCTTTTTAAACTACCAATTTCATGTTTTTTCCTTTTGTAATTTCTGTATGGGAGGTTTATTAGCGGTGAAAATAGGAAAGTTAGAATGTTTCATATATTCCATATGAAAAATCTTTTGTTTAATACAAAATAATCATGAAAATTATTAAAATAGTGTCCACATATGTGAGTTCGCTCACAGTTCCTATTACAAAACCAAATAAACGAAGGGGTTGAACCTAGTTGGTATGATTACAACGTTCTAATCACGACGGATTCTCATTACTGATAAGAGAGTGTAAAACACGTATATTTATTAATACTATGAGAACACCCCATCCAAATCTAGTTATAGACGATCGTTATTCAGTATAGACCCAACGAAGAGATGGGGTCAAATCCATAGGGAGTGGTACAATGTTAGAATTGAATTATGAAGTACAAATGTGGTCTTACCAGTTATAGGATTTGAAATTATCGAAAGCATACAAACAAATCAAAGGGGTTAACAAAGAATGTAAGATAGGGGGTTTAATTTATCAATTTACGATGGAAGAACTATAAAAATAGCGCGGATTAATAAAATAAAGAGGAATTCCTCAAATCTGATCGATTATAAACTAATTTCACTATACAGGTAATTTAACTTGCTAATGAACTGCAAAATTGAAGTAGGTAGGCTAGACAATAGATGTAATTTTCTTCTCTCGAACAACTACTACGACTCAAGTGAGTTCTCTCAAATCTCAACAAACATATCATTAAGAACAATTCAAAACCTTTATTCATCTACTCTCTCAAGCTAGATAAGTAGAATCTAGTTTAGGATATACTCTTTCGAGCTAAACCCGTATCAATCCAATAACTAAAATGCTCAATCGAAATCTTTTATTCTAAAACCTCTTTGTCAAGCAACCCCAATATTCTAAGTTAGAATTTCATTTGCAACGGCATTTCATAGATTAAAAGAAAGCTATCACTTAAACACACTTCAATTAAGCCTTTAAGTCAGTAAATAATAATACCCCTAAGGTAATTAATCTCATAATCACATTATCACACCCCAATAATATGGGTTTTTAGAAAAACATCATAAAAAAATAAAAACAATTAGAACCTACAATAGCCATCTACCGGGTAAGAGTCTCCAAGACTTTGCAACACTCCCAATTGATTAAGTTCGAAAACCCACTTATAAATCCTCAAATTTAAGCTAAAAATTCTCAAAGTCTACAATGGAAACTCAAAAACTCAAAGATAACTTTAACTCTCAAACTTGGGGATAAGAAATCGTTACTCTTCATTTAAATTTCAACTTGTGCTGCCCATTTTTTTTTTTGCTTGAAGGACCATTTGGTGGAGTAAGTCTCACATCACAAACAATGTCAGAAATTTGCCTTTCGGTACCATCAAACACCAATTTACATTGGCCATCACTCGTCCAGGTCATGTCACTTTAGGCGATCAAAGTTGTATCGCAGATTAGTTCAGCGATCACCGATTCACCGACTGCCATTTCTATCGCCAAATTGGTTCTTCTTTAGAGATGTCCATCTGGAACTTTGGGAGAACTAAAGAGCCACTCGACAGTTTGCCGAGGTGTCTTGGTGACCACCTTTATTCACTTGTTCATTTCGTTTGTTCCTTTTTTCTGGTAGTTTCCCTGCCTTGCTCCTTTTCCTTCAATGCTGCAATTCAATACTATAACATCATTTTAGAGCATAAACTAGAAATTTGAGGAGACTTAAATCGTCAAAACAAAGCCCCAAATGATTCAAAATCTCAGACTCATCAACACCCCAAACATAAACTTTTGTTTGTCCTCAAGTAAAACTAATGATCAATAAATTCAACAAGGATGTCTAGAAATTGTGTTGCTTAAGACTCAACATAAATGCATGTAAAAATGTTCAAACTACACATACAATGATCAATTGTGCACTTAAAGTTTCAAATTGTGACTAACCATTATCAAGTGTAATCAGTTTCACAATGCTTGCATGAAATGCATGTTCAAGCTTAACAAAGGTATTCAAATGCACTCACAACAAAGATGATTCTATATTCACACGAAATTGCTTAACATTTATGGTAACGGAATCACAAAAAACTCTCATAATTACAAAGATGAACACATACATAACTCCACCCATAGGCTTTCCCTTATATTCCAATAAACATTCATTAACGCTCACTCTAAATCACAAAGATCTTTTTATGACTTGTAACAGGGCTAAGTGTAAAGGTATAGTCATTTAGGCTTAGTGGCTTCTACCCTCATGAAGTATAGCATGAAAATAATTTTTTCTACTTCTATTTCATGTTAAAATATGATCATAATCCACCTCATTATTCAACAAAAGATGAACCACCGGACACCACATTTTTTTACTATTTTCACACACTTTATATTACAATTGTTTTTGTCTTTTTCAGTCTATTTCCTTTCTTTCTTCTCTTTCTATTTTTTACATGGAGGGGTTCCATTTTTTCCAAGAATCCATCTAAGGGGTAATTTTTCATACTTCTTGACTTTTATTCTTTTTAACTACACCTCAACATAGGCTTTTAGCTTAAGTTGACTATTCAAACGAATCCGTACTTCATGAAGGTTATAAATTATGAAATAAAGAGGTCAATGTTGTTCGCGTTTCTTCCAAGAAAAGAATAATCTCAAAAGGTTCCAAGTAACGTTCACACATCTCATAAGGTTGGCCATAAGAGGTATATTGTCAAATTGGTCCACTCTTCAAGATTCTTGCCTAAGATCATTTCACTTGCTTGCTTCACTCAATAATGATCAACGTGTAAAATTCAAGTTGTCATTAGACACAATTTTCAAGAAAACCTCACCACAAAAGGCATAGATACAATTATCAAACAAGACTCCAAACTTTCCAGCAATAGGGCAATTTTCATCAAAAGAGACGTAATCGACAATCGTCTAGTCATAACGAAATGCTCAAATTTCACGTATTGCCTTTGTAACTTAGTGTGCCTCATCCTAGCCGCACATTAATTTTGTTCAATTAAGAGAACTATTCAAGTCAGCGGTATTGAGCACAACCGACACTCACATTTTCATTAGAATAGCCACAATAACACACAAATGAGATGGCAAAAATATTAAACTTGGTTCAAAACTATTTCAACACCATTTTCATATTAAAACAATGGGACACAATTTATCAACAATCATAATCAAGAAACGATGATTTCTATAAACCAGTAAGCTACAATATTCACAAAACACAATGAAAATCAACCAATATTCACAAAACATCCCAAAAGAGATAGGTATGGAAGTACCTCACCCCACAAGCAAAAAAATGTAGTTGTCCTCAAATAAAAATGAACAAAAACAGTCTAATAATAAACCGAAAAGGATGCTAAGAAAATCATCATTCAAGGCTTGGTCTGGGGCAAAGTCCGCATATCATCAACCCCCCCATATATTTGAGAATCCGTGGTTGGTAACTTAGCTTCCTTGGCTTCACCTGCGCCCACCATGGAAGTGTCTTAGAGAGATTCCAATCTAGCAGTCTCAAATCATATCAGCCTCCAAGTCTTCTACATCCTCACACACCTCACAATCACCAAGTTGATCCTCATCCGTCTAAACCACACAATCATAATAAATGTCATCAGCTCAAGTCTAATCTCTGGTCGTAGTCAAAGGAACACGAGGACATGCTGGAAAATATGTTCTCAGGATATTTGGTATCTCCATTGTAACGCCCTGAAACGAACTAAGGTGAACTAGAGCTTCATAGTTTTTTCTTGAGTTATTTTTAAGTTAAAGTGAGTTAATTATGTGTCCTAGGCAGTGTTTGAAGTTTGTTTAAGTTTGGAGGTCAAACGAACAAGAATGTCCATGACGTTCGGAAGGTGTGCCTTAGAAAGTACTTGTGTGTCTCGATATGTTTGAGCGAGTTTTACGTGTTCGGTTTGCTTGAAACTTTTGTGGGATGTTCCTAAGACATAGAAAACTTAGTTTAGGGGTTTAACATCCAGTCACGACCCCAACTATTACCCACAAGTGGATCTAGATGAAGAACCCAAGACTTACCACCGATCTGCCAAATCATTGCTCCATCGACGGAGGGCAGTCTACTGTCGGTAGACCCATTGATGCCCCGTCATTGTGGGGGGGGGGGGCGTAGTCCAATAGTAAGTGGGAGAATATACCCACCCCCATGAAGCAGTCTCTGAAGTCATCGACGCCCACCAGCACGGGTCGTCGATCAAACGACGCCCAATAGCTTGGGTCATCGATTGGCACCTCCAAAAGTTGCTGAACGTTTGCTGCTAGCTTGGGGTGTTTTGTGTAAGTTCAACCCAAGTCTTTTATGACCCTAGGCTTATATTTTTAGGGTTTTAAAGTTATATTAGGTCACTTTTAAGTCCTAGACCTAGACAAGACCACTCACTTCAAAATTCAAACTCTCTCTCTCAAAACAAACTCTCTCAAAGTCACCATTGGAGCTAGAAGTCAAGGAGAGCTAGGAGGGTAGTCTTGAGGATCACTTTGATGTGCCTTGAAGGAAGAGTACTTATGTGAAATCCGTATGCTTGTGTAGTTCACTGTAATGATGAGATGGGCTTACTGTAAAATTAGGTAAGTTCACTGTAAGTGTATTCTTTGGTTCAAAATGATGGAAATCCTTCTTTATGTGTTAAATCATCTTCCTTATGTTGTTTTGATTCTAAATTCATGAATGTTATAGTTAATTGGCATAAAAGCTTAATTTACTAAAATGTCCCGTTTTACATGAGTTTTCGTATGCGATACTTAGTACATTGTTTGTACTAACCCCATACCTTTCTATACCTTAAAAGTATAGGTTTTTGGAAGCTTTTGAAGCTTTGAAGGTGAAGCTTGGGAAAGTTCCTCTCAAGACAAAGTATGTCCTCATATATTCGAGGGCATAAGTCCGTTTCTTAGTTTCTTATTAAGACTTAATATGTATTTTCTTTTAATGTAAGGGGCCGTGTCCCTAAGATTCTATGTCATGTCTTTAAGTTGGCTTGTGACAATGAGATTCTCTAGTATTTTATAAAAGACTTCCTTTATTTAAATATTCTTGAAAAGTTTTAAAGTCCGCACTACTTTTCATATATTATGTAATGAACGATAGTTGAAGGGCTTGTATGAGACCCCAAAGGATCAAGTACGCCTGGTCCCGATCCGGGAGTTGTCCCTAGCTTCTAGGGGGTGCTTTTGGGTCATGACAGACTTTGTATCAGAGAATAAGGTTTTGAGAAATAGTTTAAGGTCTAGAAGTCTCACAAGCCATATCTAGTAGTATCTTAGTCGTTGATGTGAGTCGCAACACATCCATGGACAAGAGGTTATAGGATGCTAGAATTTTCACTTTCTTCTATATTCTAATGTCATTCCTTAGAGTTGAGTTCTATAAGGTGTTTTTTCTCAACCTCTTATTTTTGTGTTTATAGGAGATGAATACGAGAAAATCAACCGCTAGAAGGGAGGAGGGAGGTGTAGCTAATAAGATGATACCTCATCGTGTTGACCAAGTTCCTATTGAGAGCCTAGATGGAGAGAATGAGGAGTTCCCTTTCCAATACATCAAGTATCTCCGGAATCCCAAGGGCCTCAAGTGCCTCCTATGCCTCAATCTCCTTTTCTTGACGGAGATATGACTAATGAGGAGTTGCCCTAATGAATTTGACTCAACTCATGACGGCTCAAGCTCATGTCGTCAACAATCACTTTGTGGGCCAAGCTAATCAAGGATATAGGCCACTATCAAATGCTAGTACACCCGCTTCTAGAATTTGGGATTTCATGAGGATGAACCCTCCTACTTTTCATGGCACTAAGGTGGATGAATATCCACAAGGTTTCATAGATGAGTATTTGAAAGTGGTAGATGCTATGGGTGTGACACCTAGGGAGAAATCGGAGTTAGCCGCTTACCAACTTAAGGATGTTTCTCAAGTGTGGTATGAGCAATGAGGTGTGAGAGACCCTTACAAAGAGGTCCGGTTGATTGGGAGGAATTCAAAGAGGCTTTTATAGATAGGTTCTTTCCCTTAGAGTGTAGCGAGAAGAAGATGGTTGAATTCATGAACCTTCATCAATAGGGAATGTGCAAGAGTACTTTCTCAAATTCACCCAACTCTCTAAGTATGCCCAAACCATGGTATCCAACCCTAGGGCTAGGATGAACAAGTTTGTGATGGAAGTGTCTAGCTTGGTGGAGAAAGAGTGTCGTACGACAATGATTCTTAATGACATGGATATCTCTAGGCTCATGGTTTATGCACAAAAAATTGAGGAGTCGAAATTAGGGAGATAAGGCAAGAGGATAAAAGGCCTAGGTCGGATGATTCTATTCACCAAAATCATAAGAAGAGGTTCTATAACCAAGATTATTCCATGGGGAACAAGGATAGGGCTCCAAACCAACATTCTTAAGGTGGTGGCCATACTTTTGAAGGGCTAGGTGTACTACTTGTGGAAAGCAAAATTCGGGTAAGTGTCTTGCCGGAACGTATGGTTGTTTTAGTTTTGGTAGAAAAGGCCACAAGAAGAGGGACTTCCCTAACCTCAAAGAAAGAGGGAAAGATGTCAATCAAGCTTCCCTAGATTCTAATGCTCCCAAGAAGAACCCTTCCTATGGGATGGGAGCTAGGAAGGATAACTAATCAAGATTTGATGGTCTTGGTAAGTCTTAACCCTTTATGATTGTTGTTTTTATCTTATTAAATGAGTTTATCTGGTTTTATTGTTAATATGATCATGTCATCTCGATGGATTGCTCAAAGGATGGTTTCTTTTTTTAAAAAAAAATTTGACCATGTTTGGGCAGTGTTACAATGATGCCCACTGTAAAAAATTTGAGTTTTGAAAAAAATTTGCCTTTCCTTGATTGAAGTTTAAATGTGTGCAAAAGTGTTTTATATGAGCATGTTTAATGTTGGACAAGGTAGTTCCTCCATAAAAGAAGATTAAGGTTGAGTTTTCACTTTGTAAAGTTTTGCAAAGAGTTGCTTATGTTGCTAGTGTTTGAAAGTGTGAAATGATGCTCCTTGTTAGTTGATACTTTGATGTTGGATGTTTTAATCATGATTGAAATGTGTTATGTGATGCTAAGTGAGTCATTCATGGTCCTAGAGTTTTAGTGTCATTCGAGGACAAATGTTATCCCAAGTGGGGGAGAATGTAACGCCCTAAAACGAACTAAGGTGAACTAGTGATTAGTGGTTGTTTCTTCAGTTAATTTTATGTTAAAGTGAGTTAATTTTGTGTCCTTAGGTAGTGTGTGAAGTTTTCTTAGGTTTGGAGGTCAAATGACCAAGAACGTTCATGACGTTCGGAAGGTGTGCCTTAGAAAGTACTTGTGTGTCTTGACGTGTTTGAGGCAGTTTTACGTGTTCATTTTGCTTGAAACTTGTGTGGAATGTTCATAAGACCTACAAGACTTAGTTTAGGGGTTTAACGTCCGTGTAATACCCCACCTAGGACCCACAAGGGGCCCTAGATGAAGGTCCCAAAACTTAGAACCAATCTGCCAAATCACTGCTCCATCGACGGAGGACAGTCTACTGTCCGTAGACCCATCCCATACTTAGTGGGAGACTAGCCCACCCATGAAGAAGTCTCTAAAGCCATCGACGTCCAGCAGCACGGGCCATCGATCAAACTACGCCCAGTAGCTTGGGTCGTCGATTGGCACCTGCTAAAGCTGCTGAACGTTTGCTTCCAGCTGGGGGTGTTTTGTGTAAATTCACCCCATGCCTTTTATGACCCTAGGCTGATATTTTTAGGGTTTTTCAGTTATATTAGGTTAATTTTAAGTCCTAGATCTAGACAAGACCACTCACTTCAAAATTCAAACTCTCTCTCTCAAAATAAACTCTCTCAAAGTCACCATTGGAGCTAGAAGTCAAGGAGAGCTAGGAGGGCTAGTTTGGATGTGTTTCTTCACCAAACATAGTGGGTTGTCTTGCATTTGAGGTATGGTATCCATCCTTGAACACTCTTCCATTCAAGGAGTCAATTCTAAAAGATTTCAAAAAGGATTTTCAAACTCTACTTCCTTCTATCTTTGATTCTAAGCATGGGTTTTCTTATAAAAGTGTTTTAATGATTCAAATGTGTTTATTCTAGCATTAATTGATGATTTTAATGTCGAAAACCTTATGAACTCATGTTTATGAATATTTCAAACTTTTAGCTTAAGAAATGGGTTAAATGAGCACGTTCATGTAGAGCATGAACTTTGATTTTCTTGTGTTGTTATGCTGGTTTAGCTACTAAAATAAGGGCCCTATTATGATAAAATATTGAAAGAATGATTATAGATGATGATGGCTTGGTTAAATAGTGAGTTGCTTATATTATGTAATTCTGATTATAGATTGCTCTATACGGGTATGGTCCACCTTCTTGGTGGCAGTGTTTAATTAATGAACTTGGTATTACTTAGTATGTATTTTGATTGTGGTTTTGAAGGTCTAATATGTAAAATGAAGAAATATTGAAAAATGGGTCTTGTATTGTGTTTTGTGAAGCTTGAATTGTATGTTTGACCTAGATTATGCCTAAATGAAGTATATGATAATGTGAAGCATGTAAAGTGTGTGATTTTGTGAAAGAAGGTCTAAATCATGTATAGAAGTTGATATGAATGAAATGATGCTTACATGCAAGGTGTGCTCAAATGTACACACACACTTATATGAATGTATGATGATAAGTTGAGTAAAAAGGGGAGTCTTAGGGTGGGCACCCTTCGTGAGTTGAGATGAAGTGTCTAGTAGCATCCTCACTACATCCTAAGAGCTTTCTAAGATAGGCCGGAGGATGAATACCCTTCATGAGTTGAGATGTGGTGTTCACTAGTTATCCTTAATCTATAGTTTATAATGTTGAGAATCCGTGGGGAGTTATTCCTAGCACCAATAGGATATGAAGAAGGGGTGGTTACACTTCGTGAGTTGAGATGTTGTATCCAATATACCTCTTGAGATGAGTACTCCTCCTTAGTAGTGAATGAGTTACTTAGTAGCAATCTCCTTATCCCTTAACTATGAGCCCACATAGTTGTCGATATTGGGAAATCCATGTAAAATCTAAGAAGTATGACCTTACTCTAGGCAAGTAAGAATCCCTCATCCGATAGGTGTTAATATCGGGATTCCATGTGTATCTCTCATGGTCTTTGTCGGTTAAGCTAACCCCCCACAAAAGTAATAAAAGTAATAAGTCTTCTAAAAGCATGTGCCACTTATGTGAATTGAATGAACTAAGCCTTCTAAAAGAACGTGCTACTTAGGGTAGGTGGTGGTATGGGACGCTACCTATCCATTGCACTAAGTAGGACCTTCCGAAAGAGAAGACTTGGTGCCAAACCTTGTAAAAGAGTGTACTACTTAGGGTAGGTAGTGGTATGAGACGCTATCTACTCATTACACTATGTTGGGATTCCGAAAGGGAACACTTTGGTGTTTTGTTGGGTATTCTTCTAATGTGTTGTGATTTGAGGGGTGACTTGTTCTCCCGAGGTGAGTAAGCCGAAAAGGGTAGTCTTGAGGATCACTTTGGTGTGCCTTGAAGGAAGTGTTTAGACATTCCCTTCATGACTTACCTTGGAGAGTCTTAGGATTATCCTTAGGTAAGGGAAATTCCTACGGAAATGAGTTCATTTCCTCATTGGCAATACCTTGGAAGTTCACCATTGTTGGAGTCTTTTTAGTTCACTATAAAGCTTTTAAACTTACTGTAATGTTTTATATGGTTCACTGTAATGTGGTTAAATTGTTGTAAAGTGCTAAATCCATGGGAATCCATTAGGAGCGCTCAGTTGGAGTGGTAGTATGGGATGCTACTCTCACATTGCATTTAGTGTGACCTAAGAGTCCTATTGGAGGAGAGTACTTATGTGAAATCCGGATGCTTGAGTAGTTCACAGTAATGATGAGATGGGCTTACTGTAAAATAGGTAAGTTCACTGTAAGTGTATTCTTTGGTTCAAAATGATGGAAATCCTTCTTTATGTGTTAAATGATGTTCTTATGTTGTTTTGCTTCTAAATTCATGAATGTTATAATTAATTGGCATGAAAACTTATTTTACTAAAATGTCCCTTTTTACATGATTTTGCATATGCCATACTTAGTACATTGTTTGTACTAACCCCATACCTTTCTATACCTTATAAGTATAGGTTGTTGGAAGCTTTTGAAGGTTTGAAGGTGAAGCTTGGGAAAGTTCCTCTCAAGACAAAGTATGTCATCATATATTCGAGGGCATAAGTCCGTTTCTTAGTTTCTTATTAAGACTTAATATGTATTTTCTTTTAATGTAAAGGGCCGTGTCCCTAAGATTCTATGTCGTGTCTTTAAGTAGGCTTGTGACGATGAGATTCTCTAGTATTTTATGAAAGACTTCCTTTATTTAAATATTCGTGAAAAGTTTTAAATTCCGCACTACTTTTCATGTCTTATGTAATGAATGATAGTTGAAGGGCTTGTATGAGATGGGTCAAGTATGCATAGTCACGATCTGGGAGTTGTCCCTAGATTCTAGGGGGTGCTTTCGGATCCTGACATCTATAGTGGCAAAGAACAAAGAGAAATCATTGGACTTCACCTCGTCCAAATCTTTACGTAGCCCCATTAGATCAACCTTCAAGGTCGTCACCACATGTGTAGCTCTGTAACCCTTCTCACACTCTTCCATTCTCATATTTAGGGCATTTAAGGCTAACTTGTGTCCATAAATCTTATTCTGAATTGGTTCCAAAGAAGAAGCTATATCCCTCTGTATCATCCTAGGAATATCGACCTCTAATAGGGGGGCACACACATGGGAAGATTGGGTCAAATGGCCTATCTTGTAAAGCACATCTTAGGTTATAGGAGAGTATCCAGTAGTACATGAGGGACCACTGACCTAAGTACGCTTAACTTGCTTGTAGGCAACTGAAACACCCTGAAAATCCAATGACCTATGCTAGAGCCTCTATTCTGAATAATGAATTAAAAATGGTATAATGATGTTTCTTGACTTAAACTAATGTAATTAACCTATTTTTGTAGCATTAGAGTCAAAATATCAAGGGACGATCAAGACGTCCAAAAAAATAGTCTTTTGGTGTACTATTGTGTCTTTGTTTGTTGTTTATGCTTTCATTTGTTTTTTAGAGTATAAAAGCAGTACAGGTGACCCTAGTGTCTTAATTATAATATTTAGGTTCAAAATATATGGGCACGGCTCCCCAAGGACCAACTTAAGGGTCCTTAAGGATGACACAAGCCTTGGCCAAGGTGATGCCAAGGAACCTCGTGGGTAGAACCTAGAGGGAGACACTCGGCGTCATGGACCTGCCCAACCAAGGACCAAGAAGTTTTTCCGCATCATAGACGTTGTCGCGGACCTGTTTGTCCCAAAATTAATTTCCTTAAACTTCAGGGAACACCTCCGCGACGCGCACTTGTTCCGTGATGAAAATTACGAAAATAAAAGTCATGTTTCACTTAATTAAAAAGGTTCAACTAATGTAGGGGTGTTTTGGGTATTTTGGTGATATATTATACATTGAATTTGAGTCATATTAAACCCATTCCCACTTAAAAAACAATCCCCAAATTGAAAACCCAATTACTCTCACTTCTCTTAAAAAATCTCCCGCTACACAAATCCTCCATTGAAGAACATTCAAGCTCTAAAGAACAGGGTCAATTCTCAAAGGTTTTAACCCAAATTTTATGAAAAATACATGAATAAGATACAATAATTTCATGCCTAATTCTTCTATCATTCAAAGAGTCAATTCAAAGGCTTTTCAAAAGATCTCAAAAATCATAAAAACCATAATTCAAATTCTAAAGATTAGGTTCTTGCATTAAAAGGTTTAAATGGATTGTTTATGATATTTTAATTGTTAATTGATGGTTTTATGATCAAAACTCTATGAACCCGTGATCTTCCTAATTCATTAATTTTGGCTTGTTAAGTGGGTTTGATAATTCTTACTGATTATGGATGGAATTGTATTTAGATTGCTTTATAGTATTCATTCTTATTTTTATCTATATTACACATGTGGAATTTTGATTGTAAAGATGATTTTGTGATCTTTACCTTATGGGCATGGTGACGGGTAAATTCTATTGTTGTATTGAAAGTTAAATAATGGTGAATCGTGATTGGATAATGGTTAGTTGATTCAACTGCTTACTATAGTGGGAGTGCTTTTGTATGGGTCGATCTACTTCTAGTGGAGGTGTTTACTTCTTTTTCTTATTGTTATTATGATTGTGATATTGATGTACTATGTAGTGAATTGAAGGTTGGGTATGTTGTTATGCGGAAGATAGGCAATTTCTGAAGATTCTATATGATGTTAAGATAAACTCGTATATTGCTATGTGATATTGTGAATGAAGCATGTTTTCTCTAAATTTTGGTATGTGATGATGATAGACTATGACAAGTCTCTATATGTTGATATGGGTCTTGTTTAGGGTAGAGTTAGTTGTCCCTACTTGATACATGAATTTTAAATGGGGTGTTCTAAAGTATGTTCTAACCGGTAGACCTAAGAATGGTGACTCTTCTTGACGAGTCTATAACCCTAAGTGAATGTGAAACCTTGAATATGAAAATAATGTTTATAATAAAGTGAATCATATAGACTTTGCATGGTACCCGTTTCATGAATGAGCTATCCTAAAGATCCTTGATCGGTAGACCCTTGTGGATCCCTTCTTGGTAGTAGTATTAAAATTTTGTAAGGCTTAGAGATTGTACCTTCTCAAATGTAATTATGTGAATTAACATACTTTTTGAGAACCAAGGCAAAGCATGGTGTGGATTTGCTTAAGGTAGTAGCTCTATTTGAGTATGATACTAGAGTACAAAGAAACCTTTCGATATCCCATATACCATGAGCCTACATTGGATGTATCCTTAGTTCTACCTTTGGCAAGTAGAATACCTTACACGGTGTGGGGTTTTATTACACGGGAATCCATACCTATTTAGTGTGGTCTATGTCGATTAATGCCTATTCTTATCATGTGGGATATGCACTCTAGTTATTTCTACAATGTGTAGGTAGTTGAATGAGACGCTATATACACATGACATTAGTAGGCTTTAAAGATTCTAAAGTAATTTCTGTAGGACTCTAATACCATTATGTTTAGTCCCTTAAATGTATAAATGTCTCCTTTAGGATCTTTAGTAATGAATGTTGATTTATTGTTGTTATGTTGGGAAGGAAATATTCTTATCTTTGGTAGTCTGAATAAACACTTAGGTGTGTATTGAAGAGGTTGTATGGGCGGTCTCTTCATGTCTTACTTAAGTGGGTCTGAGGATAACCTTGATAGAGGTTCTAAATAAATAAATGGGTTACATAATGATTACGGTCTTATCTTGAGGATTATGTGAGTATTACGTCATGTCGTTGATGATGGACTTGTATGATATCTTTTGAACTTGTATGAAGATTTTATCAAAATTGCACGAAAAACATATTTCAACTGAAGTGTCCCTTTTTTGATGGATTTCTTTCATGTTCACCATACATAGTGCATAATTGTACTAATTTCATATTTTTCTCTATGTCTACAAGTGTAGGTGGTGGCATGTGAGGATTCCTAGAGTTGAAGCTTGGGAAGTACATTTTTATCAAGATTGGTATGTTCTCATATATTCGAATACATGTATTTTATGTCAACTTTTCTTTCATTAAATGAATTTGTGTAAGACTTGTATCTTTTTTCAATGTAAGGGTTGTGACCCTATGATAATGGAAATGCGTCTAAGATGGCTTGTGATGAGACTTAGTTCTTCTTATGTTTTATAAAAGAGTTTCCTTAGTGACTTTATTGTGAAAAGTATTAATTCCGCAATATTATTCATACATATGCGTGAAAGCTAAGGGCTTGTATAAGACCTCCGATAGGTCAAATACGATGTGTGATAACTTAGGGGTGCTCCGGGGTCGTTACAAACTTGGTATGAGAGCATAAGGTTATGAAATGGTCCTTAGGTTCAAAAGTATCATGAGGTCATGTCCTGTAGGGTCTTATTCATCGGTGTGATTCGCGACAAATCTATGAGCTAGAGGCTATAGGACGATAGAAGTTTCACTTTCTTCATGACTTCTGTGTTGTTCCATAGAGTCTACTTCCATAAGTTTCCTTTCCTAATCTCTTCTCTTGTATTTATTTGATATGAATACAAGAAGGACTCCTGCATTAAGAGTGGAGGTAGGAGTAGTCAATGAGGGAGTTCCTCCCCTAGATGAGCAATTCCCTCAAAATGAACAAATCCCTATAGATAATCAAAGGATGAGGTTCCTGTGATTTCTTCGTACATGACTAATGAGGAGGTTATAGGGGTTGCTCTTACCTTAGCCCGAGCCATGGCATCTCAAGAAAAGAGATATGTGGGCACTAGGGTGAATGCTCTTGAGAGTACCATGACCTCTAGGTTGAGGGACTTTTTGACGATGAATCCTCCTACTTTCTTTGGATCTAAGGTGGGAGAGGATTCCCAAGCATTCTTGGATGAGTTTTATAAGATAGTCCATGTTATGGGTGTGTATTGTAGGGATAAGACGGAGTTGGCTTCATACTAATTAAAGGAGATTGGTCAAGTATGGTACACACAATGGAAAGACAATTGGCCGGTTGAATCGCAATAGAGTTGGAAGAGTTTAAGGAAGAATTGTAAGGGAAGTACTTTATCCGTGAGAAGAAGGAGTTTAAGATTCAAGGAGTTTATAAACCTTATTAAATGTAATATGAGTGTGGAGGATTATTCGTTGAAGTTAACCTTGTTGTCTAGATATAATCCATATATGTTGTCTAATCTTAGAGATGAGATGAGTAGGTTGTTGAACGGTGTGTCCGATCTTGTGCAGGAAGAGTTATTTATGGTAATTTTCCATTATAACATGACTCTATTAGGCCTATTGTGTATGCTCAATCCATTGATAAGTCGAAGCTTGAATGGAGGGGTAGATATGTGAAGATGGTAAGAACCGATGAGCAAGGTCAACCTAGGTTTAACAAGAGTGCTCCAAATAAAAATGCTTCTAGTGCTCCAAAGTCTAAGTATGAGAGCGGTGGTGGTTCGCAACTTGATAAACCTATTTTCTCAAATTGTGGGAAGAAACATTTTAGGATGTGTCAAGACGGTACTAGTGGATGTTATAGATGTGTGAAGAATGATCACAAGGTGAGAGATTTTCCTACTATTGCTACTAGAGAAACAGATGTCAAGCAAGCTCCCTATAATGGTCTGATTGTTGTTAAACAAAAGAAATATAATTTCTATGCTCTTCAAGCTAAGACGGAAGAAAATCCCGATGAAGGTGCCGGTAAGTTATAGTTTTCTCTGTTGTGTAGTAATGGGTTCGTTCTAACTGGGCGAGCATGGTAATGTCACAGGGATAATATGATTTATTCTCTTTTCTCATATTCTATTCAAGCTTAAGAGTTAGAATTTACTAGTAGCATGTTGCATGTTTTGGGAGTCTTTGTTAAATGAGTTTCCTTGGTCCCCTTATAATATTGCACATTCTTCATGAGTTTACGTTTAGATGGTAAAATGAGCTTTATTGACTTTGTTATTGATGTTGGTATGTCTTCATAGTAAATTGCCTAAATGTTGCATGATTTTGTTTATATTCATGTTTAAATATGATCTAGGAAATTTTGCATAAATGTTTTATTATGAGAAATTGTTATGTTGTGCTTAGAAATGTTGTGATGAGCATGATGATATGTGGAGAATTAAGTTCCTCCAGTATGAAATGAGAAATGTGGAGTCTTATTGCATGATGAGTTGTAGATGTTGTCCCTCCTCTTTTATTGTGCTTTGAGTCTCTTGGTTATGGAGTTGATGTTCCTTCTAGCTATATGTATTTTTCAATTGAAGTAGTATGGTTGTGAGCTGCTAGTCTCGAGTCTCTAAACCTTGAAAATATTTAATATTTTTTAGTGTCATTCGAGGACCAATGGTTCCAAGTGGGGGAGTATTGAAACACACCGAAAATCAAATAACCTAAGCTAGAGCCTCACATTATGAATAATGACTTTAAAATGTTTAAAATGATATTTCTTGACGTAAACTACTGTAATTAACCTGGTTTGGTAGAATTAGAGTCTAAACATCAAGGGATGACTAAGACGTCCGGAAAACTACTCTTTTGGTGTGCTAGTGTGTTCTTGTTTGTTGTTTATGTTTTCATGAGATGTTTAAAGTCTAAAATTAGTGGAGGTAACCGTAAGTGTCTTAATAATCATGTTTAGGTCAAAAACGTTTGGGCACGACTCACCAAGGACAAACCTAAGGGACCTTAAGGAGGACAAAAACCATTGCCAAGGTGCTACCAAGGAAGCTCGTGCGCAGAACCTAGAGGGATCCACTAAGCGTCGTGGACCTGCTCCACCAAGGACCAAAGATGCAGACCTCTATGTCTCAAAATTAATTTCTAGAATCTTCGGGGAACACCTCCACGATTCGGACTTGTTCGGCGATGAAAATTCCAAAAATACAAGTCAAGTTTGACTTAATTTATAAGGTCCAACTGATGTAGGGGTGTTTTGGGTATTTTGGGAGTGTATTATATATTGAATTTGAGTTATTTTACACCCATTCCCACACCAAAACAAATCCCCAAATCAAAAATCCAATTGCTTTCACTTCTTTCTATAATTCTCTCTCTACACAAATCCCCTATTGAAGAACCTTCAAGCTCCATGGAAGAGGATCAATTCTCAAAGGATTCAACCCAACTTTCGTGAATAGGAATTCAATGAGATATGGTGATTTCATCCTTGATTCTTCTATGTTTCAAGGAGCCAATTCAAAATCTTTTCAAAAGATCTAAAAAATCCTAAAAACCCATATTTCGAATTCTAAGGCATGGGTTCTTGCATTAAAAGGTTAAATGGATGAGTTATCATGTTTTAATTTTTAATTGATGGTTTTATGATAAAAAACTATATGAAACCATAATCTTTCATATTATTTAATTTTAGCTTTTAAAGTGGGTTTGATAATTCTGATTGATTATTGATGGAATTGTATTTAGATTGATATATAATATTGATTCTTATTGTTATTCATCTCTATAGATATGGATTGTGATTGTATGGATGAGTTGGTGATCTTGACCTTATGGACATGATGATGGGTAAATTCTATTGTTGTATTGAAGTTTAATAATGGTGAATTGTGATATTCTAGAATGGTGAGTTGATTCAATTGCTTATTATAGTGGGATTGCTTTTGTATGGGTTGATCATCTTCTAGTGGAGGTGTTTATTTCTTGTTCGTATTATGATTGTGATCTTGATGTACTATAATGTCAATTGAAGGCTGTGTATGTTGTTATGTGGAACATAGGCATATTCTAAAGTTTCTAAATGATGTTAAGATAACTCGTATATAGCCACGTGATATTGTTAATGAAAGCATGTTTCCTCTTAATTTTTGTATCTGAGGATGATAGACTATGAAGAGTATCTATATGTTGATACGGTGTCTTGTTTAAGTAGACCTAGTTGTCCCTACTTGATACATGAATGATAAATGAGGTATTCTAAAGTATGTCTGGAACCGGTAGACCTAAGATGTCTCTAGAACCCTAAGTGAATGTGAAACCTTGAATAAAAAAAAAGTTTACAATGAAGTGAATCGGATTGACCTAGTATGGCATCTGTTTCATGAATGAGCTATCCTAATAAACTTTGATCGGTAGATCCTTGTGGATCCCTTTTTTACAATGATATTATAAATTAGTAGGACTTAGAGATGGTACTTGCGCGCAATTTTTTCACTCCTTACTTTAAAATAAAGCCCGAAGCCCACAACAAAAAAATCAAACACCAAAAACAACAACTTAAAACTAGACCCGTATTACCAATTCCCTCAGGGTACTCAGACTCTGCCTGGTTCCGCCAAGTTTAACCAATATACTTCCTTTGCTCTTAAAAATAACATCAACCACTCTATCATCAGATTTTTTTTTGACAATTAGAACAATTAAGGGTTACTGAGACTTCACTCGCTAGACAGAAAATATAATAAGCACAACCCAAAAAGTTAATCAACTATCGACATGGGAATCAATCATTTACTATCATTTCAACATAAATGTATTTAAATTTACTGCAACACAACAATCATATGATGATCAAACCACACTACCAAACGATATTCAATAATAATTTATCAAATGAATTTGATTTCATCAAAAAAATTAAGTTTGGGGTTTGAAAAATGAACCTTTTATATCGATATTTGTAAAGTTAGGGGGAAAACTAATCTAAAAATAGACTTGAGCGAAGATCCCAACAAAAACGAGAGTAGAAATACTAAATCATGAAAAAATATAATATCGGAGTACAAATCCGAGAGTTGAAAAGTGAGAAATTGAAGGGTTTCTGAAATTTAAACTATTTCATCTTTTAAAAGCTTTCATTTCGCGCGCAAGTCAGCGATGAAAGTTATGATCTCCGACCTACTCGGTGATAGAATGAGTGATGCTTTAGATCGCTGATTTCTACAAAACCTCTGGAAAGCTAGGTGGTTAAAGTTGCGATCCAAGTCGGGCTCACTTACCTATTTGATGAAGCGCTGACTGGACTTTTAGCTCACCTAACTAGTTGCCACTCTCCCACAATTCGACTTTTGAACCTGCAAAATCAGCACCCATTATTCAAACAACAGAAATAAAAAGAATAAACCTTGGGTTTCCTCCTGAGAAGCCCCCCATTTAACTTCATGGAACGATGTGGATACACTTTCAAGGTTCGTTCTTCGGGTTGGAAAAGGTATCACTTGGTAGACCCCCTTTAGGACTTTGGTTCAAATTAGATGAAATTTTGACCAATTTTCATTTGTAATCTCTTGATTGACACTCAATGAGATGTAAATGTCAGTTTAAGTATACACACTTCCTCTTCCATTTCCATCAAAACTTTGTCAAACCATTCTAATTTTTTGAGAATGCATGAAAGCATGTGTTCCATATGATAGTTCTCCGAGTAATCCCGTGGCTCCTTAGGCTTTTAAAGTTCATAGGGTGGGACATATCTTTCCTTATTACCTTCCATTTCATTCCAACTGGCGTTGCAATCATGCCATTTTCTATCACGATCTCTCTATCCATCATCTCTAATCATACCTGAATTTCCACCCGTCCTTGGATTTGAAGAACGAAAACCTCCTTCTTGGTTAGCAAGAAGTTTAATTCCTCATTATACAATGCCTCAAAATGTTCTTCATATGGATATTCTCCACTAATACCTAAAGCATTCACACTCTTCAACCCATTAACAATTTCATTATTTTAAAAAATATATCACGCTAGATCATCATTTTGGCCATATTTTGGGGTCTCTCTTTATGCTTCTCGATTTGATCCATTGTAATCCTAAAGTTGAGAGGAGAAAGTTGGTCCTACTGAGTGTACCATGCTCTATTGATCTTGCTTATGCCATAAAGTATTAGAGATGCGACCTAATAAGGAATTGTATTATACTTAGGGGAATTAGTTGATCCACAACCCCTTTGTTCACGGAGTCACGACTCCTATACAAGCACTGTAATAAGACGTTGTTGGGAAGTCAGTAAGTTGGTCATTGAAGAAACAATTTCAGAAACCTCTGCCATGACTCCTTGATAGGTTAACCTTGCTAGTACTTGAAACCTTGAATACTATCCCTTAACGTCATCATTTTTGACGTGGGGAAGTACCTCATAAAGAAAGATACGCTAAGCTCATCTTATGTAGTAATGGAATTTCTCGGGATATAATCTAGACATTTTGTAGCGTCTCCCATAAAATAGAATGGAAATAATCAAAGACAAACTGATTGTTGAGATTTATTCTTCAACAAAAATAGTTCAGAAGCGTCCACAAAATTCCGAATATGCTCATGGGGATCCTCATGAGACATCCCTCAAAATAATTCATTCATTTGTAAGAGCTAAATTATTTTGCTAGTGGCATGAAAAAAATGTTCCCTTCACCATGAGATGTCACATCCGTGGAGCACCCCCTAGAAGTAACATGGCATACATGACCTCTCAGAGGTCTTGTACGAGCCCATAGTTATCATTCATCGCATTGAAATGGTAAATTTAGCGGAAAATATAAAACTTTTCATAGCACATCATATGCTAGAAACTTTACTTCATATATAGATAAAACATAAGTCATAATACATATTTAGACCTTAAGTCTCTTTTCCATCTTAGACTCAACAACATTAGAGTACATTAGGGACACGGCCCATAAGACACATTACATAACTATATAATATTGAAAGACTTTATAGTAAAGACATAAGTAGGAGATCCTTGAACTTACAGATTCTTTTCATTGAGCTTGAGAATCATCTATCAAGATCTTCACCATTCAAGACATCCTTTATTCATCCATAACCTAAACTTTATGTAAAAAGGTAGAGAATAATGGAGTTACCACAAGAATGTACTAAGTATGGCAACCATGCAAAAACATGCATTTAAAAGGGAAATATTCTTGAAATCATACTTCATGCCATTTTGAGTAAATCTCCATAAAACCTTTGAATAATAGCATTCATATAATTCACATACTTCATAGAAACATAATCAAAGGTCAAACATCACGGAAAATTATATATAGAATTTAAGTCCCATTTGAGGTCACTTTACAGTGAGCTCATTCTTCTTAACAATGAACTCCTTCTTTTAATTCATTAACCTCCCAAGTAATCCTTTAGTGATGCTTGATGCAATGCATCACCTTAGGACCCGAAGAAAAACCATACATACAACTTAGACAAGACAATACATATCATAATAGAAGTATAGCCCATTACAAGACACATTCAAGTCAAGAATATAGGACATTACAGTAAGCTACATCAAGTTACACATACTTTTACTTCCTTTCATATTCATCATTATAAGACCTTGTTCATGACCCTAATCTTAGTCTACTAGTGCAATGTACATGTGAAGCCCCATAAACCCACACATACTTAGTAAACTCCTCATGAGACCACAAAGCTTAACATACAATTCATACATCCTCATAATAAGTAAAGACAACTTCATTAATGTTAATAAAAGACCTTCATCATATAGTCATTTAGACCAACATAGTGCATATAAGGATAAGAACACATTACATAGATTCATACCATGCACATCTTCATAACAAGTAGACCAATACTACAAAGTCATGCATAAAGAACATATACATAGTGACATGCATTAGAACACCTTCCTAGTACTTCCCTCAAGAGCCACTTGTGCAATGTATAGGTGAAGTCCCATACCCCCACCTACACTAATCAACTACCCTTATGTTATCCTAGTTAGGGTCCTTATCATTTACTTCCATTGTCCATTTTACTGTAGGGAAACTACAGCCTTAACCGACACTAAGACCATGGGTGCTAAACATGGAATTTGGTGTTATCCCCTCACACCAAGAAGAGGGCATCTTACTTGCCAAGGTAAGACATATATCATGCTAGCATATTAGGTGATATCACTTGCTAGATCCTATGTGGCAAGCATAGTTCATGGAACTTGGGGGAAATCATGGAAATATCACTCTACACCCTTTTTGGGTTATGAGGATATCCACCCCATGTGGACCGTACTAAACCATACCTTTCCTAGGTGGGAAAGTGTCACCCCCTCATCTACAAGTTCAATCGGTGCTAAGCTAAGTTCCCTTTATTGAAAAAGTTCTTATTATCATTTATTTGTAAAACATAGGCTTAGGAGAGTCATTCCCTCATATGCTTAGCTCATAGGTCATAGGTGAGAGTTCATCAACATAATTCATGTGAGAAATCCTACCACATCGATATAGCATACATATTAGCTCTATATAGTTAAGGATACACTTGAGCACATCTTTCAAGGATTCTCTATTGTCTAGATAACCATTCGTGTGTGTGTATATATATATATATGTGACAAAAACCTTTCACATAACACATTAAGACCACACATGACCATACATTCATATTCATGTACATAGAAACCAAACTTAGGAACTATCCTATCAAGGTACACATGTGCAATGCATAAACAAGGTTCCATACCCTTGCCCATACTAATACACCTATCAAGTCATCCTAGTTAGGAATACAGAACATACTTCACATACATATACTTTACATACATAGTAAGTAGACACTAGTGAATATGAGAACAACCTTCATTAGACACTATGAACATTTACTACATTGTAAGCATGCATAATGTGTGAGTGTGTGTGTACATTGGTCAACATGATCACATAATGGATATCAAAATCTCATTGAGGAATCCACCCTCTTAGACCACATTACACTTTCAAGTATAGACCACACAACACAACTTAGCATAGGAGACAACACAATCTACACATTATAATAAAGACTCCTAACTTTAGCTATTTACACCTTCACATAGGGGTACATGGGTAGGGGTCATCAATCATTAACAAATCATTAATGGTATAACTACACATGATCTTACATAACCCTTTACATGCTCATAACCATAGTAACATAACCTAGATTCACAACTATAATTGAAGACTAGGCACAAGTTACACATAAGGTGATCATCATAATCACTCAATCATATATTCATCAATTTTCCTTCAAGTCCATGGTCAACACATATATAATGACAATAAAGTAAACACCGCCACCATAAGTGGACCATACCACACAATGCCATACAAGGCTTCATCAACATTACTATAAAGAAATAGAGAAGTAGAAGAGTAGAGGAATTCTTACCAATCCTTTAGCCTTTGATCATCATTGACCATTGCTACTCTTTCATAAATAAATAAAGTATAGGTAAGTATCTTAAGTACCATAATTATACATGAATTCAAGTATAATCTACTACAAGGTCATACTACAACTAGCACAACACATTAACATACTAGAAAGTAGAAGAACATAGACCATTAGCCAATTTCACTTGCATTGATCATAACTCATATTTTATTAATCTTATCAACCTAGGGCATTGTCTACAATTGTACTTAGATATACAAGTTCCACAATTACGCAATATAGAGTCCATGTTTCAGTGAATACCATACTTAACACCCAATAAGAAGTAGAGATCAAGTTCTTTAAGTATCAATCCGCATTGATCCAATATCACAAAATTCATCATCAATACACATTATATACCGTAGACCTAATCATATTAACATACTCAAAATCCATTTCTATATAATTAAGGAACAATGCTACAGTGATCATAAGTTACTACTTAATAGCTTAGAAACACCTAGATCAATTAAACCAAGACTTCTTTACTTTGATCATATCATCTTTATATTCAAAATTCAACTAATTTATTAACCTAACGCAGTAGCTACATGAACCACAACATAATCGATTTAAACTTTTATACTTTAAAAGGTCAACATTACAGTGATTACATTGATAACTAGGCTAGGCATGCTTAAATCTTCATGCATGGATCCACATGGATCTTCATCATCAAATAATAATAAATTCACGTAAATAACATTAGGTATAAGCAATTCAACATAACAGAATCACAAATTAACCACTAAAAAGCCATGATCACAAAGCCCATGCAAGGACTAAATCGATTTAGGGAAGGAACATGGGTTCATCATGCAATTGGAGTAAATTAACTTAGAGATGAAGGATCACCATACCTTTATATTCATTAAAATCTTTAAAATTCGATGAAGAAACCATAGGAATCCATGCTTCATGCTGTTCTTGAGCTTCACCAACAATGGTGGTTTCTAGGGAGAATATTTTTGGAGGGAAAGGTCAATTCGTGTATAGGGGATTGGGAATGGGAGGTTCACGTGTTTGATGACTTATATACACCAAAAAATAGGTAAATAAATCAATTATAGTCAGTTTATGACGTGGGGTGAATTTCCCACTCACCCCTTAAGTGGGCAATGCGCAGGCACTGTTGCAGGCCACTATCGATGGATGACCATCCACTAGCCGTCCTTTGGCTTCCGTCGATTGTTCCTTGGCCAATTTTTGGGTTGACACCTTCTCAAGATAAGTTTACATCGATGAGACTTTACCAACGGGCTGTTGGTCAACCAACTCACCGTCGTTTGGTCTGTCGATTGACACTGCCAAGGCAGTGTCTCGACTAGCCTTGGGTCCTTCTTGTGGGCCCTTTTGTGTGTCCCATTAGAAGTCGTACCCAGTCGTTTCCCATGTAAATACAACCATTAAAAAGTTGTACACATTCCACATAAGTTTCACCCAAAAATAATACACGCAACTCGTCCAAACATGCAAGGCCCCATCAAGACGCACATGAAAACATCATTATAACTATTTTTAAGACTGCATCAGCTCATGACATACACATAAGCACGTATAGACACATGAGGCACATAGGTGACTAGTCATCGAACATCTTGGTCGTCCCTTAACTTTGACTTCCAAATCACCTCAAACTTTATATAAACCATATTATATGAAATTTTAGGACATTAGAACCTTAATACAAACATGTTAGGCTCTATAAACCCCTAACTTATTTTGGGGGTCTTACATGAGATAGACGTATAGCCCTAACACCGCCCATTTGGATAGGGTCATTAACATCCCTCAAATTCTCTATATTGTGTTGGTGTACAATTTTGCTACCATTGATTCCATTCATTCTCATTTATTTTTTTGTTTAAAGACAAAAACAACCAATAAAGCTAGTTGATTAAACCATAAAATAAAAAGATCAAAAGTCACACTTCAATAATAGAATTCTAACAAATATCGAATCCCAAGCAACGACACCATCTTGATTAAAGTGCAGATTACACTTCTTCAAATTCCAGTTGTATACAATTGTTATTTAGTAAAAACAACCCAACAAAGAATTTGTGTCAAACCTACAGGGAGTGATACAATGTTTGAATTCAATTATGAAGTACAAATGTGGTGTAAGCGGTTATAGTATTAGAAATTATCAAAAGCATAGAAACAAGTATGAGGGGTTGAAAACTTATGTTAGATGAGGTGTTTTGGTTATCAGTTAACGACTAAACAAGTACGAAAATAGGGGGATTAACATGATAAACTATAATTTCCTAAATGTGATCTATTATAAACTAATTTCACTATCTGGGTAATTGAACTTACTACCAAATTGCTAAATTTTTGTGGTAGGGATAGAATATAGATGTAATAGTTTTCTCCCAAACAACTACTACGACTCAAGTGAGTTCTCTGGAACCTCAACAGGAATATCAATAAGAACAACCCAAAATCTTAATTAATCTACTCTCGAGAGATAGATTCGTAGAATAGAGTTTAAGATTTACTGTTTCTAGCTCAATCCATATCAACCCAAAAACTTCAATCATCAATCAAAAGCTATGATTCTAAAACCTTTTTCTCAAGCAAGCCGAAAATTCTATGTTAGAATTTCATTTGAAACTATGATTCATAGATCAAAACACAACTATCTTCAACTACAAAGTTAAATCAGGAAATAACAATATCCATAAGATAATTCAGCCCGTAACAACCTGATCACGCCCCAACAATTGGGGTTTAAGCTAAATGTCATAAAAAGATAAAAAAACAATTAACAACTTGATTATCCATCAGTTGGGTAAAAATAACTAAGCCTTTACAATGCCCCCAATAGATTATGTTAAAAAACACACTTAAAAATACTCAAATTAAAGCTTAGAAATCCTCAAAGTCTACAATGGAAACTCAAATAATCAAAGAATACTCTAACTCAAAAACACTGGGGATCAGAACTCGTTACTCGTCATTTTAAATTACAATCGATAATGCCCAACTTTTTGGCTTGAAGGACCATTTGGCGAAGTAAGTTGCACCATGCAAACAAACATGGTGATACGTCTTTTAATCACATTCATCACCAATTTACATTGTCCATCAGTCTTTGAGTTCTTCTGAGTTTCGGCGATGCAAGTTGTTACCGCGGAGACGTTTGATAATTCTCCGACTGCCGATTTTTGTCGAAAAATTAGTTCTTCCCTAGAATGGCCTTCTCGAACATTGGGTGAGCTAATGAGCCATTCAGCCCTTTGCCGAGTGGTGTTGTCAATTACCAGGATCGCCTTTCTTTACTTGTTCAACTTGTTTGTCCCTTTTTATCTGATAGTGTCCATGCCTTTCTCCTTTGCTTTCAATGCTACAAATAAATACTTTAACATCAGTTTAGAGTATAAACTGAGGATTTGAGGAGATTTATACTATCAAAACAAAGACCTAAATGATTCAAAATCTCTAACTCAACATATATATATTTAATGGTTTGATGGAAATGTGTTTTAGTGATTGAAAATATAAGGCTAGCATGGCTCTACTTCTTGTGGCTTCTTATTGTTGATCATTACTTTCTTCTTCGGTGTTCATAACTAGTACATTTTAGTTATAATTTAATATATCACATAAGTTTATTACATTATATATTAATTCTATGTTATGAGAATCAGGAAGAAAAGATTGTACACTATATTGAATACTTAGAGAGAAAATTATTTATATTCTCTCTTTGTCGATTTTTTTCTATTATATTAGTTGTCACTCCCAGAGTTTTCTTTCTATTGATAGTACACTCCTTCAGTTTTTTCATTTGACTAGTTTTTCAGCACCTGTATTGCACGTGAGTCCCATATAAATTTTTAATGGAGCCATTCAATTCATTTGAATTCCTTTTAATGTTTTAAATTAATTTCATTTGAGCAACCAACTTGTCATTGAAAAGACAAGCATTTGAAAAAGTGTTGAGTTATAGGATGTTGGAGAGAACATTTAAACAAAGGAGATTAAATTGTGTAAGATATGATAAGAAAACAATTACTCCCTCCGTTTAAAAAAGAATGGCCTAATTTGACTTGGAACGGAGTTTAAGAAAAGAAAGAAGACTTTTTGATCTTGTGGTTCTAAATTAAAGTTATGTCAAATATACCAAAATGCCCTTTAATTTTGTGGCCTTAAACATGCCACGTGGAAAGTTAAAGTTAAAGTTAAAAAAGAAATGGGGTCATTCTTTTTGAAATATACTAAAAAGGAAATGAGGTCATTTTTTTTGAAATGGAGGGAGTATTATTTCTCCTTATTATGATTTGTTTCAAGTGCTCTTATATACCAACAACTAGTTAATCGGAACAAAATATTTTGTAATTTCATATCATATGCTTAAATCCATGTTTAATAAAACAACACAAAGAAATCTGGATACAAATAATAGGCAAATAATGCAACAACCTAAAGCATCACAAAAAATTAGTCAACAAAATTGAATTAGTCTTTAGTCACAACCGTGCGAAGTGCGGGAAAAATACCAAGTAAAAATAAGCATAATAGTATGAATTGTGTTGCAATAAAGATAAATGGAGATGGATATTTAGGAATATTTTTCATAATAAATTCCAATATTTGGTCTATTAAATAATGTAATTATAACAAATTAAATTAATTTTATATAAACTGGGACTGACTTATTTTTCAATTTAATGTTTAATAGAATCACGTGATTATAATAAATTGAATTAATTTCATATAAATTTTCGGAGAAAAAAATATTAAATTTATAATGCATTATAGAATCCAATTTGAATTATAAACTAAAATTATAAAAGAAGTTTCCTACAAGAAACATTCAGTTCTTCGTCTCTATTCATATTCTTGATTTCATCATTCAAAATCTACAAAGAGAGAAAAATGGGAAAGTGGGGGGGGGGGGGGATCACAAATATGTCCAACGGAATCATGTCTTTTTGTCTTGTGAAGGAGAGTAAATCATAGAGGAAGGATAACCTATATCTATTGTTACCTTCTTTTTTCCTACTCAGTACCTTTTGTTTAATTAAATTTTCTCTTTTGATGCACCCTAATGGGTTTTTAGGATCTTTTGTTTTGGTGGGTAAGTTAAATTTATAGGTCTCTTCTCTTTAATCCTTGGGGTTTTGTGGTTATGACGGAAACTAGTCCAGATGGATTATCCGATTTGGTGTGGTTACGTTTTTTTCCATGAAAACCTACGTAAGTAAACTTTGTTGCTTTAAATTTATAGGTCTCTTCTCTGTAATCCTTGGGGTTTTGTGTTTATGATTGAAACTAGTCCAGAAGGATTATCCGATTTGGTGTGGTTACGTTTTTTTCCCATGAAAACCTACGTATGTAAACTTTGTTGCTTTATTAACTACCCATTTCATGTTTTTTCCTTTTTTCATTTATGTAAGAATGGTTTTTTACCAGTTAAAATAGGAAAGTTTGAATGTTTTGTATACTCTTTATGAAATATGGTTTGATACATTTAAATTAATCATGATAATTAATAAAAGAGTGTCCACATATGTCAATTCGCTCACATTCCCTGTCTCAAAACCAAATAAAGAAGGAGGGGTTGGGCAAAGTAGGTATCCATTGTGAAACGTTCTAATTCATGATGGATTCTAAAAATCTATAAGTGAGTGTAAAACGTGTATATATATTTCATGGTATGGTGCAAATTTTCTTATGTGATTGGAATTTTCGGGCTAAAATTGATCTACATCTTTTAGGTGCTTATTGTTGATCATTCTTCTCTTATTTGGTTTTGATAAATACAATTTTTTTGTTATAACTATCCTTATATCATATGTTTATGACAATATATATCAATTCTGTATTATGGGAATCGGGAAGAAAAGATAATATATTATATTTAACACTTAGAGAGAAACTTTTTTATATTCTCGCAACATTTGTTAAATCTTTTCTATTATATAAGTTTTAACTTGAAGACGTCATGCCGTAAGCCTATACCGTGGACGTGGCAGGCACTCGAGAACTATTTCTAACCCCAAGCAAACCCTTGGCCTAGATCAACTCATAGGAGAACTATCACGACTGGGGAGAACCCCCTAGACGTAATGGGTGTCTTCGTCCTCGGAGAGTAGTTGGACAAACCCTTAGCATTCGTCATAATATATCATAGGTCAAAAATGTGGAAAAATTTAAAACATTTACATAGTAAGGTATACATATATCTCGAACACATCATATGTGGAGTTTACATAGACTCCTTGCTTAGTGAAGCTTATATAGGCTTCTCGTTTAGACAACGTAACTAGTATATAGGAAATAGTCTAATAACATTGTCACACATTAAACCATCTACTAAGTATTACAACATTTGGGCATAGCCCATACTTCATTACAGAGAGCCCCATATAGGCTTACAACAATAGTGTCAAATATAAAGGAATGAACAAGTGTCTTTAGACATAACAACTTCATAACTAGAATAGTGAAATGGAAACATCCCAAACATTGAGGACCGAACAATAACTTGGGAAATTAATCCAAGTCTTCTTGAAAAGTGGCCTCCTAGACTTCAATGGTCCGAACCTACATTGTATGGGAAAAGGGAAAGAATATGTGTTAGTACAAACCACATACACTAAGTATGAAAACATATGAAACTAAAACGATTGAAATCATGCTTAAAAGGATATTTTGTTCAAAACCATGCGAAGTCATTTTTAAAAACCTTTATGCACAATTCTGAACATATACAAGTCAATGATCACATATTCACTTAAGAAAAGTCCGTATTCGAAACAAGACCAACATAATCATAAAGTCAAGTCAACATGAATATTATCAACATAAGGTCATATCATCTTGAATAGCTTCAAAATCATATAGGATCCTCAACTTGCAAAGTCATGATATACATTTCATTCATACCATAAGTACATAAGAAAAAACTCCTAGGACTTCCCTCAAGGTCAACTTGTGCCATGTATAAGTAGAGTCACATACCCCTACCTATAATAAGTAGAACCCCTTAAGTCACCCTATTTAGTGATCACTTCGTTACTTTCATTTTACATTCGGGAACAATCTCCTTAACCGACAATAGACCATGTGAGCTAAACATGGAATCCGGTGTCATGAAACCCTACATCGAAAGAAGGTGGTCTGCTTGCAAAGGTACTACAAAAACATGAACATAACATTCTAGGTGGATCCACTAGCTAGTATTCCAATGGGGGAAACATAATTCAAGAACTAGGAGATATGTATTGGACCCTCTTTATGCATAATTGTATTATAGTAACCATATCATGAGAACCATTGTGAACCTATCTTCACACATTGGGAAGGACACCTCTATTAATTAAATCACTCGGTGCTAAGCTAAAGTCCCTTTTTGAAATGTTTTTAAGTCATTCTAATCGTCATAGCTTAATATAGGCCATAGGGTACTAACCCCGTATATAATTATATCATTAGCTCATTAAGTATTGCATGAGAATTTCCTTTCATAACAACCCTTCATTTTTGAGATCAACACATCATAGTTATATCATAGTAAGGCTCACAAGTGATTCATATTAAACCTTGTATCATAATATCCTTAACATGATCTCACAATTCAGATAGTCAAGACATTTCATCACATTCATCATATCATCATCTTCTTCATATTATCACACATAATACTTCAATTGAGTACCATGATCAAGTATAAATCATCATCATCAAAGTAAAAAACTCAAGATCATAAAGTTTTACCACATAGCCTTCATAAGACTCCTTCAAGATCTTACCATCAATAAAACCATATTTATCCATCAATTCACTTAATAACATTATATAATAGTAATCTATATAAGAACTTAGTCAACGGTATCATCACTAATCAATTCAACCTCAATTCAAAACTTAGGGTTAGGTGAAAAGGGTTTAATCATGATTTTATCTATTGAACTAGGTCAAAGACTAAGAACAACAAAATTAACCCATAAAAAACATAATCTATCAATAATAATGAAAGGAAATCAACTTCATATCAATTTGAAGGATCAATTACGAATTTGGAATGAAACATATGTTTTTAACATCTTTCGGAATCAATTTTTGAAGAGCCTCTTGGGGAATGGGATCCGAACAGTGAATAGCTTCCATACCTTAGGATTCCTTAGAGTTTGATGGAGAAAATATGAAGTATTGAAGACCTAGTGAACCTTGAAGCTTGGTCTTCAATGGGGTCTTTAATTAGAGAGAGAAAGTAAAGAGAAGTTGGAGAGAGTTGGGTTTGGGAAAAATGGGTTGTTAGGTTTCCCAATAGTGAATAGCTTCCATACCTTGGGATTCCTTATTGTTTGTTGATAAAATATGATGTCTTGAAGCCCTAGTGAACCTTAAATCTTTGTCTTCTATGGGGTCTTGGACTAGAGATATAAAATAGAGAAGTTGGATAGAATTGGGTTTGGGAAAAATGGGTTGTTAGGTTAATTAAATGAGGGTTAGGTCTTATATAGATCCCCAACTAACATAATTAACAAGCACTTAACCCTTAATTAATTGATTAACTGACCAACTTATTAACTCCCCAAACTAGAGACTTAACAATGAACCTGACCCCCTAACCAACGAGACCCCGACCTACGGACCGTCGACTGGACCACGGACCGTACTACTGGTCCTTGGTTTGGGTCAGAGACTGCATTTTGTGGCCCTTTTGACATCTGGTTGTGTCCTAACAAACAATTACCATCGACAAGACATTTACCCATCGACGGCTCGTTGATTGGTTAATGGACTACCACTGCCCTCATTTGATAGTTTTGGGTCAAATGGAAGGGTCATCTCCAAAGACCCTTAGGGTGGTCCTTGGGGAGGGTCCTTGGGGAGACCTATCTGGAAATTTCGACCCAAAACACACTCTTCTATTTATTTAACATATTTTTACTAAATTTCACTAAATTTTCACTCTTAAAACCACATGAAACATGCCAAGGCACACTAGCACACATTTCACAATTCTCCGGACGTCATGGTCGTTTCTTATCATTTTGACGCTAACACTTCCTAATTAGCTTCAATACATTATTTTTGGCTTAGAAACAGTGTTTCAACTCTTAGTTCATCATGTGAGGCTCTAGAATAAGTCATAGACTTTCAGAGTGTTACAAGAAGACTTACTGAACACAAGATAAATTTTACTCAATTGCCGCAAAAGATAAACTTTTAATGTTTTAAAGGAAACATTCAACTGACCAAAAAAGGCAACTCAATTCTTTAAATAAAATAACATAAATGAAAAGCATTCATAAACTACTGTTCTCTATTTATCTATGAAGCCTTTACGAACTAAAATGAACGTCAGGACAAGATCCACGACATCCTAATAACAAAAATGAAACGATAAAATATAAATGAGGGGTCCTCCAAAAGCAAGGAGGGTCACCAAAAAAATCTTGAACTGCAACTTGATCAACGAAGCGCTGTTGATGATCGTTTTTACCAGTATGTGCATCTTGAAACAATGTTGGCCAAATAATGTCAGTACATGGAATGTACTCTGCATGCTAAATAACATCTCGTCATGATGCCTTAGTTTTGTGGAGGAAAAATCCTCATATCCTTGCCACTGAATAAGGACCAGTGGTAGGACCACGACTCGTGTAGCCTGCTGCGATTCTTGGTACATGGCTGCCTAGGCTATTTTATGTAATTCCTTATTAGGAGGTTATTAAGTGAGGTCGTTTGATATAATTTTCGTAAACTTATATAAATTATTTTACCCCCTTAACCACCCAAATTAAGAAATTATTTTTAAAAAACCCAAAATATCCCAAAGTTCATGCTTGCAAAATTCTCTCTCTAGAATAAGAAGAAGAAAAAGAAGAAGAAAGAGATGAATAATAATAATAATAATAATAATAATAATAATAATAATAATAATAATAATAATAATAATAATAATAATAATAATAATAATAGTAAGAAGAAGAAGAAGAAGAAGAAGAAGAAGGATGAGGAGGAGGAGGAGGAGGAGGATAAGGAGCATAAGGATAAGGGAAAGGAGAAAGAAGAAGAAGAAGAAAAAGAAAAAGAAAAAGAAAAAGAAAAAGAAAAAGAACATGAAGAAGAAGAAGAATGAGTAGAAGAAGAATAAGAAAAAGAAGGAGAAGAAGGAGCGGGCGGAGAACGAGGAGAAGAGGAGAAGGAGAAGTAGGAGGAGGCAAAGGAGGAATATAAGGAAGATGAATAAGAAGAAGAGAAAGAGGAAAAAGAGGAAGAGGAAGAAGAGGCATAAGAGGAGTAAGAGAATAAGAGGAAGAATGGGAAGCAAAGAATAAGAGGAAGAAGATGAAGAAGAAAGGAAGAAGAAAACAAAGTGGAAGAGGAGGAAGATGAAGATTAAGAGGAGGAGGAAGAAGAATCCAAGGAATGACATCTTATTCATCCATGGATTCTGCAATCCGTGGAACCCCCTAAAACACCTCAATTTTATGAAGAATTCCCCAATTAACGGTATAATTTCTTCAATATTGTGGGTAACGATTTATGTTGATCTAATTGAGTGAATATTGATTTTTAATGAGTGAATTAGTAGTGAATCGTGTTATTATGATGAAGGTACATGTTTTCCATGTATAAACCTAGTCCTATGATGAAATATAAAGAAGTGGGTTTTATATCTTGAGAAGGGAAGTTGAGGATTTAGATATAATCTTCTAAGATTGATGATATGTATAGTAGATTGTTTGAGATAAGGGTATGTGGATATGAATTGAATGAGGTTAAGTATATATGTTTAATTATGATGAAAAAATGTTGGTTTTAAGCATGTATGATGAATTATAACTATGATTGCTTAAAGGTAAATCATTTTTGAGAAATTATGAGTAGACTTGTCTTAGAATCTAAGCATGTATGATGTTTATGGGATGTAATAGATTGGGGACAAAGCATGAATGATGACTTATGATTACTAGGGCTTTCAAAGTAAAGCTTGTAGGATGAACTATGCATATTATGGCTTTCAGAGTAAAGTTATTATACATGTTTATTTTATTATGATATTATTGTGGAAAGACATTACGTACATGAGCTATATTATGAAAGTATGAAATTATTCTTATTTTTTAGAGAACCTATGTAAATGCTTTATTAACACTTTGTTCCTGATGTGCTTGTGATTTTCATATGTAGAACTTTTGATTGAAAGGCTACTGATTAGTCCAGTATTTTTACTCATGTAGGACTTTGTTTATATAGAAACTGTGTCCTCAAATGCTTAATTTGTGCCAGTAACTGATGTAAACCCCTTTATTTTCAGGTATATGGATTGTGGAATAAAGTAAGGACACTAACAAGAACAAAGGAACAAAACGGGCTTAAAGGATGAATAAAAGGATTCATATGATCGACAAGACCGAAGGTAAGAACCAAGTTTGTGATGAAAAGGAGTAGTCGGCGGATCGCTGAGTAATTTCACAAAGCCAAGATAGATCGCCCAACGTTACAGAAATGGAGGATAATGTGTACCCAGGAAAAAGGGCGATGGAATAGACCAAAGGGCGGCTCATTGAGTGGTTCATTGAGCCCGACTTACTTCGCCGAGTGAATCTTCGCAGAACATTTTTCAAGACTATAAATACATTATACAAGATTTATTTTAGTATCTTAGATCATATATTTTGAATATATTTTTTGAGTTTTGAACTTTGAGATGATTTTCTCTCTTAAGAAGTTTTGGACTGCTTAAGAGAGAGGTTTTAGAACAAAAATTATTTTTTGATGTTCAGTGGGTATTGGGTAGACTTGGGGTCAGCTCGAGAGAGTGATCAAAAATCTAATCTCACACATTAAGATCGACAGAGTGAATGGACTAAGGTGTAGGTTTTTCTTATAGTTCATGCTTTTTAATGTTTGAGAGAAATCAACTTGGTTAAGGGTAAATTATTCGAGAGAAAGTTTACCTCCACTCTAGATTAGATTCCTCACTAATATCTACCTAATTATAAAAAATTGGAATTATCCATTTTCTATATTAGCCCATAATCAATCACATCCCAAGAACCGTCTCATTATTGTTAAGTTTTAATGTTTGTGCTTTTTTGTAGTTGTTAAATAAAGCCAGAACTACCCGTTGAAATTTGTGTCACCCCTGAACTTGAATGATGTCTTTATTCAATAAATTTTATTCCTATGACTAATTTGGACACTTTCATACGTCCCAATTAAATCTCAAATACTTACCACTTCGTTTTAGATTCGACCCTAACTCATTTCGGTTTATTGGATAAAGTGTCCTTGAAACGTTAAATTAAAATGGTGTTGCTGCCGGGCAGTGGTGGTGTTTGAAATTGTTTTTGGTGAAGTTGAATTTTCTTCTTTGAATCCAAGATAAGATTCTCACGGACTGCTTCGATAGAGCTCTTGGTCTTGAGAACAAAGGAGTGGTTGACCAACTTTCTCTTAGTGGTCTAATAACACAACCTTTTGCAATAGTACCCCAACTCCTTGATCACATGACTAAGACAACCAATGACACATACATGACAAAAATGCGGATTGTTGACTAAATTGGGTCTTTTGGCTAAACCTATTATGGTATTTGAAGTACTATACAAAAATAAAGATAGGTACGTTACTCCTCATGAGCATAGAAAGCCCAAGGATTATGAGGGTGGGTAGATAGAGGAGACACTCTCACTCATTATCCACCAAGTTGAAGAACACGAAAGAGTTTTTAAGAGATAAAAGAGAATGTCTTAATGCTAAATCAGATGACTGCTTCTCATTCCATATCTATTTCGCTAGACCCAAAAGAGTTATCTTTCATATCTTCTCCAACAAAGGCAAAAAGAGGGCTTTCCTAGTGATACTATGGAAAATCTGGAAATTTAAGCTTGAATGGGTACTTGCATCATTCCATGAAGTTAACTAAGGAACTACTTAGGAAAAACACAATGTTTTTATTTCTTTTTTTTTTGAATAACAAGTGTTGAATGTGCAGGTGAAAAAGTGGAATGTGCTTGAAAAATGCAATTTTGTAAGCCAATAGTCCAGTCGGTGACTTGCCAATGAGGTTAACAATCCTGACTTGGACCGCCGTTGTACTCAAAAAATAATGAAGATGGAATTTGTAAAACTTGGCAGGCCCATGGATAAGTTGGCGACTCACTGAATAGGTCAGGGAGCCTGACTTTGTCAGGTGTTAAGAACTCCAAATTACAGTAGGTCCTATAAAATTCAGTGAGGTAATAGCCACTCGGCGTGTCGTCAAGTTGTTCGGTGAGGTCGACTAATAATGCCTAAAGGATGCATACAAGAGAGTTTTTAAAGGCCAAAGGCTTAAAATTTCGAACTCCCTTAATTGTAACTTCATTCAATAACACTGGCACTCTATATTTCCTATATTCTTGGTTTTTACTACTTTGTTGTCGTTGATTTTGTGTTTGGGGTAGGAACCTTTTTCCGTGAAGCATTAAAAATCATATTTCAATATTAAATGTTAGTTTCGTGAAATTTAAACACTTGGATAGGGTTAAATTCAAATGGAAGTATGTAGTTCTTATTTATATGTGTTGGCCTCTCTTAAATGAGAAATGTGTGCTAGTTTGTCGATTTATTTATCGATATTGTTCCTTAATTACCTAAAGTATTGATTTCTAAATTTTGTTTCTTTAATATTGATCGTAATTTTGTTGGTCATGATAAATTTTTGTTGAGTCTAGTTGGGTGAATTCTGAGTAAACTTGATTGTTCTAAATGACATGATTTTTCCAATGATGGAGAATTCACGTCATTATTAATGGTTAAAGTTGTTAAATGTCAAATTTTTGCAAAATGAGGGAAGTCTAAGTACCCTGGTGGAATCAGTGATATGGTTTGGAGCATTATTGAAAATGTTTGTTGTTTGATTTTGTCTTGGGGGTTGCCAGTTTTATTTTGGAAGTCGAGGTTGAAATGGCTCGTAGGCAGATTGCGAGCTGGGTAAAGTTCATCAAACCACTCGATGGTTCGCCTAAGTCCCTACAAATCACCTTTATTTTCATGATATGGTTTAGTTTGGGTCTGTAAATTTCGGTGAGAATTCTGAGCTAGCCGATTGCACTTAGATACTCGTGAAAACTCTTCTATGATCACCCTTCGACGACCTAAACCCATAAAATAAACTCAAACTTTCAACGAGCTAGTTTGTGCATGCCGAAAGATGTTAGTAATTTGATGAAACGCCTATTTCATTATCAACATGCAATTTTTCAAAGAAACTTTTGACCCAATCATTTTGGCAAAACTGCTTTGGCTCTCCAAAGTAACTCAGTGACACATCAATTGATTTGGCGGTTCTTTCTGAAGCTTATTTCTACATTCTTCTTGAATCAGTCTAACTTATTTTTTGATATATATTAGAATTTATGTATTAACAAAATGTATCATGCCGATTTATGCCGCCTCACAAGAGGGGAAAGGGAATCACTATAAATAAGGATGCAGCTGCATGCTGAACAAAGGCAACAAAACTTCCTACCACAGTTTGGAAAGGCAAGGCACCTTCTCCTATATCAACGGAAGTAAGTTTCGACAGTGAAGGAATATATGACCCTCAACTCACCATTTCTGAGAGTGATGGTGAGAACCAAGACCCTCATGCTATCATTTCTTAGCCTCAGGATGATGATCTACTATTAGCCCAGAGAGCCGAATTGCGTTCCAAAAGGTTTAACGATCTGTCTAGGATCAAAACTTCCCATTCCACTATTCGTCATCTAGTTCAAGATCAGAATGTGATCCCCACACCACCTGCATTTTCTAATATTTTTATCATATTTTAGTCGTCAAGTTGTGTTCAAAGTTGGATTCATTGTCGCTTAACTTTTTAACTTGTTTAATTGGAATATAAAGTTGGTTTTCCGAACCTCGAATTCTGATTTAGCAATTTTTACTCTTATTCAATGTGTTTGTATCTTAATATTGTGAGTTAGACCTCTCTGATTCGTAATTGTATACTCATGTGCCTATTTTAATTTGAATATCTTGACTATAATGCCTATATTGATGAATTCCCAAGTATTTTGTGTCATCAAATTGATCAAAATTGTGGGGTGTCTCTAAATGTTGTTTGTTCTAGTTGAGTGAATTCTAAGATACATGAATGTCATCACGGGTAGTTAGGTATAATTTATTGGGTGCTTATTTTGATGTTATTTCCAGGGGTTGCTGGGTTGAATTTTGAAGATGGGGTTTAAAGCAGGCATGTTGGTCCATTTGTCGATATTGGTCGAGCTCGCCGACCCACTCGGCTGTTCGTCGTAGGCTCGTATATCTCCTTTAATGTCATACTTAATTTTGATTTGGTTTCTGTAATATTCGACGGGAACCTTGAATTCCCCATGTGCACTTAGCGACTCGTTGGAGGTCTTCTTTGATGACATTTTCATGCACCCCAACCCCTAAAAAGAATTGTAACTTTCGGCGGGCTATTCCTTGCTCGTTGAATGTTGTTGGAGATTTTCCTAAAGGCCTTTTCCATCGCCGACATTCAAAATTTTCTTTAATATTTTGAGATAATCCTTTAGGCGACCCTGAATTGGCTCGCCAAAGTGATTTGGCGACTTGCCAATTTAGTCGGCAAGACTATCTGCAATAGTTTTTCTGAAATTTTATTTCTAATTTTCATTAAAGTATTTGAAGATATGGCTAGGACCAACCTTTACAACCCGCACCTTAAACAAGCACATGGAGTAGTCATCTACGAAGGAGGAACTAATCCTCCAAAATAGGGAAACATAGAGCCTCAAACTGGAGGCAGGGGAAAAAGAGAGTTCCAGCGGAAAGAGCTTCTCTTGACTCATCTAGAGTTCCAGCATATACCACTCCTCCTGCAGCTAGTGTTATTCATTCTTTGGCACCTCATGTGGATCGATACAATTAGTAGTTCACCCTTATTGGTTGCATAACAAGTTTAAATTTTATGGGATGCACAAGAATCATGAGGAGAAGCTCCTATCTAATGAGGTACATGACGCTAGATACTCCGTGGTGAGGGACACCCTCCATTTCCACTGATTTGAACTGTTTACCAGGCTCTGAGGACCAGTCATTCCAGCATTCCTCTAGGAGTTTTATGAAGCATTCTAAGAGCAGGTGCCCAACGGTAATAAAAATGACAGTGCCTTAAGACCTATGAAGTGGATCATTGATCGAGGAAATAACTTCGGGTGCAGTGGCGACAATATTAACATTGTACTTTGTAGTGATCTAGGTGTTCCACTAGCATATGAGGGCCTACCTACTACAAAGTCCTTAGATGATTTGAAGGGCTAGATGGCACTGTTGATTTTTGATACAACCCTGAGGTGGATCGAGGTTAGAGTTCCTATTATGAAGAAGGATATGAGTATTCCTGCTCATTTGATGTTTCGGTTTATCAACAACACCATCATGTCATTCCAGAATGAGTCCATCCTATTAACATGGGAATTATTGTAGAGCATGATATTTCAATGAGGGGCAAGCACAGCCATAGCTCCGTACAATTTCCAGTCTTGATCACGGTGTTGTGTCAGCGTTTAGGAGTTACACGGGATGACACAAGATATATTGAGGTCACTTCTTCCTCGTACACATATATAAGGTGTATACAGGCCAAAACACTAGAGTGGAGAGTGACAAGAGGAGAGTACCTCCTGTGGATACATCTCAGGAGGTGGACATTAATTCTATACATGCAGAGAAATCTTTATCTATTCCAGCCTTCGGGCGTTCAAGTAAATTTTCTCCCACTTCTTCCTCCCAAGTTTCTGGTACCTATACTATCGCCCAGCCCAACAAGATTATTAAGCCTTTGATCCTGATGATGGGACACCTGGCTCATTCAATGATGTGAGGGATTCCCGAATTGAGCCTGCAGTCCAATAGATTATTAAGAGTGCCATCCTTGCCGAACTCACTCCCCTATGGACTTCCATTAATACTCTCACTGAGAGAGTTGAGGCTTGTTAGAGCATACAAAAGTATACTTATGATGTTAAGGGTTTTAAAGTTCAGGTTACAGATATAAGGAAGGATGTACACTACTTTAAGTCTATAAACTTCACTGCCCTACTGGACGCAACAAATGATATAGATGCCCTAGAGACTTCTAGGATTCCTTCGACCACCACTTGAGATGCACAAAAGGGTGGAAATACAGTGGATGAGTCTAAGATAGCAACTGAAGAGGATTAGATAGAGTTGAGCGAGTAGAGCATATATGGAGACTTGCCTGACCTAGATTAGACAATTTTATAATCGGGGATCAAGACATGACTTTCAAAGACGTCCAATGAAGATGATAGTGGAGACAGTATTTTTAAGGTGTCTCCAAACACTGATGTGTAGGTTCAGAGTGTTAGAACGTGCATTGATGCCCCGACAGATGGAACGTCTATATAGACATGATTTCCCTTTACATCCCTCTCTGTCTTATTTTTATTTGACTTTTTGATATTTTCTTGCTTTGAGTACAAATTTATTTTGTGGTGGGGTGTGGCCGACCTTTTTTAATTATTGTTCTGTTTATGTATTGTTTTTTTGAACTGTATTTTATGGATGTTTGATCTTGTGGATCCTTAGGTTTAACGTTAATTATTTTTGGACCCTTCCGGAAAAATAATTGCCACCTCTTGAGGCTAATTGTGTCTGTTCTTGTACAAATCTGATTGTTAGTTGTGAACAATATCGATGACTTGAATAGTTCTCTCAATATAACTAACATGAATCTGTGGCTATGATGAGGCCAAATGAAGTTTCATACGCAATACGTGAACTCTTTCCATCTCCTTTTAACTAGCCTATTATGAAATAGAGGCTCTTGTAATTACAACTGCAAACTAGCGGAAGTATGGAGTGTAGATTGACATTGGTGTCAATGTCGTGTCTGATGATCTTGTCTTGAACCATGTGTGATGACTCCAATAATTTTCCCCGTTTGTCCGGCTGACTATGTGATGCAAGCTCTTGAAATATCTTAGGCCACAATCATAAAGAGTGAAACATTGTAACATTATACCTCTTCTGTGATCTACCTTGTGAGTATGAGAACTTCGCTTGAGCACCTCTTGAGCCTTAGCCTTTTTCTTGGAAGAAACTTGATACAATTGAGACCTTTCTTTATCTCTTCGCTCTTAATACTAATGATATGTGGTTTGTTTGAATACCTACTTAAGCCAAAATCCTAAGTTGGGGTTGTGGTTAAGAGATAAGGTATATCATGAAATGCAAAGAAGTACTCGTTGATATATGGTGTTGTAAAACATATGGATTCTTCCATACAAGAAAGTGTAAAAGAAATGAAGAATTCAAAAGAAAAAACCTTAAAACGTTCTGATATAAATTGCAAAAAGAAATTGGGTGTCCAAAGTTTCATTGAAAGCGAATAATGAGGTTAATTGGAAAATGATGAAGAAAAGGAATGGCAGTTTTGTTGACACCTCATTAAATGGGGATAGCAACCACTGAGCCTAAATTACCATACCTTTAGACTGAGCCCCGTTACAAACTTTGAAAAGACCTTTTTGATATTATGTGAGCTGAAACAAGGGTTTGTCTGAACATAATGGCAAAAGTATGTGTTGAATAATTAATATGTTCATCTTTGTGAGTGTAAGTGTGAATCGCTATTTAGGAACTATAAATTTTTGAACAATTGTGTATGAAGATTGAATAATTCTTTGTGTGAGAGACATTGAGTACCTTTTTTGAGATTGAACATGCATTTGAAACACGTATTGTGAACTTGAGAATCTTTGGAAATGGTGTATAAAAACATCAATCTTCGAGTAAAGAATTTTTCCTTGCAAGAGTAAGTTGAGCCTGTTTGTGTGCATTCTTTATTGGTTATTGAGTAGATCTGTTAAAGATATCCTTTTTAACTGTTGAACATGAGTTTTACTTTAGGGCAAGCAGAAGTTTAACTTGGGGGTGCTGATGTGTCCAAAATTTGGACTTGGACTCATCTATAGAATTATTTGAGTAGATTTAGTGTCCTTCAAATGCTTGTTTTGTGTGAATAGCTGATGTAAAATACTTGATTTCTAGTTATTTGGATTGAGGGAAGACGCATGGACAATAACGTGTGAAAAGGAACAAAACGAGCTGAAAGAAGTAAGAAAAGGGATCCTGGTGATCGCCAAGTCCATTTGGCAACTCACCTAATTGTCATTACCTCGTATAAATTTCCAGTGTTCCAAGCACTAAAGGATAAAATCATGTTGGGGATAGAGAGGAGAAGTCGGTGGAACGCCTAGTGGTTCCATGATACAGTGTTGGATCACATAAAGTTGTAGAATTTGAGAATGATGAAGGCCAAAGGAAGAAGGCGATGAAATGGGTCAAAGGGTGGATCAGGGAGCTGATCGGCGAGCTCGACTTACTGTGCCGACTGTTCCTTCTGAGCATGTTTTTGTTGACTATAATACGTTTATGAACATTAAGAATAGATCATTTTTTTGGAATAAAATTTTATTTAGAACATTCATTAGAGTAATTTTTGACTTTGAAATCTTAGTATTGAGACTAAGTCTTCAATAAATTTGAAGAATTGAAGTTTTCCATGTATGAGGAATTGGAAGTAGGTCTTTGTATTCTTTAATTTGGACCTTTGAAAAGAAAAAATTAATCTAACAAAGTTGATTAAAACACAATTTCATAAAGAATTCAATCTATGTATGATGTTTCGCTAAAACCCCAATTCTTGGGGTGTGATTATATAATTATGGGCTTATTTATATTTTGGATATTGCTAATAGTTAGATGAAACACTGTTAAAAAGTTATTTCAATCAATATTTATAGTTCAATTTAAAGAATTGTAGTCTCAAATGGATTTCTACATTCATGTTTTTAGCTTGCTCGAGAGAGGCGCTTTAAAACAATGATTACTGAACTGGTAGTGTGTGGGTATTGGTTTGTCATGGGTTCAACTCGAGAGTGTGAATCATAAACCCTTTTCCACACATTAAGCTTGAGAGAGTAAATTGACTAAGGCATAGTATCTTCTTTTTTGCTTGCCTGTTGGTGTTAGAGAGAAACCGACTTGATTCGCGGTTGACTGTTGGAGTGAAAAGTAAAACTAAAACAAGGAAAACAAAACTACAGTAAAGATTAGTAAGATTAAAACTTAGAAAAACAAAAATTCTGATTAACGAAAACTTCACGTGATGTCAGTCCCCAGTAGTGGCACCATTTTGATGACTATATTACCAACGACACTAACCTACGGGTCGAGTATCTACGGTCGTCGATAATATAGTTACCCAACAAAGAGTATTGGTTGTGTCCCAAGGGAGCAGTTTAGAAAATATGTAGCTAATTAGAATTTCATTTTAATTAGTCTTAGCTAAAGAGATTTGCTAATAAAAACATTATAATTTAAAGAGGGGTGACACGAAAGTGTCTAATATCAAAGGGGGTTTGTAACAAGTATAATCAAAGCGGTAAAAATTAAGGAAAATCAAGTATGCGGAGAAGTTCTTAGGGTGTGACCATAGTACAAGTTGATTTAAATCATTGGGTACATGCTTTCGATAGGAAATTTCCAAGATAATAGTTACTTGGCTATGCTTTAGATAGAAATAAGTTCTCTTTGAGAAACCTACCCCGTTCAAATGGTTTCCTCTTAAACACTCATTTGCCGAATGAAGGCCAGCCTACGCCTAACCCCACTCACTCTCTTAAGCTGAGTGTTAATAAATGGGACTACGGTTCACCGTCTTGGTGTTAACCTCATTTTTACCCACTCCTTAGGCCATCTGTCTAGCAATCTTTGTTTTGCGACATACCTTGATTTATGCAAAGGAAGAAGAATGGAGAAGATCAACTTCCAACTTGGGGAATATGAAATCCTTCTATCTTCAAGTATTCCAACAACTCTCTCGAAACATTAGAGAAAAAATACAAGAAAATTAATGTTCTAAGGTAAAAACTATATTAATGTCCGGATCTCATTCAATAATAACTAAGGCTAGCATTTATAGTTTTCAGATTTAGTGTTGTGGTGGACCATTTGACGAGGTTATTTGAGGTCGCCGAATGACTTGGAAACTCGCCCATATTTTGTTTTATCTTTATTTTGTGCTCATTTTTAAAATCATCATGTTCAACATTATTGAGTGGTATAGCATTGCTTCCAGAACTGTTCGCCAACGCAACGACTACTCCTTTCCTTGCCTTTTCGATCCTCTTCTTTGAAGGTTTCACATGTTGGAGCAAAGAGCAGAGTATGTCCCTTGGTTACATGCCTAGTGTGCTTGGCGCTACTGAAGCTTCTCTTTCTACATTCTTTTTAGCCTTTTTGTTCCCTATTGCATGTTAGTGTCCATGTTTGCACTCAAACTTCAAATATCATAAACTTAAGAGTTTCCATCAGATATTGAGACTAAATACGCATTGGAGAACACTATTTCTATTAAATTATGTCCTAAACGAGTCCAATTGGTACACTCATCACACCACAACTTATTTAGTTGGGTTATTATACTGACTAGTGATCGTTCACACTTAGAATTTGAAGAAGTGTCATTAAAACATAAATAAACTTTTCAAACACATCATACACTTGATCCTGCAAAATCAACACACGATTATTTCAAAAAAAAAATATAAAGAAAATTAATTTTGGGTTATCTCCGAAGCAGTACCATAGTTAACATCGTAGCACAATGCCAGTCCTCACTGAAACATCACTCAAGTCCTCACTCCAACATCTTGTGGCTGGTGATAGTGTCACTAGGCAACCCCCCTGGTTGTCTCAAGTTTAAATAAGATGAAATCTGACCCATCTGGGTCTCAAACCCTTTGATAGAGATGGGGTGCGAAGCAATCATCTGGATAAGGGTCTACACATCTTCTTTCATCTCTGTCAAAATTTTATCAGACCCTTCCACCTTATTGAGAATAAGAGAGAGCATATTCTCAAACCGGCCACCCTCAAAATTATTTTTCTTTTTATATTCATGAGGAGTAATGTACTTTTACTTCTCCCCTTCCCTTTCCTTCCAAGTGGGGTTACGATCCCTCCATATTCTATCACGGTCTCTCCAACCTTCATCTAAGCTCCAACATTGGTTACCACCTTCCCTTAGGTAGTTTTCACGATGACCACCTTCTTCGATGGCTAGGAAATTCACCTCATCGTTGTACTTCGCTTAAAATTTGGCCGCTTTGGGGTTTACAAACTCGACACCTAGATCATTGAAACTTTTAGGACCAGCTCCCATGACATTTTTGGACAAAATGTCATGTTGATTCATGATCTTGTCCTTGTTTTGGTCTCTCTCATGGTATTTCTCAAGCTTCTCCTTTAGTTTAACAGCTAGAGGGCAAACCTGATCCCCATAGGTGTACCAAGCCTAATTAATTTTTGTAATACCATCCAAAAGCTGGTTTTCTATAATGTACGGTTGTTGTAGGAAAACTCCGAGAGAAGGTGTTATCGGTCAAACCATACGTTTGAAAATGCAGCACCAACTTCATGAATTGTAGCAAGGTCTCAAGAATTGGCTCACCCTCCAAGGATTGATGCTTTGTATGTTGACCCTTAGATTCATAATCTTCGAATGATGGAAAAATCACACTGGAAATGCAGTGACAACCTCCTCTAACAATGTGATTCATTCTGGCGCCAGTTTAACCAGCCACTTACATTCCTCTCCTGTTACAAAAAATGAGAACAACCTCAACCAGCGATACATTTTTAAATGAGAACAGCCCACAAACATCAACAAATCTTCGACTATGCACATGCGGGTCCTCATGAACCAGTACACCAATCAATCCTTTCAATTGAAAAAGCTTAAATGTAGTACATGGAATATGGAACACGACATTCCCTTCAGCCGGAGGCAAGCGAATGACACCAATTTCACCCACTAGATGAGGGTCAATAACAGTAGGATCATTTAGATCTTTAAGGTTGCCAATGTAATCATGGTGGCCCACTTGATTACCATTGCTTCCGTTCATACTGATACTCTCTGTTTCAAACACAAAGAAACAAACCAAAACTAAAAGTAAGTAGATTCAACTATGACTAACAAGAATTAAATTCAACTTAACCAAAGAATCTTAACCAACACCACTCCCATGCAGTAGTGCCAATTTGATTAATGTTTCAATGACACTTCATTCATTATAAGTGTCAGCGGTCTCCACTAGTCAATATAAAACCCAATTAAATGAGTTGAGGTCAAATCCCACAGGGAGATCTACGCGTTCAAGAATCAATAGCAAAGTGTGAACATGGTCAGATAAGTCATAGGAATAGACATTATCGAACAAAAAACATAATTCAAATCAAGGGTTGACATGAATGTCAAATAGCAGGGGGGTTGGTTTTTATTATCAACTACAGCAACACCAAACAATACGAGGTAACAATAATATGACAACTTATTAACATGCAATTCGATTATAGATAATATTGTAAAATTAGTAATTCCAACTATTAGGAAATAGCTAAATATTTGTGAGTAAACTAAGACATAGAGGGAATAAACTGTCTCTCGAAAATTTTACCCTGAATTAAGTCGGTTTCTCTCAAAAACTAACAAGCATCAATAATAAGACTACCATATAATTTTGTCTATTCACTCCCTCGAGTTGAATATGTTTTTATGAGTTTGGGATTCACTCTCTTTAGCTAAACCCATGTCAACACAATATCCACCGACCATTAATCAATAATAGTGGTTTTAAACCTCTCTTTTAAGCTAGAAAAAAACACAAGGGGAGAAATGTATTTGCAACTACAATTTTTAAATTAAACCACAATTATTGATTAAATTCACATCTAAACATCATTTAACCTAACAATTACCAATACCCATATACTAAACCGGCCCATAATCACATAAACACATACCAAGAATTAGGGTTTTAAATAGACATCATAAAAAGATAAAAATCGTTACAAAATTGATTTTCCATCAACTAGGTAAGATTAATTTAATCCTTACAATGCTCCAAGTTGAAGAATCTCAAACAACCACTTTCAATTTCTTGAAAGTGAAAAACCACAATTCTCCAAAGCTTAGGAAAAAGTAGTCTCAATGCTCGCATTTTAATATCAACAGCTTTAAACAAAAAAATATTAAGAGTCTCCTAAAATGTGATGATAATAGTAATGTTTAAAAATATATTTATAGTCACTAAGTATATATTGCGAACTACCATTTGACATAGTAAGTCGTGCTCGCCAATCATCTCGGTGATCTGCCCTTTGGTCAGTTCTGTTGCCTTTATGCTTTGGCCTTCAGCATCCTCAAGTTCTATAACATTGGTCAATCCAACACTAAATAGAGGAACCACTCGCCGACTTGCTTTTCTCCTTAAGGGTTATGCACACTAAAATATTAGTCTGTCAAAGAGACCTTCAGCGACTCACCAAGTAGATTTGGTGATTACCATACTTTATTTGCTTCACTATTTTAACTCGCTTCGTTGCATTTTAATAATTAGTGTTTTATTTTACCTCAATCCATCTACCTTAAAATCAAGGGTTTTACATAATTCATTACCACAAAACAAGCATTTCTGGACACTAAATCTATAGAAATAAAGACCTTGATTAGTCTAAATCTCGGACTCATCAGAGATACCCGATATTCTAGAATATATGAATATACATCCGGCTACCACCTGAAATGAGGGTCGAGCTGAGGAGATTCGTTTTGCTAAGTGCGAGTATGAGAATGATGAGGAGTATCTTGGTGTCAATGAGAAGTCTACTTATGAAGGCCTTACAGAGGTTGAAAAGGTAATGATGGATTCAACAATAAAGGTTTCATTGGTAGATAAACCCATGGTTGAGTCAAGTGGAGCCACTGTTGATATTACACCTAGCACTAATGCGTAAGATCAAAGTGTTGCATTGAGCACTGATGCACTGAAAAATGGAGAAACTATTTAGACATGACTTTTTATTTACCTCCCTCTCTGTTATATTTATAGACTTTTATCATTTTGTTGCATTTGAGGGCAACAATATTTTTTGTTTGTGGTGGGGTTTGCTATTTCCATATCTACCTCTGTGACTACGTCTTTTGTACATTTTAGTGGGTTTTTGCGTTTAGTTTGTGTTTTGATATTATCTTGTGGATTTTTGAGCTTTTGGATCCTCATTATGAATGCAAACGGTTTTGACCCTTCTAGAAAAATTTGCCACCTCTTCTGTGTTATGTGGCTTTTGTTGTGCAAATCTGACTATAGGTCATGAGCAATACTGATGACTTGAATAGTACTCTTAATTGAAGAAAATAAGTGTGCGGCTACGATAAGGCCAAATTAAGTAGCATAGACAATGTGTATACTTTTTGCGTTTCGTTCTAACTAGTCAATTATTAAAGAGTATCTTTTGATGATCATTGCATACTAGTGAAAGTGTGGAGTCTAGTTTTATATTTGTGCCAATGACTTGTGTTATGAGCTTAACACGAACCTTGTGTGATGACACCTATAATTTTCCCCATTGGTTCGGTCTAATAACTAATGCTTCTAATAAATAATGCAAGCTCTTTAAATGATCTTAGCAAACAATTTTAAAATATATCTCTTTTGTGGCCAACCTTGTTAGTATATGAACTTTGCTTTAACCCGTTTTGAGGCTTATCCTTTTCTTGAAGAAACTTGATGGAATTGTAACCCCTCTTCATCAATTCACTCATCATCCTCATGAAGTATGTTTTGTTTGAATAGAAAACTTATACGAAAAAACAAAGTTGGGGTTATGGTTAAAAGAGAAGGAAAACTAAGAAGTGTGAAGAAGTCCCCTTGATCCCTCATTTTGGAAATAATTAGACACCTCCATACATCAAAAAGAGAGAAAGAAAAGAAGAATGAAAAATAAAAAGAATAAAAAAGTTGTTAAATAAAGTTGTAAAAATTATAAAAGAAATGGGGTGTCTGGTATTTCATTGGAACTGAACAATGAGGTAAATTTAGAGCATGAGTGAAAATGCTGAAGAAATGGAAGGAAAAATGATGTTCATACCACATTTCATGAGGATCACAACCACTAAGCCTAAATGACCATATCGTTACAGTATTTACAAGCCTTGAAAATACCTTTTTGATACTGAGTGAGCTGAAATGAATGTTTATTGGAAAATAAAGGCATACCTATGGTTAAAGTCATGTATGTTTTCATCTTTGTGAGTGTGAGAGTAGTGTATGATTCAATAGCTATAAATTTTTGAAGAATTTTGTTTGTACTGGAATGGTATTTGTTGTGAAGGCATTTGGGCACCTTTCTTGAGCTTAAACTTGAGAATTTTTTTTAATGGTGAGTCACAACTTGAACCTTTAAGGGCACAATTGATTCTTGCATGAGTAAGTAGAGTCTTGTTGTGTGCATTCATGATTGAGTCTTTTGTAGCATTGTTTGAGAACTTCTTTTTCAACTGTTGAACTTGAGTTTTATTTGAGGGCAAGTAAATGTTTAAGTTGGGGGTGTTGATGAGTTCGAGATTAGGACTCATTTAAGACTTGGTTTATATAGAATTATTGTCCTCAAATGCTTAATTTGTGCCACTTAATGATGTAAGACCCTTGATTTTCAGGTATATCGAATGAAGAACAAAGAAAGAACACTAAAAATCAAAAAGAAACAAAATAGGCTGAAAGCATAAATAAAGGCCTCCAAGTGATCGTCATATTAACTTGGAGAATCACCGAATGGCTATTTGACCACCTAAAGTTCCAGTGTGTCAAGCTTTGAAGGAAAGGACCAAATTGGTTCTAGAAAGGAGTAGTCGGCGGATTACCGAGTGATTCCGCGAAGCCATGATAGATCACCCTGTGTTCCAGACTTAGAGAATGTTGAGTACCAAGGAAAGAGGGCAATGGCATAGACAAAAAGGTGGCTCACCGAGTGGTTTAGTTAGCCCGACTTACTTTGCAGAGTGACTCTTCACATCATATTTTTGGCGTCTAAAAATACATTTTTGAACATTCGGTTTTGTATCTTAGATCATATATTTTGAATATATTAATTTTTTTTGAACTATGAGACAAGTTTCTCTTGTTTTTCCTAAGCATATAAGAATTGATGTTTTTCACTTTTGAGAAATTGGAAGTGGGTCTTTGAGATTGTTTGAATTGGAGCATTCTAAGGACGAAATTACTCTTGTCATGTTGATGGATAATAAATTTGGTAACAGTTTTTACCTTTCTATGAAGTCTAGCTAAAACCCTAATTCGTAGGGTGTGATTATGTTATTATGTGCTGATTTAGTTTACGGGTATTGCTTATTGTTAGTTTCAATACTATTAAGAAGTGAATTTAATATTTAATTATTGTTTAATTTAGGAATTGTAATGTAAGACCCCTAAAATGAGTTAAGGTGTATAGATCCTAACATGTGCCTATAAGTTTTTTAATATGTTAATTAAGTGTTTTACAGTATGCATGAGTGACTTAAAGTCATTTGGAAGTCAAACATCAAGGGACGAATAAGACGTTCGACGACTAGTCACCAAGAGGCCTTAGATGTGTTAATGTGATTATGTGTGTGTGATATGCTTATGAAGTCTTTATATGAGTAATAATGATGTTTCTAGGCAGTATTTTGAGTTTCTTCAAGTTTGGAGGTAGTCAAAGAACGTCCAAGACGTTCGAAACTTAGCCCTTGAGACGTGCAGGTGTTTCTTGGGTGTGCCTAGCGTGTTTGGACGTGTTGAGAGTATTTGTGTTTGGTGAAACTGATGTTGAAGTTCCTTGACTTCTTAAGGATTATATTTATGTTGGAAAAGTCCGGGTATGACTCCCCAAGGGACCCGCAAGAGACCCTCAATGAGGACCCAAAGGCTGTCGAGACACTGCCTTGGCAGTATCAATCAACGAGCTCAACTAATGCCCCATCCTTCAATCAAAGCCCCGTCCATGGGAGGCATCGATCAAAGCATAGATGTGTGATCTTAGCCTCCCAGGAAGCAGTTGCAGTCGCAAATGACGAAGCAACAGGATGGCTAGTCGATCGGACGACGCCCCATCGACTGTGCCCTGTCGATTCAACCTGCAACTTAACTGCTTGCACGCTGCCTAAGTAAGGGGTTATCTAACCTGACCCTAGTTGGTTTATTTGGTTATTTTTGGGTGTATTTAAGTGATAAAAAATGTGACAAACCCATTCTCAATTCAATTCACAAAAATTAGACTTCCCTCCCAAACCAAACTCTTTCTAGAACCTCCATTGAAGGTGAAGCTCAATAACAACTTTGAGCTTTGATTTCCATGGGTTTTAACCTTGTTTTAGAGGTTTTCTTCTACATTAAGGTATGGTTATCCTTCATCTTTAGTTAATCTTCCATCTAGAGAGTTCCTTTCAAAGTTTTCAAAGAAGTTTCATGATCAAATTATGTATTCTTCAATATAGTCATGGGTTCTTTCTCAAAATGTTTTCAAAGGCTTTCTAATGATGAATTGATAATAATGTATTGATTTTAACGTGTATTTCAATTCAATTGCATGATGAACCCATGCTCCCTTCAAACTATCATTTTAGACTAAGTATGGGTTTTGTGATCTTGAATTGATGTTGATCGAATTATGATTCTATCATGTGGAATTGCTTATACCTACTGCCTACATTGTAATGTTATGATGAATTATGTTATATTGGATCAATATGGATTGATGCTTGAAGACTTTATCTGTACTACCTATATTTTATTAATATATGGCATTCAATGTAACATTGACTCTATAATGCATGAATGTGGGATTCGTTTGTGTAGGGATAATTGTATCTACTGTCTTACTTGTATGTTATTGATGAATTGTGGGTATGAATCCTTAATTATTAAAACAAAGGAGTGTTGGTAAGGATTGATGTATATTCTCTTAGCCTATAGATTTACAGTGCTATGTACATGATGTGATCTAAGTTCTAGGGTAGGTGAAGCATGATTTAGACAAGGTTATTATGTCTTTAGCTACTACCCTGGATTGGTATTTTTGACATATTATGAATGTTGATTATGATGATCAACGCAAGGAATACTAGTAAGTGATCTTTGTCTCTCTACTCTCTAGTGTATTGTTGATGTAGTGTACTTGTAAGTGGCGTGATCTTGTAGTGGCTTATGCATGATTTTCTTTATGTTAAATTATATTTATCTACTGACCTATACGTGAATTTTTGATGAAAAAGGTGTATTTATCAATGATGATCAAAGGATGAGAAATTGGTAAGATTGCCTATCTCCTTTACTTTCTTATAGAATTGGTAGTTGATGAAGCCTTGTATGGCATTGTGTGGTATGATCCACTTATAGTGGCGGTGTTTACTTTATTTCCAGTATATATATGTGATGTGAACATGGCCTGGAAGGCAGTTGCATTATGAATGTGTGAATGTGATGATCACCCAAAGTGAAGCCTATGCCTAGTTTCCTATTCTAGCTATGATCTAGGTTGTATGACTAATGTTATGAGCATGTAAATGGTTATGTTAACTTTATGTATATGTGTTCCCTATGATGAGGTCCTATAATGTTCTATGGGAAGTAAAGTTAATATAGGTGTATAAAGACTAGAGCTTAATGTAAGGGTGTTGTAAGTCTTGAATAAATAAGTCTTATGTTATGCTATTTATTCTATAATGTTATGTGATGTATCATTCACTAGGATGACTTGATAGGTGTACTAGTATGGACAAGGGTATGGGACCTTGTCTATGCATTGCACATGTGTGCCTTGATAGGATAGTTCCTAGGTTTGGTTATCTAAGTACATGAATATGAATGCATGAGTATGTTATGAACATGTCTTATATGCTATAATGTGAAGTATATGGTATGATGAAGTATGATTACACCTAGTGTAAATGTGTTTCTATGAAAGGATTGCTCATATAGTTACACTTGTACACTTATGCATGAATGAAATAAAGTATGAATATGTGTGACTATAATGTGTTATATAAAGATTTGCTCACATATATGTATACACGCACACATGAATAATGATCTAGCCAATAGGAGAGCACTTGAAAGGTATTCTCAAGCGTACCCTAAACAAGATGGTGCTTACATATGCTATGTCCATGTGAAAGGACTTCTCACATGATTTAGGTTGATGAACTCTCATCTATGACCTATGATCTAAGTATATGAGGAGTCAATCTTCTAAAGCCTATGTTTTATAAAGTAAAGTAATAAAGTATTTTCAATAAAGGGAATTAGCTTAGCACCGATTGAAATTGACAATGAGAGGTGTTGGCTTCCCATGGAGGAAGATTCACCATTGGTTTCTCATAAGGTGTTGACTTCCCTTGGAGGAACATTTACCTATGGTTCCACATGAGGTGTTGACTTTCCTTGAGGAAGATTCACACATGGTTTCTCATGAGATGAGGCTCCAATGCTAATGCGCATATAGAGGGTTATGCATATCTCCAAGTTCCATAACTATGCTTGCCACATAAGATCTATCAACTGATTTCACTAGTATGCTAGCATGTGTTAGTGTTCTACCTTGGCTAGGTAGAGCACCTTTCTTTGGTGCAAGGCTCTACAACACCAAATTCCATGTTTAGCACCCATGGTCTTAGTGTCGGTTAAGGCTATCGTTTTCCTAAATTAAAATGGACAATGGAAGTAAAGTAAGGACCCTAACTAGGATAACCTAAGGGTAGTTTCTTAGTGTAGGTGGGGGTATGGGACTTCACCTATGCATTGCACAAGTAGCTCTTGAGGGAAGTTCTATAAAGGTGTTCTAATGTATATGGTAATGCTTATGTTCCTTATGCATGGTATGGTAGTATTTGTCTTTTTTTAATGAAGATGTGCGTGGTATGAGTCCTAATGGATCTATGTGATGTGGTCTTGTTCTTATATGCACTATGTAGGTCTAGTGACTATGTGATGAAGGTCTTGCCTAGTTTGGATGAAGTTGTCTTTACTTGCTATATTGATGTATGAGGTGTTAAAGCTTATGGTCGCATGATAGGTTTACTAAGTATGTGTGAGGTTATGGAGTTTCACATGTGCATTGCACTAGTAGGCTTAGATTGAGATTGTGAGTAAGGTCTTATAATGTTCTATGTGAATGAAAATAGTATATGTGCAAGTAAACTATGGTTCACTGTAATGCCATTATGGTCTTGACTTGAATGTGTCGCGTAGTGTGCGATACTTCTATGGGTGTGTGTGTTGGCTTGTGTGGAATGTATGTATGATTTCCTTGTGGCCTTAAGGTGATGCATTGCACAAAATATCACTAGAGGGTTACTTGGATGGTTAAGAAATTAAGAAGAAAGGAGTTCACTCTAAGAGGAATTATGCTTACTGTAAAGTGGAGGTGCTTACTATAAAATGGTCCCAAATTGCATTAAATGCATTGTATGATTTTATATTATGTTTCACCATGACGTATGACTATATGAAGTATGTAAACGATATCAAGTTTATTGTATAAAGGTTTTATGAAGATTTATTAAAAAAGGCATGGAGTATGATTTCAAGTAGAATGTCCCTTTTAAATGCATGTTTTTGCATGGTTGTCATACTTAGTGCATTATTGTATTAACTCCATTCTTCTCTACCTTTTACCCAAAGCTTAGGTTGTGGATTCTTAAACGGATGTTTCTATGTTGAGGAGTTTGTTATGTGTTTCCCAAGTTCAAGCAAAAGGAATTCTTAAGATTCAAGGATGTCCTACGTCAAGTCATGTTTAAAGTCCTGTAATTATATACTTATGATTATGTTGTAAGCCGCGTGTCCCTAATTTAATCTTATGATGTTGAGTCTAGAATGAAAAAGGATACTATAGTCTTTAACTATGCATTATGAAATTTCTTATATAAATGAAGCGATGTTTCTAGCATATGATGTGCTATGAAAGTTTTAAATTTTCTGCTAAATTTACCTATGACAATGCGATGAATGATGAGTATAAGCTTGTATAAGACCTCCGAGGGGTCAATTACACCATGTTACTTCTAGGGGGGGCTCCCCGTTCGTGACAAACATGGTAACAGAGCATGAAGTTTATAAAAGTGTTTTTAGGTTCCAAATGTCTCATATTGCCACGTCAAGTAGAGTCTCATTTCATCGGTGGTGAGTCGCGACACATCTATGAGCGAGAGGTTATAGGACGATAGAGTTTCCCTTCTTCATTATTCTCATGTTGTGCCATAGAACTTAACTCTATAAGATCTCTCGCTTATATTTTCTTGTCCGATGGTCTTTTAGATATGATTGCTTGGATGAGATGGAATCTCTATGATTGAAGGAGAAAAGGTGAGTTTTTATGATTATCTTGGTTTTATGGTTTCATGAGTATGTGTGAAGGTGAATTTTGGAATGTTATGTTGATATGATGCCCTTTCTGGCTATATATGAAATATATGTGAAATAACATGTTATGTTGAGAAATGTATGTCATGATATGGTTTAATCATGATAGATGTATTTATGATTAAAATGAGTCTCTTTTTGAATGGTGTGTTACTATATGACTATGCATAATGATAGTCTTATAATATGGGTTAGACTTGAAAAACTTTGAATAATGTGTTAAATGGTAAAGATGCATGTTGCCTATATATGTATGTTAATAGTTCAAGGTTGCCTTATATATGTGTAGTAGTTCAAATGTTGCCCTTTGTTTATATGTTTGAACCTTCATAGTTTTCTTGTATGGATTGGAGTCTTTTGTATATGCTTTATCCTAGAAGTGAAGGTAGTTTGCTTGTTTTTGGTAGGGTGATGATGTGGGTTGATTGACCTAGAAGTTGCCTTACTGTAAAGTAGAATGAAAAGAATGAATTCCTATGGTTAAGTCCTCTCTATTGTTCCCCTAATGTTTTGTGACCTTTGATGGTCATGCTTTAGTTGAGACCTTATGTGGTTGGGTAGTATGACCTATCTTGGATATTACGGATTTCCTTTGGGTGTTAAGCCTAGAGGAATGATGATAGTTGAGTAAAGTTACTCTTAATTGGGTTTACCCTAAGTGGGGGATGGTGATGTGAGTAGTAAGGTGTACATATTTCTACCTTGTCCTTCTATTCTTACTTGAGCTTTAAACTAATGAATTCTTAGTAAGCTTGTTCATGATAGGAGTCTTGCATTAAATTATGAGTTGCATGTTCTCCCTATGTTAAGTATGTCTTGATTGACACTATGTTATGTATGTTTTGAAGATTTTAAATTGCATGAAAAGGATTTTTGATCAAATTATGGCTGTCTCATGTCGATTGTGCATCTTGCTATGTTAGTTGTGCATTTAACTTCATGAGATAAGGTAAGAAGCATGTTTAAAGTCACTTTTGTTGTGTAAGGTTTAGCCTTATAATGAGAAATTGAGTCTCTTTAAAATGAAAATGTTGAGTCTCTTGAAAATTATGTGACTTTTATGGTTTGGGAAGCATGATTGTAGGCTCACTTTTGAAAAGGGAAGGCATGTTTAGCCATTGTCCTTGTGTGTGCCCATAAATTGTAAGACTTTCCCCTAAATGATGCATGTTTATGAAAGCTAGTGTTATACTAGAGATTGAAATTATGTGAAATGACTTCCTATTGTTGTGATGTGTGTGGTGTGAATTACCGTTTTGACTTCATTAAGCATGCTATGGTTAAAAGTTGAGAAATTCTAATTTTACAGTAAAGTTGACTGTTGTGCCTTTCGTAGGAAAGTACTCATCAGACATGTAAAGTGTGTTGAGGAGAAGGACAATCCTCCATATAAATAACTATGCATGTTATGGTTTAGTATGTCCCTAATGGCAGTATGTCTAACTTATAAAGACCCTTGTCAACTTATTTAACTTAAGTCTAAGTGCACGGAAGTATGAGTGCTTAATTGTTGCTTGAGTGTTGTTAAATCTATCTAAGTGTGACTTAAAGATTGTTGCATGATGAGATCTTAATAAATTGAAACTTAAAGATCATGTTATTATTAGGAGAAGAATGTTCCTCCTATAAACATTACAAGAGCCGAAGTGTTTGATGCACTTTAAAAGTGTGTGAATAAAGGTTTTTCTTGCCTTTGTTGCATTGACTGCTAAATGGTGTGAAGTTTGTGTTCCTTGTTATTTTGATGCATCGACTTCTCTGTGATAATGTTATGAATGTTTTTACCTGATCTATATTTCATTGAAGTCCTTATTATGATTAAAGTTTTCCAAGAGTCATTCGAGGATGAATGTTCCCAAGTGTGGGATATTGTAAGACCCCTAATATAAGTTAAGGTGTCTATAGACTCACATGTACATATAAGTTTGTGAATATGTTAATTAAATGTTTTATAGTGTGCATGAGTGACTTCTAGTCATTTCGAAGTCAAATGTCAAGGGACGACTAAGACGTTCGACAACTAATAACCAAGAGGCCTTAGATGTTTTTATGTACTTATGTGTGTATAATAGGCTTATGAAGTCCTTATATGAGTAATAATAATGTTTATAGGGATTATGTTGAGTTTCATTAAGTTTGGAGGTCAAACGTCCAAGAACATCTAAGACATTCGAAAGTTAGCCCTTGAAACATAATGGTGTGTCTTCAGTGTGCCTAGCGTATATGGATGTGTTGCGAGTATTTATTTTCGGTGAAACTGATGTGGAAGGTCCTTGAATTCCTAAGGCTTATATTTACGTTGGAAATGTTTGGGTACGACTCCCAAGGGGCCCGTAAGAGACCCTCAAGGAGGACCTAAAGGTTGGTGAGACACTTCCATGGCATTGTCAATCGACGAGCTCAACTGACTCCCTGTCATTCAATTGATGAACCGTCAATGGGAGGCATCGCTCAACACTTAGACGTGTGAGATTAGCCAGGAAGCAGTTGCAGTCGCAACACAAAAAACCTAAGCGCTAAACCTCAATCCCTAAGAAACAGTTTACCCTTTAAAACCCTAAAAAAATACAAAAAATCCCTAAACCCAAATTTCTCTAAGCTCCAAACACTCTCCTAAATATACACAAAAATATTCAAAGTCCTAAACCCTAGAACCTAGATAAAACATTTAACCTATAACCCTATACCTTAAAACAACCCTAAGCCCTTAACCCTAGCCTAAAATGCTAAATCCGAAACCTATACCCTAAGAAACGCTAAACCGTGAGAAACGCTAAATATTATAAACCCTAATATTAACCCTAAAGACCATTAAACTTTAAAAACCCTAAGCTATAAAATCTAAATTCTAAAAAACAATAAACATTTAAACTATAAAACACACACAAAAAAAAGCCTAAGCCCTAAACAATAGAAAACCCTAAGAAACACTAAACATTTAAAACCCCTAAAAAAGCCCATAAACCCCTAAACCTATAAAATCTCAAAGCTCTAAGCTTTATAAAGCCCTATTTCCTATATTCTAAATCCTTAAAAACAAAAAACAAACCTAAGCCGTAAACCCTAAACCTTAAACCCCTAAGAACCTTCACTTAAAAAAACTCAAACCCCTAAAGCGTAAAAACCTAGAAAAAACCCTAACCTAAATCACTTAACCTAAAAAAATCCTTAAGCATTAAACCCTAAACCCTAACCTAAAATGCTAAATCTAAACCTAAAATCATAAGAAACCCTATCTTCTAAAAATTACGAAACCCTGGATCCTATAAATCATAATACAAAAGCTTAAAATTGCTACAAAACACTAAGCTCTAAAACCCTAAATCCTAAAAATTTGTAAACCCTAAACCTTAAAACCAAAAAACAACTTAAGCCCCTAAACCATAAACCCTAAAACGCCCTAAGAAACACTTAACCTTTAAAAATCCTAAAATCCCCAAAACCCATATATCTAAGAAAAGTTAAGCTCTAAATCCAATAAAGTTGTGAATCATACTTACGAAGCCTTAAAAACACACCAAACACCCTAAACCCTAAGTCCTAAATGTACAAAACCCTCAAAAGCCTAAACCTAAAAAACACCTTAGCCCTAAACCCTAAACTCTAACCTCAAACTATAAATAATAAAATTAAAACGATAAGAAACATCAATCCCAAAACCTTATAAAACACTAAATCCAATAAACCCCCAATATCAGAAACCTAAAACCCTAAGAAACCCTAAACCTTAAACATTAAGAAATCCTAAAACCTATAAGCCTAAAAACTATTTAATAATCCTACAAAACCCGAAACTCTAAGCCCTAAATCCAAATAATCCATAAACCCTAAAAACCATTCAATAACCCTACAAAACCCGAAGCTCTAAACCCTAAATCTAAATAATCCATAAACCCTAAAAATATAAAAACACATAAAAACCCTAAGCCCTAAACCACAAAAAAAACTAAGAAACACTTAACCCTTTAAAACCTTAAAATTATCCAAAACCCCCTGAACCTAATAAACTCTAAGCTCTAAACCATATAAAGCCGTAACAAAAAGAAACCCTAAGTTCTAAACCTATACCTATAAATTCCTAAAGTTTTTATCCTGAAAACCTGAATCCCTAAACTCTAAAAATAAAAAAAATAAAACCTTAGCCTTAAACCCAATGCCTATAAAATCCATAAAATCATAACCTAAAACCCTAAGTCCTAAACCCTCAACCCAAACCTAAAACCCTAAACCTAAAAACCCTAATACCTAAACCCTAACCTAAAACTATTATTCCTAAACCTAAAACACTAAGAAACTGTAAACCCTAAACTTTATGAAACCCTAAATCATATAAACCCTAAAATAAACACTAACAACCTTAACCTAAAAAATCCAAAGCCCTAAACACTAACCTAAAATCCAATATCCCGATTCTTAAACTCTAAGAAACCCTAAATCCTAAACCTGAAGAAATCCTAAATCCTATAACAATGAGATATAATCCCTAAAATCATTTAAAACCCCTACAAAACCCAAAAACCTTACCCTTAAAAAAGCATTAAGCTCTAAATAAATAGTCAAATATGTTAAACCCTAAAAACACAAAAAGAAACCCTAAAACCTAACCTTAGACCCTAAACCCTTAAAAACTACACAAACCCTTCACCTAAAACCCTATACCTAGAAAACCCTAAACCTGAATCCTAAACTTAAAACACTAAGAAACCCTAAGCCTTAAGAAACCCTAAATCCAATAAATCCTAAAAAAAACCAAAACCATTTTAAACTCCTACAAAGTCCTAAGCTTTGAACCCTAAGATCCTAAAAGATCCCTAAACCCTAAAACTTAACAAACCATACATCCTATAACCCATAAAAAATCCTATAACCATTTAAACTCTTACAAACCCTAACATATATACCGTAAACCCTAAAAAACCCTATGAAAGTTTAGAAGTTCAACCCTACAAAAATTTGAAACCCTCTAAAATTTAAATTATAAGCTCTAAACCCTATTAAAAAAAAAGCACGAAAACCCTAAGACCTAAACTATAAACCTATAAAATCTTAAAAAACCTTAACCAAAAAATTTAAACACTTAAACCTAGATAAAACCCTTAACATTTAACCCTAAACCTAAAAATACCCTAAGACCTAAATCTTAAATCCAAACCTAAAACTCTAAATCTTAAACCTAATATTCTAAGAAACCCTAAATACTATAAACTTTAGTATAAATAATAAAAATCCCTTAAAACCACTACAAAACCCTAACCTCTAAACCCTAAATCCTTAAATTACATAAAACTTATTCCTAAAAAACACAAAAAAACCCTAAGAAATAAACACCATAAACCTAAACCTGAAAAATGCTAAAATCTAAACCTTATAAAGTCCTAAATCGTATATGCTTAACCCTAAAAACACAAAAAAAACATGAATCCCTAAAACTAACCTATAAAATCCTAAAAAAAACATAACCTAAAAACGTAAAGACCTAAAGCCTAAAACCTAATAAAACCCTTAACCTAAAACCCCAAACCTAAAAAAACCCTAAGCCTTATACACTAAACTCTAACCTAAAACTGTAAGAAATATTAAACCCTAGTTCTTAAGAAAACATAAAATAAACCTTAAAATTATTTTAGAACCCCTACAAAACTCTAAGATCGTAACTATACACTCAAAGAAACACTTAACTGTTAAACCCTAAACCTAAAATTTTAAGCTCTAAACCCTAACAAACCCTAAATTTTATATGCTAAACCCTAAAAACCCTAAGCACTAAATTATAAACATATATAACCCTAAAAACCATAATATATAAACCCAAAGCCCATAACCTTAAACTCTAACAGAAAATCATAAATTCAAAACCTAAATTGTAAACCTTATGAAATCCTATATTATAAAATAATCCCAAAAATTAATTTAAAACCCGACAAAATCCTAAGCTCTAAATCCTAAATCTAAAAAATTTGTAAATACTAAACCTAAAAAATACAAAAAAAACACTAAGACCTACACCCTAAGAAACACTTAACCCTTAAAAGCCCTAAAAAACCCATAAACTAAAAATATCTAAGCTCTAAGACCTATCAAGCCCTAAATCGTACATCCCAAACCCTTAAAAACACAAAAGCCCATAACCGAAAACCCCAAAGCCCTAAACCCTAAAACCTAGATAAAAATTGTAACCTAAAACCCTATACCTACAAAATCCTAAGCGCTAAACCCTAAACCCTAACCTAAAACCCTAAATCCTAAACATAAAGCCCTAAGAAACTCTAAACCTTGAGAAATACTAAATCCTACAAACCCTAATATAAACCCTATAAACAATTAAACCTAATTTATAAGCAATAAATCCTTAAAATATATAAACATTCAAACTAAAAAAACACAAAACAAACTAAGCCCTAAACCCTAAGAAACACTTAACCCTTAAAAACCCTAAAAAACATAAAACCCCCTAAGCCTATAAAATCTCTAAGCTCTACGCCCTATAAAGCCGTATATCCTATATGTTAAACCCTTAAAAACAGAAGGAAAAAAAAAAAGCAAAGCCCTATACTTTAAAAAACCAAAACCCTACAATTTAAAAAACCATCACTTAAAAAATTCAAACCCCCAAACCCTAAAAACCTAGAAAAAGACCCTAACCTGAAACCCTTAACCTACAAAAAAAAACAAAACTACACCTTCCTCTAAAACCATAAATCCTAAACATAAAACCCTAAGAAACTCTAATTCCCAAATTTTAAGAAATCCTAAATCCTATAAATCATAATATAAACCCTAAAAATCGATACAAAACCCTAAGCTCTAAAACCCTAAATCCTAAAACTTTGTAAACCCTAAATCTTAGCACAAAAAATCCCAAGAGCCTAAATCATATATCCTAAAAAGCCCTAAGAAACCTTTAACCCGTAATAATTCTAAAACCCCCCAAAAACCCTAAACCTAAACTTTAAGCTCTAAAACCTATAAACCCCAGTAAACCCTAAAAACACACACAAAAAAAAACCTAAACTCTAAACCCAGAGCGTATAAAACCCATAAAAACCTGAACATACAAAACCCAAAACCGTAAATCCTAAATACCTAGATAAAACCCTTAACCTAAAAGTCAAAACTTAAAAAACGTCTTTGCTCTAAACTCTAAATCTAATTTAAAACCCTAAAAATACTAAACCTAAAATCGTAAGAAACCCTAAACCCTAAGTTATATGAAACCCCAAATCCAATACACCCTATAAACCATTTAATACCCCTACAAAACCTGGGACTCTAAACCCAAAATAAAATAATCCGTGAACCCTAAACCTATAAAAACACATAAAAATTCTAAGCCCTACATCCTAAACATTAAAAAACACAAAAACCCCTAAACCTAAAAAATTCAAAGCTCTAAATCATGTATGCTAAAAGTAAAAAAACATTTAAAAAACCTTAACACTAAACCCGATCCGTATAAATTCCTAAAGACCATATCGTAAAAACAAAAAAACATAAATCCTAAAAATCTCAAAAAATACCCTAAGTCCTAAACCCTATACCTATAAAATCCAAAAAAAAAAAAAACTACAAGTAAAAGATTAATTAAGACCAACATTTAAGGACGAGTCTATATTCTTGTCTCTAAAAGTATATCTACTGGGACGAGATTATATTTCGATCCTTATTGGTATATGTTTTTGTGAAGACATTAAATTCGGTCCCCAAAAAAATTTACTAACTAGTCCTAAAATGTAATTTTAGGCATTGAGGGCATTTGAGCGGGAAGAATTTAAGCCATACGAAAAGTTTCTATTCACCTAAAAATTTTAGGCGCTCAAAATATATTTCATAAAGTAAAAAGAAAACACTATCTACTAAGTAATTTCAAAAAATTATTGAAGCTTGTCCTAAAAAAATGCCCTAATTTCTTCAGCTCGCTTGCTAGTTACTACAACTCATTCATGGATGTGTTTTGCCTAATCTCAAGGATGCTTTGCCCTTGAATGGATAAATGTGTCTTCTTTCCTTGTGTTTTTTATCTATCCTAATCTCAATGAAATTGTTCCAGCAATTGATAATATTGTTGTTTTCTTCCTCGTGTTGTTGCTACTCCAGTCGAACTACAATCCATAACAACTTTACAAGAGACAAAATTTTAGGTGGCGTCCTTCTTCTGATCAATTTATTGCTTCTCTACTCTAAATAGAATCCAACACAGCTATTTGCTTGAGACAAAATTTCAGATGGGTTCATCTTCCGATCGAGTTGTTGTGTTTCTTTCATAATATTAATCACATTTCTTTGTTGTGTATTCAAGTTACTTCTCTTCTTCATCTTTTTTAACATTCATTAGGTTAATTATTTCATCTGTAAAAATTATTGTGTGTTTCCTAAACTCAACGTTGTTCTGCCCTTGAATGGATGGTTGTGTCTTTTTCCTTTTGTTGTAGTTTTCTGCCCTAATATCAACAACATTCTTCTAGTAAATATATACTGGTGTCTTTTGTTTGGTCGAAATTGAATATATCACAGCTTTGCTCGAGACAAAGGTTCAGGTGGCTTCATTCTTCTAATCGATTTGTTTCTGCTTTGATCGAAATAGAATCTAACACAGCTTACTTGAGACAATTTGAGGTGGGTTTATCTTCCGATTGAGTTGTTGTGTTTCTTTCATAATATTAATGACGTTCTTTTGTTGTGTATTCAAGTTACTTCTCGTACTTATCTTTTTTAAAATTAATTAGGTCAATCATTTCATCTGTAAAAAATATAATGTGGTTCCCTAATCACAACGATGCTCTGCCCTTGAATGAACAGATATGTCTTCGTTCTTATGTTGTAGTTTTCTGTCCTAATCTTAACGACATTGTTTTAGTAAATTGATAAAGGTGTCTTCATGTTCCTCGTGTTGTTGCATCTCGGGTCGCAATAGAATCCATCACAGCTTTGCTCAAGACAATATTTTAGGTGGCTTCATTCTTCTAATCGGGTTGTTGCTGCTCTATTCGAAATAGATTCCAACACAGCTTACTAGGGACAAAATTTCAGGTGGGTTCATCTTCCGATTGAGTTGTTGAGTTTCTTTAATAAGTTATATTAATGAGTTTTTTTCTTGTGTATTCAAGTTACTTCTTCTTCATCTAACCTTTTTAACAGTAATTATATATTAACGATTTCATCTGCATAAAGTTATTGGGTGTTGAGATTTTTTCTGCCACATACATGATACAGACATATTCATGTACATTACTTGTATTTCAATGACTCATATTTGTGGTTAAAAGTAATTATCAAAATCTCGAAGTATAAAAACATAGATGTTAAAGAATGATTTGGTTCTTTTTGAATCATAGGTTGAAGTAAGATTACGAAGAACCTATCCTTTAGATTCGAAATTGCTCTGTTTCACTATTCTTAGCTATTCTGATTAGTGGGGTATTAGTCTATTCCTTAGCTATCCATTATCTATCTTTACACATGTGTATTATATTTAGTACCTCAAGTATCTTGTGTGTACAATCCAGTTGTATTTGCAAACTATTCTTATATTTGGGACTCGTTGTTTCGAGCATGTGTCATTTAATGCGCCCCATATGTGATATATAATTGCTGTTGTTATTGTCCATAAGAATGCTTTTCTTACTTTTCCAACCTCCTTTGTTGCACTTCTATTTCACCACCAATTTATATCTTGCTGAACTATTTTGATTTGGAGCAACCTCATTATGTTTGTTAGACATGCTTTAGAAAAAGCACATTTACAGAAAAGATGCTCTATGTTCTCATGATTGCTTCCACACAGTTCACATTTCATATCAGTGATCAAATCCATTACCTTTAGTCTTTCTTGGGTTAGTAATATTCCATGCATAGCTAACCCACATCTGAATTGATGGTTAGGGATATTGTTGGTGTTCCATACCCCTCTCAAGAATGGTCATTCCTCTCTGTGTCCCCTTCTCCACATATACCCACTCTTAGTAGTGTATTTCCCTACTCTTAGTAGTGTATTTCCCTACTAGTTTGAGCCAACAATGTGTACCTTTCAGATAAACATGATTTACCCATTTCACCCACATATTGTGTTCTTTGTTTGGAATATGTCAGACGTACTTTGCCACAACTGATTCATTCAATGTTATCCCTTCTATAATCCCCAACCCTCCCTCTTTCTTATGTCTGCACACCAAGTCCCAGCCTATGAGTGGGGGTTTATTTGTGTGAAGTTCACAAGTCCATAGAAAGTTAAAGCAAATTGCAGTGATTCTCTTCATTACTCTCTTAGGTAGTATTAGTATAGCATACCCATAAGAGTGTACTTGTATTAGTACTGAATTTACAAGTTATACTCTACCTGCATAGGACATGTTTTTAGACACCTGTGTATGTCTTAAGCACGCATATTGAAGGCATAATCTTATAGGCTCGCTTCAAGTTTAATACAAGCTTTAGCTCCTCCAGTGTAAACAATAGCATTGTATTTCCTTATGTTGATAGGAACTATACATGGAAGAACTTCTGTCTAATCACATTTGCTAAGAGCAATCTGATTTCTGCCTTGTCTATGAATATAAGAACATATATTTCAAAATTGAGTAGTTTTTGTTGGCCTTCTTGATCATGGGTAATACGTAACTTTAATAAAGTTGGAAAAAAAATTGAATGTATTATGTCCATCAGTTTTCAGGTATATATATATAGTGGTAATTAACTATTCTTTTTTGTTATAAAAATTAGCAGCAACAACTGGAATAAGAGAAATTGAATCAAGACATGCTTATTCGAGTGGATCAACCTTTTCAATATCAATAAAGATACAAACTTTAGCTTGGTTATTCCTCCAACAAGTTAAAATATTATTGAAGATTAAGAATCATTCTATGAGGTACTTTTCATTTGGTTTTACAGAGAGAATTTATGTTCATTTTCTGTTCATTTGGTCTTGTGTGGAAATCTGACTGTAACTGCTAATTGTGTGGATCTAAGTATATTTCTTATCCTCTATTTATTAATCTAAATTTTATGTACTCTCAAAGGTTATGGAATCTTGTAAGCACTGGATGCAACTTGTTGATAATCGACTAGATTAAACCTACTTACTCGGCGTGCAAAATTTTATGGATTATGGTTTTCAAAAAACAAGGAAGAATATGAAATACGATGTCCATGTGGCAAATGTTACAATAGAACTTTAGGATCTCGTAAAGTAGTTGATACACATTTGATAGTATATGACATAATTCACAATTACACTTTTTCGTATCATCATGGAGAACGTTTGGGTGAGCCATTATCTGTTTCAGAATCAGAATCTAAAGAAACATTAGAAGATGAAGAAGGTGATGAAATAAATGAATGTGAGAGAGTTTATGAAGTCGAAGAACTTTTGAGATATTTATATCCTAATCTTGAAGGAGAAACTACACATAAAGATTGTGATGATTTACTTGAGGAGGAACCAAATGCTGAAGCAAGAAAATTTTACAGCCTATTGAAGGATTTCGAGTTCCCATTATAAAAAAATTCAAAAGCTTCAAAGCTTTCTTCCTTGATATTATTTGTTGCATATCAAAAGTATGGGTTGTTGGAGTAATGCATCATTTACAATGTTATTGAAATTATTGAAAGAAGAGTCGTTACCTGATGGCGCCAATTTTCCAGATACATATTATGAGACAAGAAAAATTATTAAAGAACTCGGTCTTTCATAAGATAAGATTGATGCTTGTACTAATGATTGCATGTTATACTGGAAGGAGTATAGCTTACCTGATTCTTGCAAAGTTTGTGGTGCATCCAGATGGAAAATAAATACTCATAGTGGGGAGCATAGAATAAAAAAGGTAAAAATACAGCGTTAAAAAGTTTATGCTATTTTCCCTTAAAGCATAGATTTCAGAGGTTATTTATCTGTACAAAGACATCTTCTTTGATAACATGGCACAATGATAAAAGAGTTGATGATGTAATATTGAGGCATCCGACTGATTCAATGGCATGAAAGTCATTTGATTAACTTCATCCTTCATTTGTGGTTGAGCCTCGTAATGTTTGACTTGGACTTGCTAGTGATGGATTTCAACCATTTTTAAATTCAAAAACATCACATAGCATTTGGCATGTGGTTTTAATTCCTTATAATTTACCACCTTGGTTATGTATGAAGCAAGTCAACTTTATTTTGTCAATGCTTATTACAGGTTCAAATGGTCAAGGACATGCAATTGATACATATCTTCAGCCTTTACAGCAAGAAGACCAAACACTAGGCTCTTTACCTCTAGATCTTCCCAATGATAAGTACAATCATTTGGAATGCTAGAGGGATCAATACCCAAGGTGTGATGGAAAGACTCAAAAATCTGAAGAACACTTATCATTTGTCAATGATTGTTGTTCTGGACCCTTCCAGACAACAATAAAATTCAACTCATCAAAAATCAAATTGGTATGGAACAGGCAGTGAGCAACAGTAATGGGAAAATTTGACTTTTTTGGAATCTTGATGTTACTTGCAAAGTATTGGAAACAGATAAGCAACACATTACTTGTGAATTTGGCCATGTAGAGTCCCCAACGACTTTTATAAATACTTTTGTTTATGTCAAATGTAAATATCACCTTAGAAGACCTCTATGGGAAAGGATGTTACATTGTGCTGAGGTTGCACATTCCGCCCCATGATGTGCGTTGGCGATTTTAATGTTATCACTTCTCCATAATAAAAGTTAGGTGATATTCCATACAATATGAGAAAAAGTCTGGAATTCATTAGCATTATTGAAGCTTGTGGACTCACGGACTTAGGTTTCAATGGACAAAAATACACTTGGTCAAATCAAAGAGGCATCAACTTCAGAATTTGGAAGAGACTTGACAGAGCTATGGCTAATGATAAATGGTCGTAAAGCATGCCTCACACAAACATCACTCATCTACCATCGGTAGGATCTGACCATTTTCCTATTCTAATGGAAATGAATGCTAGAAATGAAATTGTCACTAGATACTTCATGTTCTTAAGCTGTTGGGCTGAAAAACCTTCATATATGGACACTGTTAAGGACTGCTGGAATAGGAATATGGAAGGTAATCCGATGTGGATTTTTCACAAAAAATGAAAAGAGTGGCTGCTACCCTCAGTTCATGGTCTAAAATGCAATTCGGGGATATTTATACTACAGTGAAAGTTTATGAGGAAATGGTTAAGCATGCTGAAGAAAACCTGATTAAAAAAAAATAATGAAGAAAACAGGTCCACTCTTTATGGTCTCAATGTTGAATATATTAAGTTTATGAAACTTGAAGAGGCCATCCTCAGGCAGAAAACACAACTTCATTGGTTCAAACAAGGGGATGCAAAGTCAAAATTCTTCCATGCTCTAATCAGGGGTAGAAGGAGAAGATTATTCATTCACAAGATTCTAACTGATGATGATGAGTTGATACACAGAGCTGAACAAATTGCAGAAGGTTCCTGTGAACATTTCCAAGACATCTTTATAGGACAGTCAAAAATCATTGAAGAAGAACCCTTAAATGTATCCCAAGAATGGTAACTCAAGCTCAGAATGAGAAACTTCAAGTTATTCCTACTATCGAAGAACTGAGGGAAGTGGTTATTTCTATGAATCCAAACTCGGCTGCAGGACCAGATGGAATGAATGGTGTTTCTTCGAAAAATGTTGGTCCATTATTAAGCAAGATCTTATGCAGGTGATATTGGCATTCTTCAGTGGACAGATGATCCCTAAATAGTTCTCTCATGCCTTCCAAATACCACTTCATAAAGTAAGCAACCCCAAAAGGTTTTCTGAATTTCAACTTATCAGTCTAAGCAACTTCATAAACAAAATCATCTCCAAGTTGCTAACTCTTAGGCTGACCCTTATTCTACCTAGTTTGAACTCACTTAATCAGTCAGGGTTTGTCAGGGGTAGGAGTATTTTAGAAAATATTATGCTCGGAAATTATTCATCAAATCAAGAAGCCTATAATTGGAGGCAATGTGGTTATTAAGTTTTACATGGCAAAGGCCTATGAAAGGGTTTCATGGTACTTTATTTGCATTGTGATGAGAAAAATGGGCTTCGATGAAATTTTCATAGATATGGCTTGGAAAATCACGGCCAATAACTGGTATTCAATTATTATCAATGGACACAGATATGGCTTTTTGCACTCCACGAGAGGATTAAAATAAGGAGATCCACTATCTCCAGCCTTATTTGTTTTTGGTGTTGAAGTACTTTACAGATCTCTCAATAATCTTCATCAACACCCCCTATATATTAGTTTTTACATCGAAATGAGATCCCCTCAGATAAATCATTTGATCTTTGAGGATGATGTTATTATAATCACATCAAGCAGAAAGAAGTCTCTCAAGCTGATCATGCATACTTTGAGTACTTATGAGAGGGTTTCTGGACAACTCATAAACAAAACAAAAAGCCATTTCATGATCCCGACCAACTCTTTCAGAAGTACAAGTGATAGGATCAAAAGACCTACAGGCTTCAATCAAAGGGAGGGCCCTCTTACTTACCTTGGTTGTACCATTTTCATAGGGAGACCAAGAATTATATACTTCTCAGAAATGATCAACAAAGTGGTAAATAGGATAATAGGCTGGCAAACTAAAATATTGAGCTATGGAGGAAAAGCGACACTAATCAAATATGTGTTACAGTCTCTCCCTATTCATATTTTGTCAGTCATCTCTCCTCCTTCCACAATCATCAATCAGATTCAAAGCATTATGTCTGACTTTTTCTGGGGAACGCAGAACAACAAAAAGAAGTATCACTGGTCTTCCTGGAAGAATCACAATTTTCCTATTGATGAAGGTGGGATTAGAGTTCGACTTCTGGGTGATATTTGTATGTCCTTTCAGCATAAACAGTGGTGGGTGTTTAGGTCTAAACAAAAATTGTGGGGCAATGTCCTCAAGGAAAAATACTGTCACAGATCCAATCCTGTGAGAAAAAAGTCGGACACAGGGGACTCTCAAACTTTGAGACATATGATGAGACACAAGCATACTATTGAGAAGCATATTCACTGGAAAATATATTCTGGGAATTGTTCCTTTTGGTGGGATAATTGGTTGGGAGATGGACCACTGGAACAATTTCCTATTGACAATAACAGATTCAATAAAGCTACCATATCATATTTAATGGAAAATGGCCAATGGAACATAGAGAGAGTTATACAGCAGGCTCCATCAGCCCATGTTCACAATATTCTTGCTACTCAATTTGCTTTGCAGCATGGAACAACATATACTCCTATTTGGAGTACCAATACTGTGGGAAATTCTCTTGCTCATCTGCATGGAATGAAATTAGGGAGAAAAGAGCTAAGACAAAGATCAATGCAAGTACTTGGCACAAAAATATCCCTTTCAAACGTTCATTCTTGATTTTGAGAGCCATTAGGGGGAAGCTACCTACTAACGAAAAAATAAGCAGCTTTTGAGGTGAAATATCAACTTGTTACTGTTGCAATAACCCAGACATGGACACCAATGATCATGTATTTAATTATGGAAATTTTGAAGAGGACATCTCAAATTTTTTTGAAGATTCTTTAGGAATGCAGACAGATCACATCCCCCTATAATCTATACTCATGAGATGATGGTCTAGTACATAAAAAAATGAGGCTCATAAAATCATTATGCTATCCACACCCATCTTTATTAGTTGGAACATGTGGAAAAACAGATGCGCCAAGAAATTTTGAGGTAAACAGTCAAACATGGCAAGGGTCAAATTTGTGTTTTCAAAGACACTTTCAGACTTCTCTATACAGTTTTTCCCTACATCCAATTGCCTTCAAGCTGGATAGAAATGATCCCCATGGTAGAGGGCTATTTACATGAGATGAAAGTTACAAGGTACAATGGAACAAGCCTCGAAATCATTGGATTAAACTCAATAAGGATGGCAGTGCACTTTCTAATCCTGGCAGAATAGGGGATGGGGGAATTCTCAGAAATTCAGAAGGGGAGTTGATTATGGCATATGCAATTCCTTTGGGCGAAGGAACGAATAACAAGGCTGAATTCAAAGCTGCAATTTTTGGCATGTGTTGGGGTATTCATCTAATATTCAATAATGTAATATTAGAAGTGGACTCTCAACTCCTTATGGATTAGATAAAAAGAAAAATCACACCTCCATGGAACATCTCATATCATATTGAAAAGATTCTCAACATCATCACACAAATTCATAATTTTATCTGCATTCAGATACTAAGGGAAGGCAACTTTGTAGCAGATGCGCTCTCAAAGCATAGTCATCAGATCACCAGCTCCCAAGTTTATTTCAACATTCAGCAAATTCCAAAGGATGCAGCAGCCTAGTATTAGTTGGACAAAGCTGAAATAGCAATCTTCAAAAAAAGAAAAATGAAAAGAATTAAAAAGCCTCCCTAAATCTTCCTTTATCTGGAGGAATTAGGATGGAGCGCGAACTAATACAAGACTCTACTAGTGTTTTTTTTTGGTTGATCTACCAGTCAAGGTAAACTAGACTTCTTAGGTTTAGTTTGTCATTGAGTATCTTCCTTCTTTTGTAAAGGAAGAGTCTCCCTATATCTAGGTCTTGTTTGATTATAGCAAATAGTCGAGTCTTTCTTTTGCTTGTAAAGGTAGAGTCTCCCTCATTTATGCTTTTCTAGATTCTGTGTACTGAGAGGAGTCCTCTCATAGGTACTTAGATAGCTAGGTTCCTATTAGTCTGGGGAAGAGTTGTAGAACCAACTAAGGTTACTTAGTAGGCTACCAACTCTTGAACCACCAAACTTGGAAGTAAGTTTTATGTCCCCCTCTGTGTAATTTTTTGCATTATATCTATGATAAGGCCTAGGGGTGTTTCAAAACCCCTGACCCTTTCAAGGGTCGTTCAAGTAAAAAAAAAAAATTAAGAAACACTTAAAACTTAAGAACAAAAAAATTAATAGAACTCCTAAACCTAAAAAAACTCTAACCTATAAGCCCTATAAACCCCTAAATAGTATATACTAAACCCCTAAGAAACACTTAACACATTAAAATCCAAAAAACACATACAAAAACCCCTAAACCTAAAAAACTCTGCTCAAAATCATATATATATATATAAATCATATACGCTAAACCCTAAAAATACCAATAAAAACCTATGCCCTTAAATATAAACCTATATAATCCTAAAACACCTTAACCTAAAAAACCCAAAGCCCTAAACCCTAAAAACCTATATAAAATCATTAACCTAAAACCTATACCTAAGAAAACCCTAAGCCCTAAACCATACACCCTATCCAAAAACCAAGTAAAATAACCCTTACAAACACACAAGAAACCTAATCCCTAAACCCTAAACCCTAAAAAACCCTAAAACACACTCTCTCTCTCTCTAAACCTACATCAATGGATACTACGCCACCGGTGGAGCAGAGCCGACCACCGGATATAAAACATTATTCACATCAATGTAGTATTGATCCACCAATTCAAAGTGATTCTACAAATTAATCAGACAATTCTTCAAAATTGAGTCGTAAAGGAGTGATCCATGTTGCAATTTCAGAAGAGGAATTGGGATGGTCAAGGAAGGTTATGGAGATGGAGAATTCTGGTTCGCTACAGATTATATCGAGGGGAAAAATGAAATCTACATCAAAAGATCTAATTTCAGTTTAAAAATCCGATGTGTTCGTGAGCCCTAATCCCGTGAGTGGAGATCGCAAATCGCTTGATGAGCAAACAATTTTTTGATCAATTTCTGGTGATGTAAACGTGAATCCAAGTACTGGGGATAATTATCCTTGTCATGGCGAACACCATACTGAAAAAGTGAAGTAAATCGATGTCGGAATCGCCCATCTACAAAGTTCAGGTGGTGGGGCCAGAGCTCCGATCGTCATTGGAGAGGAAGGATCTCAAGGAAATATTCAATTGTTAAAGGTGCTAATTCTAACGTAATGCTTGTTAATACTAATTTACACAAGTCTTCTCATACTAATTTGTAGATTCAAGAAGTAATTCCATACAAAAACTGCAAAAAAATTTGTTAAAGATGCAGTGAATTCTATGATGGAAATAAACATCAGTTCATTGTACAAAATGGAAGAACAGGGAATTTCAAGAATCAATAACGATGCAGGGGAGGATTTGCAGTCTATTCCTGAAATTCAAGAAGAAGTTTTTGGGGCTGAATTGAGTTTCCAACAAGGGGTTGCAAGTCCAAATGCTGAACGGTTGAAGTCAGTTAATATCACTGCAATTCCAGTTCCTCATATTATGAATAATGCTCATGTTAGATGTGTTGCGAATGCTGTTAATGTTACTGAGGATACCGGATTTGGGATTAATGGGAATGGGGTTTCAAAGTCTAAGCAAAATTATGATCATGGTGTTAGGAATCCATTTCAACAAATTTCTAACAATTTTGTGAGACATAATACTTAGCCTAATCCAAATAAGAAGGGATAAAAAGAGTATGGTCATGGTCAGGAAGAACCAAAGCAGACTGATAAGACCCTAGACCCTAAAAACCTAGATAAAATACTTAAAATAAGCCCCTATATCCTAACCTCAAACTCTAAATCCTAAACCTAAAACCCTAAGAAACCTGAAACCCTAAAACCTATAAACCATAAATTAAACCCTAAAACCCATTTCAAGTCCCTTAAAACCTAAGCTCCAAACCCCAAATCCTAAAAGTCAAACCCATTTCAAGCCCCTTCAAACCTAAGCTCTAAACCCCAAATCCTAATAGTCAATAAACCCTAAACCCTGAAAAAACTTGAGAAACACAACAAACCCCTTAAACCTAAAAAAACTCTAAGCTCTAAACCCTATAAAGCCGTAGATCGTATATGCTAAACACTAAAAATATATGAAAAACCCTACACCTATAAAATAATAAAAGACCTAAACCCTAAAAATCATATTAAAACCCTTAACATAAAATCCAGAACCTCAAAAACCCGTATGCACTAAAGACTAAAACCTAACCTAAACCTCTAAATGCTAAACCCAAAATCCAAAACCCAAAGTAAATCTTAACTTTTATCCTTATGAAACTTTAAATCCTATAAACCCTAAAACAATTTAAAACACTAAGCTCTAGACTTAAAATTCTAAGAAAGACTAAACATTTAAACCCTAAAAGATCAAAAAACCCATAAACCTACAATTCTAAGCTCTAAATGCTATAAGTCGATAAATATCATATGCTAAACCCCTAATCCCTAAACCATCAACCTATATAACCCTAAAAAACATAAACAGAAAAACCCCAATGCCCTAAATCCTAAAATCCTAGATAAAACCCTTAACCTAAAACCCCTAAACCTAAAATAGCCTAAGCCCTAAATCTGTATCCCTAACCTAAAACCCTAAATTCTAAACCTAAAACACTAAACCTTAAGAAAACTTGAATTATAAAACAATTTAAAACCATTTAAAACTCGTACAAAACCCTAAGCTCTAAACCCTACATCCTAAAAATTTGTAAGCCTAAACCTAAAAAAACATAAATAAAACCTTAACCTGCAAACCCTAAAAAATCGTAAGAAACACTAAACCCTTAAAAACCATAAAAAAATATAAAAATCCCTAAATCCCAAAAACTCTATGCTCTAAACCCTACAAACCTTAATGTTATATGCTAAAACACAGAAAACCCCTAAGTCCTACACCATAAACATAGAAAATCCTAAAACCTATATAAAATCCTAAAAAACCCACACCTTAAGAAACATTTTACCCTTTAAAACCCTAAAAGATACAAAAATCCCTAAACAAAAAATTCTCTAAGCTCTAAGCACTCTCAATCCATAAATCTTATATCCCAAACTTTTAAAAACACAAAAAACCGTAACCTAAAAACCCCAAAGCCCTAAAACCTAAAACCTTGATAAAACATTTTATCTAAAACCTTATACCTAAAAACAACCCTAACTCCTAAACCCTAACCTAAAGTACTAAATCCTAAACCTAATACCCTAAGAAGCGCTATACCGTGAGAAACACTAAATCTTATAAACCTTAATATTAATCCTAAAACCCATTAAAACCCTACAAAACCCTAAGCTATAAACTCTACATCCTGAAAACCTATAAACATTCAAACTATAAAACAAAAAACAAAAAACCTAAGCCCTAAACACTTAAAAAAACCCAAAACCCCCAAAACCTATAAAATCTCAAAGATCTAAGTTTCATAAAGCCCTATTTCCTATATGCTAAACCCTTAAAAACACAAAAAAAAAACCTAAACCCTAAACCTTAAACCCCTAAAAACCATCACTTAGAAAATCTCAAACCCCTAAACGGTAAAAACCTAGAAAAAAACCTAACCTAAAACCCTTAACCTAAAAAAATCCCTATGCATTAAACCCTAACCTAAAACCCTAAATCCTAAACCTAAAATCATAATAAACCCTCAATTCTAAACATTAAGAAACCCGAAATCCTCTAAATCATAATATAAACCTAAAGATCGCTACAAAACCCTAAGCTCTAAAATCCTAAATCCTAAAATTTTGTAAAGCCTAAACCTTAAAAACAAAAAACAACTCAAGCCCCTAAACCATAAACAATAAAAATCCCTAAGAAACACTTAACCCTTAAAAATCCAAAAATCCCCAAAAACCATATATCTAAGAAACTTTAGGCTCTAAACCCTATAAAGAAATTAATCGTATTTACGAAGCCCTAAAAACACACCAAACACCCTATAGCCTAAGTCCTAAATGCACAAAAACCTCAAAAGCCTAAACCTCAAAAACACCTTAGCCCTAAACCCTAAACTCTAACCTCAAACTAAAAATACTAAACCTAAAACACTAAGAAACATTAATCCTTAAACATTATAAAACACTAAATCAAATAAAACCCAAAACTATTTAAAACTTCTACGAAACCCGAAACTCTAAATCCTAAATCAAAATAATCTTTAAACCTTTAACCTATAAAACACATAAAATTCTATGCCCTAAACCATAAACCCTTATGAACCCTAGAAAACAAAAAAAAACCTAAACCAAAAAAACTCTAAGCTTTAAACCCTATAAAGCCCTAAATCATGTATTCTAAACCCTAATAAAATTTAAAAAAACACTAAGCACTAAACCCTAAAAATCTAAAAAAGAAGCCCTAATCCCTAAACCCTTACCTAAAATATCCAAAAAGTTATAACCTAAATATCCCTAAGCCCTAAAGATTGAACCCAAATCTAAAACACCCTAAGCCTTATACCTTCAACCCTAACCTAAAACTCTTAAGCCTAAACCTAAAACCGTAAGAAACTATAAACCCTAAACATTAAGAAACCATAAATCCTACAAACCCTAAATTAAACACTAAAAACCATAACCTAAAAAACTCAAAGCCCATAACCGTAAGAACATAGATAAAACCCATAACCGAAAACCCTAAACCTAAAAAAGACATAAGCCCTAAAACCTAAACTCTAACCTAAAACCCAATATCCTAAACCTAAAACCTTAAGAAACCCTACACGTTAAACATTAAGAAATCATGAATTCGATAAACCCTAAAAACTATTAAATACCGCTACAAAACCCGAAGCTCTAAACCCTAAATCCAAATAATCCATAAACCCTAAAACTATAAAAACACATAAAAACCCTAAGCCCTAATCCACAAAAAACGTTAAGAAACACTTAACCCATAAAAACCTTTAAAATATCCAAAAATCCCTGAACCTAATAAACTCTAATCTCTAAACCCTATAAAGCCGTAAATTGTATACGCTAAACTCTAAAAAGAACAAAAACAAACAATAAGTACTAAACCACTATCTATAAATTCCTAAAGACTTTATCCTGAAAACCAGAATCCCTAAACTCTAAAAATAAAATAAAACCTTGGCTTAAACTCAATACCTATAAAATACATAAAATCTAAACTTAAAAACCTTAAGCCCTGAACCCTCAACCCAAACCTAAAACCCTAAACCTAAAAACCCTAAGCCCTAAACCCTAACCTAAAACTCTTATTCCTAAACCTAAAACCCAAAGAAAATGTAAACCCTAAACTTTATGAAACCCTAAATCATATAACCCTAAAATAAACACTAAGAACCTTAACCTAAAAAATCCAAAGCCCTAAACCCTAACCTAAAACCCAATATCCTAATTCTAAAACTCTAAGAAACCCTAAACCCTAAACCTTAAGAAATCCTAAATCCTATAAAACGTGATTTAACCCCTAAAAATCATTTAAAACCCCTACAAAACCTGAATCTCTAAACCCTACATCGTTAAAATAGAAAAAGAAGCCCTAAACCCTAACCTTAAACCCTAAAAAACTAGATAAACCCTTCACCCAAAACCTTATACCTAGAAAAACCATATACCCTGAATCCTAAACATAAAACAGTAAGAAACCCTAAACCTTAAGAAACCCTAAATCCAATGAATCCTTAAAAAAAACATTTTAAACTCCTACAAAGTCCTAAGCTTTAAACCATTAGATCCTTAAAAAACCCTAAACCCTAAACCTTAAGAAACCCGAATTCCTATAACCCCTAAAAAGTCCTATAACCATTTAAAACTCTTACAAACCCTAAGATCTAAACCATAAACCTTGAAAAACACTAAGAAAGTTTAGAAGTTAAACCCTACAAAAATCTAACACCCTCTAAAATTTAAATTTTAAGCTCTAAACCTTATAAAATAAAAGCACGAAAAACACTAAGACCTAAACTATAAACCTATAAAACCTTAAAAACCCTTAACTAAACAATTTAAACACCTAAACCCTAAAACTTAGATAAAACCCTTAACCTAAAACCCTAAACCTAAAAATACCCTAAGACCTAAATCATAAATCCAAACCTAAAATTCTAAATCTTAAATCTAAAATTCTAAGATACCCTAAACCTTAAGAAACCCTAAATACTATAAAGCCTAATATAAATCATAAAAATTGCTTAAAACCACTACAAAACCTAAGCTCTAAACCTTAAATACTAAATTTAAATAAAACTTATGCCTAAAAAACACAAAAAAATCTAAGCAATAAACGCCATAACCCTTAAACCTATAAAACCTCTGAGATCTTAACCTTATAAAGTCATGTATCGTATATGCTAACCCTAAAAACACAACAAAAATATTAAGCCCTAAACTCTAACATATAAAATACTAAAAGACGTAAAGACCTAAACCCTAAAAACATAAATAAAACCCTTAACCTAAAAGCCCAAACCTAAAACAAACCTAAGACCTAGACAATAAACTCTAACCTAAAATTGTAAGAAACATTAAACCCTAATTCTTAAGTAAACCTAAAATAAACCATAAACCCTATTTGAAACCCCTACAAAACCCTAAGATCATAACCATACACCCTAAGAAACACTTAACTGTTAAACCCTGAACCTAAAATTTTAAGCTTTAAACCCTAACAAACCCTAAATTTTCTATTCTAAAGCCTAAAAACCCTAAGCACTAAACCATAAACATATATAACCCTGAAAACATAACATAAAAACCCAAAGCCCTTAAATATTAAATTCAAAACCTAAAACCCTAAACCTTAAGAAACCCTAAATCTTAAAATATTCCCAAAAATTAATTTAAAACTTGACAAAAATCCTAAGTTGTAAACCCTAAATCTAAAAAATTCGTAAATCCTAAACCTAAAAAATACAAAAGAAACACTAATACCTAAACCCAAAGTAACACTTAACCCTTAAAATTACTAAAAACAAAAAAAAAACAAAAAAAAACATAAACCCAAAAATGTGTAAGCTGTAAACCCTATCAAGCCCTAAATCGTATGTCCCAAACCCTAAAAAACACAAAACCCCATTACCCGAAAACCCCAAAGCTCTAAACCCTAAAATATAGATAAACCTTTACTCAAAACCCCATACCTAAAAAATCCTAATCCCTAAACCCTAACCTAACACCCTAAGTCCTAAACCAAAAGCCCTAAGAAACCCTAAACCTTGAGAAATACCAAATCCTACAAACCCTAATATAAACCCTAAGCTATAAACTCTAAATCCTTAAAATCTATAAACATTCAAATTAAAAAAACACAAAAAAAAACTAAGCACTAAACCCTAAGAAACATTTAACCCTTTAAAACGCTAAAAAACTTAAAAATCCCTAAACCTTTAAAATCTCTAAGCTATATGCCCGATAAAGACCTAAATCCTACATGCTAAACCCTTAAAAACATTAAAAAAAAAACTAACCCCTAGACATTAAAAAACCATCACTTAAAAAACTCAAACCCCTAATCCCTAAAAACCTAGAAAAAACCCTACCTTAAACCATTAACCAACAAAAAAGCCCTAAACCTTCCTCTAAAACCCTAAATCCTAAACATATAACCCTAAAAAACTCTATTTCCTAAATTTTAAGAAATTCTAAATCCTTAAAATCATAATATAAATCATAAGAATCATTACAAAAACCTAAGCTCTAACCCTAAATCCTAAAAATTTGTAAACCCTAAATCTTAACACAAAATATCCCAAGCGCCTAAACCATAAACCCTAAAAAGCCCTACGAAACCTTTAACCCTTAATAATCCTAAGAACCCCAAAAACCCTAAACCTAAAAAACTTTAAGCGCTAAACCCCACTAAACCCTAAAAACACAAAAACAACACCCTAAAAAGTAAATCCTAAGCATATAAAACCCACAAAAACCTTAACCTACAAAACCCAAAACCCTAAATCCAAAATACCTAGATAAAACAATTAACCTAAAATCCAAAACATAAAAAATGCCTTAGCCCTAAATCCTAAACTCTAATCTAAAAACCTAAATAGTAAACCTAAGACCGTAAGAAACCCTAAACCCTAAGCCATATGAATTCCTAAAACCTTAAAACCATTTAAACCCCTACAAAACCTGGGGCTCTAAATCCAAAATCCAAATAATCTGTAGACCCCAAACCTATAAAAACACATAAAAATTCAATGCCCTACACCCTAAACCTTAAAAAACCCAGAAAACACTAAACCTTAAAAACTCAAAGCTCTAAACCTTATAAAGCTCTAAACGTGTATTATGAAACCAAAAAAACATTAAAAAAACCTTAACACTAAACCCTATACATATAAATTCCTAAAGACCATATCCTAAAAAACCATCACCCTTGAACCCTAAAAATCTCAAAAAATACCCTAAACCCTAAACCCTATACCTATAAAATCCAAAAAAAAAGCTAAAAAACCCCAAGCCCTAAACCCTGAACCCAAACCTAAAACCCTATACCTAAAAACTACTAAGACCTAAACCCTAAAACCTAACCTAAAACTCTTAATCTTAAACCTAAAACCCTAAGAAATTGTACGCCCTAAACTTTAAGAAACCCTAAATCCTATAAAAACATAAAATTAACACTAAAAACCTTAACATAAAAAACACAAAGCCCTAAACTCTAAAAACTTAGATAAAAGCCATAACCTAAATAACTAAACCTAAGAAAAACGTAAGCCCTAAACCCTAAACCATTACCAAAAACCAAATATCCTAAACCCAAAACCCTAAGAAACCTTAAACCCTAAACCTTATGAAACCCTCAAACCTACAAACCCTAATATAACCCCTGAAAACATTTAAAACCCATACTAAACCCTAAGCTCAAAATCCTAAATCCTAAAAATGTGTAATCCTTAAACAATAAAAAAAACATAAGAAAAACTAACCTTAAAAAACCCCTAGACCTATAAAAACTCTAAGTTCCAAATCTTAAGTCATATATGCTAAATACTAAAACACACAAAAAAAAACGTATGTCGTAAACCCTAAACCTATAAAAGCCTAAAAACATAACCTTAAAAACCCAAATCCCTAAACCCTACCAGATATGATAAAACCCTAAAACTAAAAAAATATGAAACCCTAAACCCTAAGCTAAAACTTAATCCTAAACACAAAGCCCTAACAAACCCTAAATCTTTAGAAACACTAAATCCTAAAATAAACCCTAAAACCTATTTTAAACTCCTACAATATCCTAACTCTAAGCCTTAATAAATCCTATATCCTATAAAGCCTAAAATAAACCCTAAAAATTTTAAAACTCTTACAAAACTCTAAGCTCTAAACCCTAAACCCTAAAAACCCTAAGAAATACTTAACAGTTAAACCTAAAAAAAATATAAAAACCCTTAAACCTTTAATTCTAAGCTCTAAACCCAATAAAAAAAGCACAAAAAAACCCAAGTCCTAAAATCCTAAGAAAACCTATATCCTATAAATCCTAATATAAACCATAAAATTATTTAAAATTACTACTAACCTAAGATATAAACCCTAAATAATACAAATATGTTAACCTTATACCTAAATAACACAAAAAAACAAAAGCAATAAACACAAGAAAACCCTAAGAAACACATAACCCTTACAAACCCTTATAAAACCCAAATAACCCTAAACCCTAAACCGTAACCTAAAACCCTTGGTCCTAAACCTAAAACAATTAATCTTAAATTAAAAACCCTAAGAAACCATAAACCTTAATAACCCGTAAATCCTAAAAAAGCACTAAAACCTATTTTCAACTCCTACGATATCCTAAGGTCTAAATCGTAAATTATAAAGGTAAAAAAACTCTAAACCTAAATACAAAAAAAAACTAATCCCTAACCCCTAAATCATAAAAACCATTAAGAAACACTTAACACTCAAGAACAACAAAATAATACAAAAAACCCTAAACCTAAAAAAACTCTTAGCTATAAACCCTATAAACCCCTAAATCGTATATACTAAACCCCTAAGAAACACATAACACATTAAAATTAAAAAAAAAAATACAAAAACCTCTAAACCTAAAAATTTCTAAGCTCTGAATCATATACAATAAACCCTAAAATTACAAAAAAAAATAAAAAAATAAGCACTTAACTCTAAACATATATAATTCTAAAACCCCTTAACCTAAAATACCCAAACCCTTAAACCCAAATACATAGATAAATCACTAACCTAAGCCCTATACCTAAGAAAACCATATACACTAAACCATATACCCTCACCTAAAACCCAAGTAAACCCTAGCCCTTACAAACACACAAAAAACATAATCCGTAAACCCTATACCCTATACCCTAAACCCTAAAAAAAACCTAAATCACTCTCTCTCTAAACCTGTGTATTTGAAATAAATACTACGCCACCGGTGGAGCAGCATCAGCCACCGGATAAACAATATTCTTCACATCAATCTACTATTGATCCACCAATTCAAAGTGATTCCACAAATTCATCAGACAATTCTTCGAATTTGAGGGGTAAAGAAGCGATCCATGTCGCAATTTCAAAAGAGGAATTTGACTGGGCAAGAAAAGTTTTGCAGATGAAAAATTCTTGTTCGCTACAGATTATATCGAGGGGCTAAATGAAATCTACATCAAAATATCTAATTTTAGTTTAAAAATTCGATGAGTTCGTGAGCCCAAATCACAGTAGTGGCGATCACAAATTTCTTGATGAGCGAAACAATTTTTGATCAATTACTTGTGATGTAAACGTAAATCCAAGTACTGGGGATTATTCTCCTTGTCATGGCAAACAACATACTGAAAAATTGAAGTAAATCGACTTCGGAATCGCCCATCTGTAATGATCAAGTGGTGGCACCAGAGCTCCAATCATCATCGGAGATGAAGGATCTCAAGGAAATATTCAAGAGTTAAAGGTCCTAATTGATACGCTCAAATTACACTTCTTGACAGAAATATAAGCGGTCATATCAATTAAAGAACCCAACAAGTAGGCTGGGGTCGATACCACAAGGAAAATAGTTTAGACTTAACTTCAATGTACAATTACGTCTATTTAGTCAAGTCCTTTCCAAAAAAAGGTAATTAAATGGGGGGGGGGGGGTTTGTGAAACAAAAGTGTTTAATTATTTCTATGTAAAACAAGTAGAAGGAGTGAAACTTTGGTGTTTATCAAGTTATAAGAGACACTAGGGTGTAAGTGTTCCCCATAGGTTTATAACACGGTAATCCTAGATATAGCAATTCTTTCCTAGTGTTTTGCATGCAAAGTGATAAGTTAGGTATCTCTAAATCCTTGGTCTAGCATTTAGAGAATTTCACCCCGTACATTGGTCCGACTACGTGTGTCTAAGCTACTAACCCTTACATTTACTTCATATTAAGCATCATATTCGATGTATGGATTAGTTATTACTTTGCACCAATCGAAACTAGTCTATTAGATAGTGTCCCACTAAATCTATGTTGATAATTCTTTTCCTATTAACTACCCCCTTAGTCCAGCAAGTAGAAATAAGGCGAGTTCTAACGCGTGCACTCATTAAAAAGACTTCTAAGCGATAGAATTATCAATACATGCAAGAAACTATTTGAGAATTGTTATTTAACTAGTTTTACATTGTTAATCACCCATGGTTCCCACAACCCTAGTTGTAGATTTAGTTACCCATGCCTAGAAGAACACAATTCATAGTTAATACACAATAATTCATGAAATTACTTTGACAAGTTTGAAGAAAATCTAAAAATTATACTTGAACAACAAAATTCACTTGAAAATCGATTTCAGAAACTTGAAATAATTGCCCAAGTTGCAAAACAAATCTCCAAGAAAAAAAGTATGAAAATACTAATGAATCCGACCCAAAAAACGAGGGTTTCTACCCTATTTATAAAAAAAACTGTCCTAAAGTAAAAGGAAGACAAATAAGGAAAGTTTGTCCAAAAAATGCGGTTCAATCGGCGACCCTACAGACGGTCCGTCGATGAAACGATGGACCCTCGACTGCCTCCGTCGGTGCAGACTTAACTTTTTCTTCAGCCTTAACTTTTGCATCTTCTCTGATCCAATCGACGGACCAACAACACGGTCCGTTGATTCACCTACGATCCGTCGATGCTGCTCGTTGTTTCATACTTAGCTTTTTCTTCCACACCGGGTACTGGGATATTTTTTGATCAAATCGACGTTTTGCCAGGACGGTCCGTTGATCAACCGACAGACCGTCGATCCTTTCGTAGCCCTACACTTAGTTAGAATTCCCCGATTTGCTTCCAGATGCCTGAACCTCCAACTGACGGTCACCACCTACGGTCCGTCGATGGGACGACGGGCCGTCGATGGCTTCGTGGGTCACATCTGCACTGATATTTTACAGCATTCTGCATTTTAGTTTCGGACAACCTTCCTGCAAAACAAAGATAAAACATATTAAATTACTACAAAAAGACCCTAGAAACACACCAATATTAAGGAAAAAGCATTTAAAGTACCGTGAAACCATGGTACATCAACACCCTCAACTTAAATTTATTATTTTTCCTCAAGCGACGCACTATGACTCACTACAACTGTTTTGTTAAAAAGTATCCTCTTTTAAACTTTCGCAATCACATGGCTATCAATCCCGACTTTTTTATTGCTTTAGTGCATGCTTTTACTATTAGTCTCACTAAGCTCATTCATGTGGATCAGACAATGACACAGACTCACCACGCACTGAAACCTCTACTCTTTTATCTCTTACCAAGGTACCAACTTTCCAATATTGCAACAAGTGTCCTCACTTCAAAAGATATCCTTATTTTTTCGCACAGTGATTTCAACTTTGAGTATAAGGATCATTATTCAACACTCACGCTCAAAACAACTTCACACCTAGTTTGTACTTGTCGCCATAGGCTTTCCTTTATTTTCACTGCTTAAGTTTACTATATTAGACTCTTAGGTTCACGATAGGACTTTCTTGGCTTGTAACGTAGGCTCAGGGTCAGGTACGATACATATGGGTATATTTTAGTGACTTGTTGCCGTCCTTGACATTGCGGCTAAGCGTCTTACCTCTTTCATCGTCTATTATGCCCTACTTTTTTTCTTGTAATCTTTGCCTTGTTTTCTCCTTTCTTTGCATTTTGTGGAAGTGACTCTTACTTCTTTTTCTTCAACACTCTTTTTCTTTTTTTCTTTTCATTGTTTAATCTCTTTCTTTGTTTTTATTTCTTTACTCAATTGATAATTTTGACTGAGTCACTTCTCTTGTTCACTATTTCTTTTTGTTTCGACATTACTCTTTTTATCCCCACTTCTCGGAACATAACTCATAATAACCACCCTCAACTTATGGTTTTGCCATAATTCAAGGTACACAATACCCAGGGTTGGGTCAGGGCCAAGACGAGGTCAGTTTCTGCATTATCCACCCTCAACTTATGGTTTTGGCCTAAGTTGAGGTGCACATGTCCAAGGAGGGAGCAGGGCCAATACATTAGACCCATGGAAGATGAGCTGGTGTAGAAAATAAAGGTCTATTTTAAGCTCAAAATATTTGGATCAAAAAAGGATACAATTTCATTTGGTTCTGTTTTATTTAGGCTAAAGATTGGCTAATTTGAACAAGGGCCTATGATCCTTTCCTAAATGTCTAACACAGATTCCTTTTTTTTTTGCAGGACTAACCGGGCAAGTTCTAGATATGTACCAACAGTGGAACAATTAAATTTACTCACACTATCTTGACACCTCATTACCCTATCAGATTATCGGACACCTAGTTCGAGTGTTACATAAAGGGTCATGCAATGATGCATCTCTATGTCATGTTTAAAGCCAACACATTCAACATTCCTTATACCTAATCACGCAAGCATTCTTTTTTTTAGAACGGGATATCATTTATATTTAGCCATCATACTTCAGATTTCACATTCATACTTTATAAAAGATACTACACATGCCGGTTCAACAGTAAAGTAATCAGTCTCTTTGGGCAAAAGAACACAGGCAAGAAAACCACCAAGAGAGGATCGTAAGTTGGGCTACTCAGACTTCACCCTAGTACTCACTTTCCAGTTACCCCACCCCAAGAAAAAAACATGCAATTATCCCCAATGCATAAGAAATATAAAGATAGGGTGGTAGGTGAAGCAAACCTGAGGCGCATAGCGCCAAAGATCAACAAGAAGGCGGGTCCGGTTTCCTGGAACCCTCTCCCACAGTAGTAGGGACACCATTAGTGGTGCCCACAACAATATTTGCACCCTGAGTGGTGCTTCTCTCAACTGCCTCCAATCTGGAGCTAGACGCCCCAGCAGCTAACTCGCGATCCCTCATCTGCTGGGCCTCCTCATCAACAAATGAGGCTCTCCTCGCAGCCTCCAGATCCGTCTGCTCCTTCTTCCTAGCCCAAGCATCCTCATTCTCACTGGTGCGGCTGGAACGGTGCCTGTTGTCACACTCACGTGGTGGAGGCGGCGGTGCAGTGGTGGTAGTGAACAGTACAACAAGCACTGTGTCCACCTCAAGCTCTACAGGTGCGGTCTCAGGCTTGGGTCCCTTAATCTAAAGTATATCATCAACATCAGCCCGCAGACTCGCCACAGCCGCCTGAAGAGTAGTCAGATCAATGGTGGGGGCTGGGCATGCTAGAACTCGTAGATCGAATGCATCTAGGCGTTGATGGACTTCCCGAATCTTCAGCTCTGTCTGCTAAGCCACCTTCTTCTCAATCCGGTCCTCATCATCGGCAATAGATTTCTGCATCCAAGACTGGATATGGTGCAGCAACGTGGTCATCTTGGCCTCTAGCTTCTGGACCCTAGCAATCGGGACCAGTGCTGCTGATGGTGAGGTAGACCGAGAGGAACTAGGCGCCCTACTAGTGCTAGGGGAAGACTCAACCAGTGTGGTATCAGTAGTCTCTGAAGTAGCATGATCATCCCCTTGGGCTTGATCTACCGTATCCGCCAAGTTCTCACACAGCAGCTGCAAATCAACTCTGGGCCCTCGTCGTGGTGCCACAACATTGGCCTCATCCCTAACGAGATCGATATCCACTGTCCCGGTAGGACTACAGCGGACATCTTGTGCCAAATGGGCACTCCAGCATCCCTGCACAGCTGAAAAATCATACAGGCAAATAGGTAAGTGGTAGAGGACTTAAAAGACCTCTCATGGATGACGGAGATCAACAACCTCGCGAAATATATCTCCAACCCGTCTACCAGAGCTGCTACCAAGACCGCTCTATCCCAAGTAAGTATATTATCTGCAGCCGTGGGGGAAAGGCGGTGACAGACTAATAGCCAGAAGAACTTGGCTGCAAATGTGAGGTTGGCCTTCTTGATAAGGCCTCTGGGTTCCAACACCCAGTCTGCTCCCTCACCGTCAATGGAGAGCCTTTGTGCAATCCACCTCTAGGTGGATTCTGTCAATTCTTTACTCCACTTAAAATGTCCACTCTTTACCACATCCCACCCGTAGTCGAACTCTGGGGTGAGGGGAACCCTCTCGGCATTAGTGTCTCCACCGTATAGGAAGCGGTGGATGGCAGGAAAAGAAATATTCACTCGACAGCCTCGAACTCGGACATCTATAAGCGGCGCGTGTTTGGCGGGGTTAGACCGTGTGTCTAAAGAACCTCAGAGAGCCACTACGTAAGAGGCGTAAAACTCTCGCACCATCTCCTCACCTTAAGACCCCACATTCCTAGCCATCCACTCCAATCGGTGGCGGGTAAACAAGTCATGCACCGCATGGACTGTGTGTAGGCTCTCTGTAAGAACCCGCTGCTCAACTATCAGCATCCGAGTCATCACCCCCTTATCATTCAAAAACTTGTCATCCCTGTAAACCTGGTACTGGACATCGATGCACCACCGGTTGGGCTCATCAGCAACCGGTGCAGGGACCTCATGCTAAGGTGCTGGAGCAGACTCAGAACTCTGGGCCTCATGAGATGAGGCATTTTGGGCAGGCACATCTGGGAGAGTGGATCCCTGTGAACTGGAACTGGAGGAAATGTCCTCATTCGACCCCGTGGAGTGGGGCGACTCTGAACCTCAAACCTCCTAGATGCGAGATGCTCCCTCAAAACCCAAAGCCGACCCAGATGGTGTGCCAGTCAGTGTGTGCTCCTCATCAGACTGGGAGGCATAGCCTACGCCAGGCGTCACCTTTTCGGGGTTTCCCCGAATGGCTCGAGTAGCTGGTGTCGATGTTTGGGTGCCTAGGGGCACGTATTCTGGATCATACTCATCATCGGACGAGCCAATCATCCGTCGGGATGGTGCCACAGACTTGGATCGTCCCTTGGAATAAATAATATCCAGTTTGGGGGCCATAAGTACCTGAAAAAGGAAGTTGTTAGTTTCATTGTAATCAACCTACATAAGCTACATAATAGACAGAGAAACTGGATACACAAGACACAGGTTATTGCAGAATTGCAAAATTGGGAGATAGTCACTATTGACGTCCCGTCGATAGTGTCCGTCGGTGGACACTTAGCATATTTTAGAAGTCTACTTTCTACAAAACTTTCAATTAGAAATGACGGACGTGCACAACGGTCCGTCGATCAATTGACGGACTGTAGTCCACTTCTGTCGTTCCAAAGTTAAGCAGATTCAAAGGAGCTCTTGTTCAGTCATAGTATAGTTCTTTTGAGCTTCATTTAGGGACTTACTTGCATAATAAATGGGGTGAATTATTTTATCCCTTATTTTTCCAAATACAACACGAAGAGCACCCCCACTAGCATCACACATCACCTCAAATGGTTTGCTCCAATCTGGGGAAATAATTATGGGTGCAGACACTAACTTCTCCTTCAACTCTCTAAACGCATTCGCACATGATTCATCAAAATAGAATTTACATTCCTTCTCAAGTAACTTGCACAGAGGATGTGCAATTTTTGAGAAATCCTTAACAAACCTCCGATAGAAGTCCGCATGTCCCAGAAAACTTATCACACCTTTGACAGAGATGGGTGGAGGAAGTCTCTCTATAACCTCAACTTTTGCTCGATAAACCTCTATCCCCTTCTCCGAGATGCTATTGCCCAATACTATACCCTCTTTCACCATAATGTGACATTATTCCAGTTTAGCACAAAATTTAAATCTTCACATCTTTTGAGAACCTCGTCCAAGTTACTCAAACACCGATCAAAGGAGTCACCAACAACTGAAAAATCATCAATGAACACCTCAATAGCGTCCTCCACCATATCGGAGAATAAATAAATCATACATCTCTGAAAATTAGCCGGTGAATTACACAACCCAAAAGGTATCCTCTTGAATGCAAACGTCCTATAAGGAAAAGTAAAGGTGGTTTTGTCTTGATCCTTCGGTGCAATAGAAATCTGATTATAACCTGAATAGCCATCCAGAAAACAATAACATCCTTTTCCCGCGAGTCTATCTAACATCTTATCCATGAAAGGCATAGGGAAATTGTCCTTCTTAGTCCATGTATTCAACTTCCGGTAATCCATACAGACTCACCATCCGGTCACCGACCTCATTGGAACAAGCTCATTCTTCTCATTAGGAACCACTGTCATTCCCCCGTTTTGGGAACACACTGAACAGGGCATACCCAACTACTATATGCAATAGGATATATGACTCCGGCATCCAACCACTTAGTTATCTCCTTCTTAACTACCTCTTGCATAGGTGCATTCAAACGTCTTTGGTTCTCAATACTTGGCTTGTGATCGGGCATGAGTTGGATTTTGTGTGAACAAATACCGGGTGGGATCCCAATAATGTCCGCAATAGTAAAACCAATGGCTCGTTTGAACCTCTTTAACACTTCTACCAGACACTCTACTTGTTACACATTCAAATCCAATGCAATGATTACTGGCAAAGTGTCATCTCTGTCCAAGAATACATACCTCAGATGAGGTGGTAGAGCCTTAAGCTCTAATTTTTCGGCCTCCTCAATAGATGGTTTTGCAGGTGGAGACTAGCAATGCTTTATATCTAACTCCAATTTCTTTGGTTTGAACCGAAATTCACCTCGATCAAGTGCCAAAACTAAAGACCCATATTCTTCAATACCATCACTTTAAAATTCATGATCACTGCCGCTTGTGATTCAACACCAAGGCGCTCTTCGATTTGTACCTCAGACATACTCTCAACACTGTAAGATATAGCAGATGCCGTTTGGAGCTAACCACTCTGCTTCATTGACTTACAAATATTGAAGGTTGCTTCTTTATTATTTAACCAAAACTTCATCTTCCCTTTCTCCATATCAAGCAAGGCGCGACCAGTAGCAAGAAATGGCCTCCCAAGAATAATAGGCACCTCATAGTCCACCTCACAGTCAAGAATCACAAAATCGGCCGGAAATATAAATGACTCCACCTTCACTAACACATCATGGAGTATCCCAATAGGCCTCTTCACTGTTCGATCGGCCATCAGTAACCGCATCGCTGTGGGCTTTTGTTCACCTAAACCCAGTTTCTTATAAATGGAGAGAGGCATGAGATTTATGCATGCACTGAGATCACATAGTGCTTTAGAAAAGTGTAACAAACTGATGGTACATGGAATTGTGAAAGCTCACGGATCTTCTTTCTTTTGAACAAGAGACCTTATAGCAATAGCACTTCAATGTTTCATTCGGTCATCATCCTCAAAACTTACCGATCTCTTCTTTGTAACCATATGCTTTATAAAGTTGGCATAATCGGGCATTTGTTCAAGAGCTTCATTCAAAGGGACATTGATGGAAAGTTGTTTCAACATAGTAATAAAATGCCGGTATTTACCATTCTCAGTCTTCTTCACCAATCTTTGTTGGAATGGTGGTGGTCGTCTAGACACGGGGACCACCTTTGGGGTATCTCTGCTTCTTTGACCGCTTCGTCTACAAACTCACCACTAGCGTCCACTACCTCATCATCTTTTCTCGCCTCATCTTCTACACCGGAAGGCATATGTGGATCAATGGTTTGCTTACCCCCTCGAGTAGTGACTGCCATACAATCTCCATCATTTTTTGATTTTGGACGGTATTGCTAGGAAGAGTACCCGGTTGATGTGGGTTCACATTAGTAGGCAATTGGGCCATTTGCAACTCAAGATGCTTGATTGAGACTGCATGTACATCCACGTTTCTCCCAATATTAGACAAATGACCTTTCAACTCCTTGGCGTACTCATCACTAGTATCAAACCTCCTCCTCATCTTTTACAACATATATTCAACTCGCGTCATACTACCTCCACCATCCCTAGGAGCAACTTCTCAATTTTGAGGTGGAACATAGGGTCCACTTCGGCCATTTCTGTTACCATAGTTACCCCGGTTGAAGTTGTTGTCGCGGTTGTAGTTTCCATCTCAAACATAATGGCCTTCTCTGTTGTAATTTCCATAGTTCCGACCTTGATTTCCTTGACCTTCGCGCCAATTCTATTTATTGGAGCCTTGGGCGTTCCTTCAGAAACTCCCCGTCTGCTCATTCACTGCATAAGAATCCTCTTCATAGTAGTAGTCATCCACTGACAGTGGTGGTTTAGTCAAATAATTCACCGCATTACCTTCTCCGCACCTCCAGTGACATGTTTCAAAACCAACCTGATCTCAGTTCTCATTTGAGCTATCTCTTCACAAATATCATCTGCGTCTGGGTTGTGTATAGCTTGCATTGCAAAGGTGTTTCTCCTAGTGTCTGACTTCCTAGTGCTCCAAGCCTTATTGTTGTGAAAGATTTTCTCAAACTTCTCCGCGATCTCTGCTATGTGCACTCACCATAAGAACCACCCGCAATAGTATCAAGCACTGCCTTATTTTTATATCCCGACCCCTATAGAAGTTCTCTTTCAACGATTCATCATCAATGCGGAGGTTTGGGACACGTCACACGAATGAGGTGAATCTATCCCAAGAGCTAGTCACCGATTCCCCATGTAATGCCACAAAGTTGTTCACTCTATATTTGTGGTTGATCTTTTTAGACACAGGGTAGTAACGTGCTAGGAACACATCTCTCAACTGGTCTCAAGTATAGATCAAATTATAGGGCAACTCAGTGAACCATAATGCGGCCTCTCCCATCAGTGAGAGAGGGAACACCCTTAACCCGATGACGTCCATGTCCAAGTCTGGCCTCCCTACACAACTCTTACACACCGATATCAGTTTGGCGATGTGAGCTTGTAGATCCTCAGATAGTATCCCCAAAAACAAACCTCTGGCGGTGAGCATCTGCATCAAGCTACTAGTTACCACGAATGTGTGACCCTGTGGTAGAGCACGTAGGACAAGAGGCCCATCATAGTCAGCGATATTAATGTTGCCTCTATAGAACTCTTGAGGGCGTGGTACGGGAGGTTGCCTCCTCAAAGCACCATCACCAGGGTTCTCCACAATCACTTAGTTGTGAGCATCAACCGGCGGACGAAGTTGACGGTTGATCCCATCACCTAGATTTGCAGGATTCTGTTGATCATTCATTCTGCGGAGTGTTCGGTTAAGTTCAGGATCAAATGGTATGATTTGTTCTCCTCGGCTCCGTGTACTTGGCATACACTAGAGTTAGACCTGAGACCAAAAAAAACAAAAGGAAAAAAAGTAAAATTAGGAAATTGTTGTCTAAAATTCAGTAATTGATATTAAAGTTAATCTAAAAGTCATTTTCCCCGGCAGCGGCGCAAAAATTTGATAGCTCAAATTACACTTCTTTACAGAAGTATAAGCGGTCGTATAAAGTAAAGAACCCAACAAGTAGGTTGGGGTCGATCCCACGAGGAAAATAGTTTAGATTTAACTTCAATGTAAAATTACGTCATAGTCAAGTCCTTTCCGAAAATAGGTAATTAAAGGGGGGGGTTTGTGAAACAAAAATGGTTAACTATTTCTAAGTAAAACAGGTAGAAAGAGTGAAACTTTGGTGTTTATCAAGTTGTGAGAGAAACTAGGGTGTAAGTGTTACCATAGGTTCATAACGCGGTAATCCTAGCTATAACAATTCATTCCTGATGTCTTGCATGCAAAGTGATAAGTTAGGTATCTCTAAATCCTTGGTCGGGCATTTAGAGAATTTCACCCCGTACCTTGGTCTGACTACGTGTGTCTAAGCTACTAACCCTTACCTTTACTTCATATTAAGAATCATATTCTATGTATGACTTAGTTATTACTTCGCACCAATTAAAACTAGCCTATTAGATAGTGTCCCACTAAATCTATGTTGATAATTCTTTTCCTATTAACTACCCCCTTGGTACGACAAGTAGAAATAAGGCGAGTTCTAACGCGTGCACTCGTTAAAAAGACTTGTAAGATAATGAATTATCAATACATGCAAGAACCTATTGGAGAATTTTTATTTAGCTAGTGTTACTTTGTTAATCACCCATGGTTCCCACAACCCTAGTTGTAAATTTAGTTACCCATGCCTAGAAGAACACAATTCCTACTTAATACACAATAATTCATGAAATTACTTTGACAAGTTTGAAGAAAATCCAAAAATTATACTTGAAACAACAAAATTCACTTGAAAATCAATTTCGAAAACATGAATTAATTGCCCAAGTTGCAAAACAAATCTCCAAGAACAAAATTATGAAAATACTAAAGAATCCAACCCCAAAAACGAGGGTTTCTACCCTATTTATAAAAACATTGTCCTAAAATAAAAGGAAAACAAATAAGGAAAGTTTGTCAAAAAAATGCGACTTCAATCGACGACCCCACAGACGATCCGTCCATGAAACGTTGAACCGTCGACTGCCTCCGTCGGTCCAGACTTAACTTTTTCTGCGGCCTTAACTTTTGCATCTTCTCGTTGTTTCATACTTAACTTTTTATTTAACACCGGGTACTGGGACATTTTCTAATCAAATCAATATTTTACCAAGACAGTCCATCGATCAACAAACGGACCGTCGATCCTTCCGTAGCCCCACACTTAGTTCGAATTCCTAGAGCTGCTTCTCGATGTCTGAACCTCCAATCGAGGGTCACCACCTATGGTCCGTCGATGGTACGAAGGGCCGTCGATGGCTTCGTGGGTCACTTCTGTGCTGATTCTTCATAGCCTTCTGCATTTTAGTTTCGGAAAACCTTCCTAAAAAAGAAAGATAAAAACATATTAAAATTACTACAAAAAGGTCATAGACACACACCAATCTTAAGGAAAAATCATTGAAAGTACCGTGAAACCACGGTTCATCACTAATCCTAATGTAATACCTGATAATCCTAATTTACACAAGTCTTCTCAAACTGATTTGTAGATTCAAGAAGTAATTCCACACAAAAATCGCAAAAATATGGTTGAAGATACAATGAATTCTATGCTTGAAATAAGCATCAGTTAATGTCAAAAATGGAAAAACAATGCATTTCAAGAATCAATAAAGATGCAGGGGAGGGTTTGTAGTATATTCCTGAAATTCAAGAACATGTTCTTGGGGCTGAATCAAGTTTCCAACAAGGGGTTGCAAGTCCAAATGCTGAACGATTGATGTCGGGTAATATCACTGCAATTCCAGTTCCTCCTATTACGAATAGTGCTTAGGTTAGATGTGTTGCGAATGCTGTTAATATTACTAAGGATACTGGATTTGGGAGTAATGGGAATGGGGGTTCAAAGTCTAAGAAAAATGACGGTCATGGTTTTTAAGAATCTATTTCCATAAATTTCTAACAATTTTGTGAGACATAATACTCAGCCTAATCCAAATATGAATGGACAAAAAGGGTATGGTCATGGTCAGGAACAACCAAAGCAGGCTGATAATCAAGAACTAGTTCCTTATGCTGTTATTCAAACATATGCAGCTAGACTTAGATGTAACTTGTCAATGAATGCAGATCCTATATTGTTTGAGACACCTAAAATTACTACAACGCAAGGCCAACCTGCTGTTATTTTTAGTGTAGAAGATTTCTTTGTTAAATAGACTAATAGGTGTAAATATATTTTAATTGGCAAGCTTAGTAATGCAATGCCTAAAGTAGAGTTGATTAGACAGAGTTTTATCAACCAAGCTCATTTATCAGGTGGTGTAAAAATTGTCCATTTTAATGCTAGACATGTCTACATTGATTTGGATAATGAACTTGACTTTGTAACAACTTGGACTAAACAAAGAATGGTTATTGAGGGTCAGCCTATGCATACTAAAACTTGGACACCTACTTTTAAACCTATTGAGGAAACACCTATTGTTCCTATCTGGATAGCTCTTCTATAGCTTCCTTGGCATTGTTATTATAAGGATATCCTCACTGCCATGTTTTCCCCTGTTCGTAAGGTTTTATATTTGGACAACACTATTGTTAATAAGACCAGGGGTAGCATGGCAAGAGTTAGAATCCAACTTGACCTCACAAAGGACAGACCTAAGCATGTTTGTCTTGGTTATGATGAAGAATACTTGAAGAAAGGTAAGTGGCAAAGTATTGAGTATGAGAACTTACTTGATTATTGTCCTTATTGTAAACACCAATGACAAATGATCAATGACTGCACAACCAAATCACCTGATTATTGTCCGTATTATAAACACCAAGTCCACATGATCAATGAATGCACAATCAAATCAAGATATGAGGAATTTTATCATAGGAGAGAATTGGAAGTTGGACAAAAATGAAAAGCCAATACATAACGCAAAGCTAAGGACATATCTAGCAGTACTGCATGTGAAATGCAGCACCCTAAACATCCTGCAATTAGCACACCATAGATGCATCAGGTACAAGAAATGTTAGACCAAGGTAATAAATGGCAGAAGCAAAAAACAAAGACAACCAAGCAGCAGGAACAAGTAATTCGCAAGACTGTTTCGAAAGCTAGATATATGTAGCAAAAAGATTTGCAAGAGTTACAACTTGTCATAACAGGTATGACAATTAATTTTTGTACTTCTAATAATTTTACTGAATTAGATAAGCAGGAACATGGTACAACTATAGTAAATCATCTGGATATGAGCATGTCTGCATCAAAAGATGTCAAAGCATTCCACAACTTACAACAAACAGGCCATGCAGGCCACGCACAACTTAGCTTAGGTAAATTTCAGAATGTAATAACTCTATAAGGTATGATTTAACATTCTCATCCATCACAAGACACTCCTGTTAGTTGTGAGACTAATACAATTTGTGTAGATGTGGGAGGAAGTGAAAATTTTGAAATAAAGGAGAATACATAGACTATTTTGCAGGAGAAGGAAATACAAAGGGAAGGATTGGTTGATGTTAGGCAAGAGAGTGAGTGCGCTGATCTTAGAGATCCTCTTATGAGTAGCAGTGCAGCTCCTCTCAAGGATGATGATCAGCTCTCAGGTCAAGCCAAGCTCTTGCAGGTAACACCAAAAATCAGCAATAGGGTGAGTATAAATATAATCAGAAGGAGGTGGAAGGAAGTTCTCCACAAGATGAAGAATCTCCCAGAACAGTAACAACAAGTCCAAGCCCAGATTGAGTAAAAAAAGAACAAATGCCATTAAAAAAAGACAAGGGAAGGACCAGGTAACACTGTCTATGAATGAACGCAGCGACAACAAGTGAGATTTGAAGAAGTGGATTACTATATCCATTTAAATTCTAAAGATGAGTATGATGAAGATACTCAGTCCTTAATTAGTAATGAAGATGAAGAAGAGGTCAATTCCACTTTTGACATGGAATATGAAGATGAAATACAAGAAGTCAAAGAGAAACATGGTGTATCACCAAGAGAAAGGAAAGCAACAAGAAATAATATGAAGTCTGGGAACACTGATTGGCCACTCACAAGAGCTAGAAGTAGAGGGTTATGATGTTGATACATAGGTCAAAGTGAGTTGGCTAATTAGAATAAATAATACAGATATCATTTATCAAATTCGTTATGTTTTACAGATTGTATAATGTTTAAACTACAGACTGTTATACATCCTAGTCATAATGACTATGTCTAGTTTTGATATAGTCATTAGTATAGGTTCTTTGAATTTCTTTAGACTTTTATTGTAAAGGGGAAAGTCTCCCTCATTTATGTATTCTTAGTAAACTTCGTATTAAGAGAGGAGTCCCCTCTAGGTGCATAGTTTCTTTTTTGAGTACAACTTGATGTATAGGGTTGAGTTTACTAACCTTAGTAGGTTGGTCAACTCTTGACCCACCATAGGATGGGAGGTAAGGTCCATGTCCCCATCCATGTAGTTTTGAATTTTAGTAATGATAAGGCTTGGGGGTGTTGCTAAGCCCCTGACCCACCACAACTGTCGTTCCATAAAAAAAAAACTAAAACCAAAATACAAAACCTTAAAACCGTTTCAAACCCATACAAAGCCCAAAGCTCTAAACGCTAAAACATAACAAACCCATAAAGCCTAAACCTAAAAACACTGAAAAAACCTAAGCCTTAAACCCTAAGAAACACTTCGCCCTAAAAAACCCTTGAAACCCCTATACCTAAAATGCTCTAAGTTCTAATCCCTAAAAACCCTTAGACTAAAAACCCTAAAGCCATAGACCCTAAGAACATAGATAGAACCATTAACCTAAGACCCTAAATCCCAAAAAATACTAAACCATAAAACCTAAACCCTAACCTCAAACCCTAATTCCTAAAGCTAAAATCCTAAGAAACCCTAAACCCTAAACCTTAAAAAACCCAAAAACCTATAAACCGTAATATATGGGGAAAATGATTGCTCATTAAAAAAGGGTTGAGGATCATAAAAGAAGGAACGAATTGGAAAATGTGAGAAAAAGAGGAAAAAAGACATTAAAACTAATGTACAAGACCAAACTGGGCAACAAGAAACATGCCCAATATGGGAGTCATAACAATAGCTATAAGCAGCATCAAGAACAGGTACACGTTCAAAAGCAGCAGAAAGATTAGTGGCATACTCAAAATAGAAGGCATAACAATCAACAACAAGTTCCAAAGGGTCCATTTAATATAGCTGATCCACAACTCAATGTTTTACGTTTTCGGAAAATTAATTTTTATAAGTTTTTGATTTTTGACTTTTTTAGAGTCGCTACTTAATTTTTAAGAAAAATAAAGGAAACCCAAGTTTTCGAAAAGATTAAACAGGAAAACCTTAAGAAAACATTAAAAGGGGGTTCGGGGATTCATATTTATATTTTAGGAAGGTTTACACGGCACCTAAAATATTCACTAACTCATGATTATCCGGCAACAAACTTATTTGACTAAAAATATATCTAAATTATTTTTTTGAGATAAAATCTATATAAAGTTGTTTGAAAAATGATGTATCAATTTTATTATCTAATTGAGATTTGCAAGTATTTTATTTTTTAAAGTTTTATATTTGATTTATTCAAATAAGTGAATAGAATGAGATGGCGTTTTGTGGGGATTCGAGATATTTAAACTAAGACTAGCGACAATATCAAACAAATAAGTACAATAAGGTAATAGAAAATGAAAGGGAGAGAGAGAGGGAGAGAGTTAGGTCCAAATCCGGTTTCTGTCCTCTTGGACCGGTATTTGGACCCACTTTTTTGGATTTCTGACCCATTTGTTTTTGTACATAAACTAAAAAAATAGTAATAATACAAAAAAAAATCAAGGGCTTAGGAGCCAAAAACAAAATACAATATTTTGAAAGAAAAGAAAGTAAATGCGGGCTTTTGGTCCAACATCTTCGATTTTCGATATGTTTCGAACTCTTCAGATTCCTGGGACTTGTCCTCTGGTTTTCAAGAATGTATCCTTCAACTATAGAAGGTTGACCCGAATAAACCGGGTTGCATTGGGCCTATTGGCCCAATAAGAAGATGCTAGGAAACAAGGATTTGAGTCCAAAGGGACCCGAGCTAGTTTCACATGCAAACAAAGAATAATATGATGAGTAATGAATCATGTCTTAAAGTTAGAAAGTGCGAGGTAAATGTACCAACATTTAACCATACTCAAATTTTTTGAACGAAGAAAAAAAATGCAAAAATACTAGACACATAATATATTAATAATCTTTAAACAATTGAAGCAAAAGTCAAGATGGCCGAGGTGCAAAACAGTAGACAAATTAGTACTTCATTTTGAGATCCGTTTTTATATCAATTAAACCATAGCCAATCAATGACCACGTGACCTTGAATAAGCAAAAATGATAATCAAACAGTCACCATTAAACTAGTTGTGAATAATAAAAGGTTAATGGGACAAAACATGCTCCTTGACAAGAATCATATCACCAAGTTAGGGGGGGGGGGGTAAAGAAAAGTGAAAACGAATAGACACTGCCTTAAAATTATGACAAATATAGCTAAACTAATATTTTTATCTCTTTAAGACTAACAATGCCTCTAATCAAAGAAGATTAATTCTTTAAGTTAAACACATGATCATGCACAAATAAAAAAATCCAGGTGACCCCAAAATAGAGCCAAGAGTTCTACATGGTATAATTGATATAATACAGGAATGAAATGAATAAGCCATGAAATTTCAACATTTTTACAGCTTTATTAAGATAGGTAAGAGGGGGAACACGTAATGAGAACAGATATTCCAAACGGAATTTCTAGGACTGCAAGTATGCTTGGCCTCAAATCACAAGTTGAGAAGAAAACAATAACACTAAGAAAATAAGGGACTCAATATTATCAGGCCTTCGGGATTCCGAGCAGGGAGGAAAAAAAGAGAAAAAAACTAAAAAACCAACTAAATATCGACAAACAAAAGCTCAAAGAAGACTCGAATATTACATACCAAACGAGCTCGACACGAAGAGAAATAGAACGCAAAAACGAAAACAAGACACTATTGAATCAAAATCTCAACACAACAAATTATTCCGGCTGCTCGATGAGATAAAAACAAGCTTGAGGAAATTTGAGATAGAGGAGGCCATAAAAAGGGAAACTAACATAAAGGGGAAGATAAACTATTGGATTCTACCAAACGTAACCAACACAATAAACCATTTTTCATAAACAAATTTTCAATTTCTACTCTCTTTCAGCAAAAAGAGAAGCGGTATCAACACACATGTATAACAAGAACGCAGCAAAATTTTGAATTCGAGATACCTAAAGACCACAACATTGAACAAAACAATCCACACAATAAATTTGATATTGTGACTGGCTTAGCCAAATCAAACTGAAAACATGTACATCATGTTGAAAACCAACATGTCAACAACAATTAATAGATAATAGTCATAAACAAAGCTTTGCCAACAACAAAGAGTCACAACGAAATGAGGCTGGAACAAAGATAAAACTAAATGGAGGGAGTGTTACAGGAAGTAAATTATTTCGACAGGTCCATATTAAAGCATTGACCAAACAGACCACTTTTGAAAGCAAAAATGAGATAAATATATCACTTACTTAAGAGACTACATACAATAAGTTAATAAAAAATTCTAATCTCAACCCACTGGGATATGGGTCTTGGGGAGAGAAAATTAAAGGTTTAAAAATGCACAAGAAATAGCTTTCACTAATCTGTAAATGATTTTTTCGGAAATGCTAAAGAACAGCCCCAAAAACACTTTAACAGAAATGACGAATAGCCTTTAAATAAGTACAGAGAAAGAAGAAAACCGAGGTATAAGGTGATGATTATAACATAATTCTACTATCGATAGACCAAGAAATTTCTAACAATATAAGCACGGCATTATCTTATCCCCAAACTTAATGAACAGCTGCAGCACCACTGTAAGATCCCGAAAATAAAATAGGTCAACTACAGACTAACATTGTGGTAAATGTGGTCTAAGGTCCTAATATTGTCTACTAGTTTTTATTGAGTCTGTAGCTAAGAGTGTAGGTGCATTGGAAGTCAAATGTCAAGGGACGACCAAGTCACCTACGTGACTCATATATGGTTCTATGTGTTTATGTGTAATTCATAATGTTATGAAGTTCTTAAATAAGTTTAAACGGTGTTTACAGTCAGTGTGCCAAGTTTCGAGAAGTTTGGAGGTTAAACGCTCAAGAACGTCTATGACGTTAGAAAGATGTGCCCTGAAATGACCTTGTGTGTCTAAGAATGTTTCATTGAGTTTTACGTGTTCGTTTTGGATGAAATTCATGTGAGAGGTCTTAAACTTGTATACAGTAATGTTTGGATTAGAATCTTATGGGAAATTATCCCCAAGTACCATCCAAGGGTCCTTGAGGAAGGACCCAAGTTGATGCCCAAAACTGCCTAGACAGTCCCAAACAACGAAGGCAATTGACGCCCAGTGGGTCAGTCGACGCCTCGTTCGTGGCATGTCATTGTTTGGTACTTAGACTGGGGATATAATATACTATTTCCAAGTCTCTTAACCCATCGACGGAGGAAAGGACGACCCGTAATTGGACTTATGCACCGTCAATGGGCAACCGTCGATGGTCACTATTGCCTGCGCAGGTTCACTGCCAAGTGAGGGGTGAACTTGTAATTTCACTCCACTTACAAATGGAAGGTTTGGAGGTTCCTTAAGGGTATTTTGGGTATTTTAAGTGCGTATATAAGTCTAAAACACATTGAAGATTTCATTCTTCAAAATCAAAACCCCAAAATCCCTTAGAAATTCCCAAAGACTCCATTGAAGTCCAAAGTCAAGGAAGAGCTTGGTGTGACGAATTGAGTGGATATTCTTCATCAATTTGAGGAATTAGCATTGTTATGGTATGATTTTTGATCCTTTAAACTTGTTTCATCAAGGATCCCAACTTTCATAGATGTTCCCTAAAGTTTTCTAAAGTTGAATTGACCTATTTCATGATCTACCATGGTTCTTGCAATAATAGTTTTTAATCATTGTTTAGTGATTGAATTGTGGTTATTAAGGTTATTTAACTCAATTAACCTATGAACCCATGTAATTGATGAACCCTAGTTTTTTTTGACTAATTTATGGGTTACTTGATATTGGTCTAATGTTTATGAATTAATGTGTAGTTTCTTATGGGCTTTCTAATGATATACAAATTGTATTTAATTGTTATCTAATTGGTCTTAGATTGTTGAATCTATATTGAATTGTATTATATTTCATTGATTATTATAGTTTATGTATTGAATTGATGTTCATGGCCATGGGTAAGGGTCTTATGATGTTGAATCGGTTGATTTAGCATTGTATTGAAGTGTTGATGATGGATTGGTGGTACGCTGCCCTATTCTCCTTTATTTTATGTTATTTACACTTCAATTATGTTGTGATTGGTTTGGTCCACTTATGGTGGTGGTGTTATGTGAACTGATGTGGCCTTGTCGGCGTTATTTTAAGTATATTGATGATCATGGCCTTGTCGACAACTAATTGAAGTTATATGGATATTTGTGTAGTTGATTATGTGAAGTATGATCATATCTATCTAGATGTGAAAGTATGCATTAGTCTATTGATGCTATGTTGGAAATCATGTTATGATATGACTTATGTGTTAAGTGTGTAGTCTTAGAGTTGATACATGGTTGTTCCTAACTTGGATATATGAGTGTATAAGTGTTATGTTGATGATGTTAAGGTAATGAATAGGTTGACTAAATGATGTTAAGGGTCATTCCTAAGTGTCTAAAAGATGATATGATATATGTGCTAAATTGATGTAATATTGTGTCTTGTTTACTTGATGCTTGTATGAATATGAATATGTGATATCTTGACTTAGTAACCTAAAGTGTCTTAGTATTGAATGAATGAATGTTAGGTGAGACCTTGAACGATGATAAGAGGGTCCTTTATGTGAAAACTTGAACCAAGTGGTAAGGTTATAAACTTGAAGTCGAAAGCCGTAATGGTATCCTTCATGTAATGAATGATGGACTTAAGGTTTATTGACTTGAATGACATCATATCAATCCTTAGGAAAGTCATGATGAGATTCTTGTCCCCATAGTGAAATAGCCCTAGTGGACGTTGCTTTGGTAGGGTAAATGTAATTGGGTTATGAACTTGATATGGAACCCTTTAATCTATAAGAACGAAGGCTAGCACCGAGTGAGTATGGTAAGGGAAGTAATTCTAGTTAAAAAATAAGACTAGATTACAAAGCATGCCCTTCATATTTCCTTAACCATGTTCCTACATGAGATGTGTCTAAGTTCTACAATTGGAAAGTAGAACAACCTCATCGGAGTAGGATAGAACTCCGGATTCCATGCTTTGATACCATGGTCTATGTAGGTTATTGCCTATTCTCATCATATGGGATACCTATTAGCATTAGAGAAGTTCTACGATATTTAGGTGGTGGTATGGGACGCTATCTAGACATTGCACAATAGGCTTTGAAGGTGTTAGTTCGAGTCCCTAGGTCTTGTCTAAGACCATTACTTGAATGTCCTTTATGTGATATATGAGTCTCTTAATGAATTAACGAACTAATGACTTATGTTAGTAAGTATGTAAATGAATGAGTACCTAATCTAAAGTGACTTAAGGATTCCTTAGTTAAAGTGTGAAGATGACATATAGGATGATCTCTTCATGTCTTACCTAGGGAAATCTTGAGAATGACTCTAGATCGAGAAGTTTGTTGATTTTGTGGACATGATCCAAGCCTTAGGTAGTCTTAAGGATTACTTAGGTAATCTTGAAGAGTTCAATCATGGACGTTATGTTCTTGATTTACTTAAGTAGGTCTTTTGATAGCCTTTGGAAGGATAATGTCATATCATCTTTTTTATTGATGTATTGTAGGTGTGTATGTGTCTTATTATGAGTAATCTTAAGGATCGTTTAGGCACATCTAGAGAGGGTGTATTGGCGGTCTCTCTTTCTGTGACTTAAGTGAATCTTAGGATAGGTTTAGTGAGAAGAATACATGCTAAAAGGTGTTTAAAACGAAAGTAGGTGAATTCACTATAACAGTGAGGTACTTCACTGTACAGTGAATTGAGTTCACTGTAAAGTGAGTTCTAAAAATATGATATGTGGTTTTAATGTTTTATTATGTGATTCTAAGTTGATAAATGTTGTTGTTATGATGATATCATGATATTTAAATGAGAATATCCATATTTCCAATAAATATCCGTTTTCAATATTTTTATGCATAATGTCATACTTAGTACATGTGGTTGTACTAATCCATGCTTTTATCTATCTATATAGTTCTTGGTAGGTGAGGAACTTTTGGGAACAAGACTTGGATTTAGAAGATCATTCAAGAGAAGTTGAAGTATGTCCTCGCTTGACTCGAGGGCATATATGTCTTTTATGTTTCGAATTGAAGTATTGTAATAGACTTAATAGTACTATATTTTCTATTTCGTATGGTTCGTGTCCCAAGTACTCTTGTGTTTAAGATTGATAAGATTGAGACTTAGTATTTCCTATGATTTTATATGAAAGAGATTTTTAAAAACTTATAGAATGTTTTATGAAAATTTTTAATTCCGCATTACTTTTCATTATGTATATGCGATGAATGATATGAGAGATTACATGAGCATCCGAGAGGTCGAGTACGCCGTGCCGTAATCTGAAATTGTTCCCTAACTTCTAGGGTGTGGTCTCGGGATGTGACAACTACACACTACCAAATATGAAAGAGAACACTGTTTTTAAGCATAGCATACGATAAAATCACGTGAAGTGGAAGTTATTACCTTCATGTGTGCAGCAATACTGGATGGAGACGAGCAATGACAGTGACTCCACAACCCCAGAAACTCAAACACGAATGAAAGAGTGTAAATCTGGACAACAACTTAATCCAAATGTGTGACTGTTGATCACCCTTTTTTTTCCGAATTGTATTCAACACACATTCAAAAAGACGCTTTTGCTCGAATTTTCCTTTCGTATTTTCTTGCTATGCAGAGTCCAACTCAAATTCTTTTCAACAAATTTTTCTTCGAAAAAAAGGGAAATCCAAAAAGGAAAAGAAAGAATACATATAGGATGGAGGTTAGGGTTTTGGAAATGGGGGGTTGGGGAAAGGGTAGAAAAGGCATTCCCCCCAAATTAAATTTTTTTCTTTTGTTGGGATGGAAAAGGATGCCCGTTCCTGCTGTTCTCCAAAATTTTGGCCAAAACCTAAAAGTTGAAAGGGATGCGGATATCCTCGATTAATTTCCCGTCCTTTCGGATTGACATGGTGAAATCTTGCAAATGCAAGGACGGAAAGACGCGGTTGAAAGGACAAAAATTGCAGGTGTCGTGGACTTCTGCGAGGCAAAAAAAGGAAAAAAGACACGTTGGGAGTTTTTTTCGTCTATCATCGTCGCGTCGCCTTCGTTAACTCTCTATCGCGTGGGGAAGGTGAGGCGCGTTAACCTAATCTCTAATCCCTAAACCCTAAACCCTAAAAAACCCTAAAACACAATCTCTCTCTCTCTAAACCTTCATCATTGGAATGGATACTACGCCACCGTTGGAGCAGCGCCGGCCACCGGATAAACAACATTCTTCATATCAATCTACTATTTATCCACCAATTCAAAGTGATTCCACAAATTCATCAGACAATTCTTTGAATTTGAGGCGTAAATGAGTGATCCATGTCGCAAGTTCAGAAGAGGAATCGGACTGGTCAAGGAAGGTTATGGAGTTGGCGATTTCTGGTTCACTACAGATTATATAGAGGGGCAAAAAAGAAACCTACATCAAAAGATCTAATTTTAGTTTAAAAATCCGATGTGTTCATGAGCCCAAATCCCGCGAGTGGAGATCGCAAATCGCTTGATGAGCGGACCAATATTTGATCAATTTCTGGTGATGTAAACGTGAATCCATGTATGGGGATTATTCTCATTGTCATGGCGAACAACATACTGAAAAATTGAAGTAAATCGATGTCGGAATCGCCCATCTGCAAAGTTCAGGTGGTGGCGCCAGAGCTCCGATCGTCATTGGAGAGGAAGGATCTCAAGGAAATATTTAATTGTTAAAGGTTCTAATCCTAACGTAATGATTGTTAATACTAATTTACAAAAGTCTTCTCATACTGATTTGTAGATTCAAGAAGTAATTCCACACAAAAATTGCAAAAATATTAGTGAAGATACAGTGAGTTCTATGATGGAAATAAACATCAGTTCATTGTATAAAATGGAAGAACAGGGAATTTCAAGAATCAATAAAGATGCAGGGGAGGATTTGCAGTCTATTCCTGAAATTCAAGAAGAAGTTTTTGGGGCTGAATAGAGTTTCCAACAAGGGGTTGCAAATCCAAATGCTGAACGGTTGAAGTCAGGTGATATCAATGCAATTCCAGTTCCTCATATTACGAATAGTGCTCATGTTAGATGTGTTGTGAATGCTGTTAATGTTATTGAGGATACCGGATTTGGGATTAATGGGAATGGGGGTACAAAGTCTACGCAAAATGATGGTCATCGTGTTAGGAATCCATTTCAAAAAATTTCTAACAATTTTGTGAGACATAATACTCAGCCTAATGCAAATAAGAAGTGACAAAAAGGGTATGGTCATGGTCAGGAAGAACCAAAGGAGGCTGATAAAACCCTAGACCCTAAAAACCTAGATAGAACCCTTAAACTAAGCCCCTATACCCCAACCTCAAACTCTAAATCCTAAACCTAAAACCCTAAGAAACCTGAAACCCTAAAACCTATAAACCGTAAATTAAACCCTAAAACCCATTTCAAACCCTTTAAAACCTAAGTTCTAAGCCCCAAATCCTAAAAGTCAATAAAGCCTAAACCCTAAAAAACCTTGAGAAACACAACAAACCCCTTAAACCTAAAAAACTCTAATCTCTAAATCCTATAAATCCCTAGATCGTATATGCTAAACCTTAAAAATATATGAAAAACTCTACACCTATAAAATAATAAAAGACCTAAGCCCTAAAAATCATAATAAAACCCTTAACCTAAAATCCAGAATCTCAGAAACCCGTATGCACTAAAGACTAAAACCTAACCTAAACCTCTAAATCCTAAACCCAAAACCCAAAGTAACTCTTAACTTTTATCCTTATGAAACTTTAAATCCTATAAACCCTAAAAAAATTTAAATCCCTAATCTCTAGACTTTAAATTCTAAGAAAGACTAAACACTTAAACCCTTAAAGATCCAAAAACCCCTAAACCTACAATTCTAAGCTCTATATGCTTTCAGTCGTTAAATATCATATGCTAAACCCTAAAAAGCATAAAACCCCTAATCCCTAAACCATCAACCTATATAACCCTAAAAACTTAACAAAAAAAACCCAATGCCATAAATCCTAAAATCCTAGATAAAACCCTTAACCTAAAAACTCTAAAGCTAAAACAGCCTAAGCCCTAAATCCTTATCCCTAACCTAAAATCCTAAATTATAACCTAAAACACTAAACCTTAAGAAACCTTGAATTATAAAAAAATCTAAAACCATTTAAAACTCGTACAAAACCCTAAGCTTTAAACCCTACATCCTAAAAATCTGTAAACCTAAACCTAAAAAAACACAAAAAAATCCTAAAACTTAAACGTCATACCCTATAAATTCATAAGAAACACTAAACCCTTAATTCCCTAAAAAAAATACAAAAACCCCTAAATCCTAAAAACTCTATGATCTAAACCCTATCAAACCCTAAATCTTATATGCTAACCCATAAAAAACACAGAAAAACCCTAAGTCCTACACCATAAACCTAGAAAATCCTAAAACCTATATAAATCCCTTAACCTAAAATCCTAAACCTAGAAAAACCCTAAGCTCAAACCTAAAAATCCTAAACCCAAAACCTTAACAAACCCTAAATCATATAAACCCTAATATAAACCATAATAATTGTTTAAACCCCCTTCAGATCCCTGGGTCTAAACCCTAAATCCTACAAATCTGTAAACCTTCAACCTAAAAGACATTTAAAAAAACTAAGCTCAAAACGCTAGAAAATCCTATGAAACACTTCACCTGTAAAAAAACATAAACACCCAAACAACCCTAAACCATAAGCCCTAACCTAAAACCCTTGATCTTAAACATAAAATAGGTGAAGCCCTAAACCCTAAGTCCTAAAACCCTTAGGAAATACTTAACACTTAATAATCTTAAAAAATACAAAAACCCCTAAACCAAAAAAAGTTTAAGTTATAAACCTTATAAACCCTAAATTGTATATACCAAACTCTAAAAACACAAAAAAACCTGAGCCCTAAACTATAAAAATATAAAATCCTAAAACACCAAAACCCCAAAGCCCTAAACCATAAAAACCTAGAGAAAACATTAACCTAAAACCCTAAGCAAACCCTAAACCCTAACCAAATACCCAAAATGCTAAACCTAAAACCATGAGAAACCCTAAGCCCTTAACGTAAAGAAACACCCTAAACCTAAAATTTTAAGCTCTAAGCCCTATCAAACACAAAATCTTATAAGCTATACCCTAAAAATCCTATGCCCTAAACCATAATCATATAAAACCCTACAAACCTAAACCTAAAAACCCAAATCCCTAAACCGTATACCCTAACCTAAACCATAAATTCTAAACCTAAAACCTTGAACCTTATGAAACCCTAAATCTAAAAATAAACACAAAAATTAATTTAAAACTTATTATAAAACCTTAAGTTGTAAACCCTAACCATAAAAATCCATAAACGCTAAACCTTAAAAAACCCTAAGTGTTAAAATAAACAAAAACATAATTTCAAACTCATTACAAAACCTTAAGCTCTAATACCTAAATAAAAAAATTCCATAAACCTTAAACCTAAAAAACACAAAAAAACAAATCTTAGCCTTAAACCCTAAGAACCACTTAACCATTTAAAACCCCAAAACTCTCAACATCCTTAACCTATAAAACTCTGAAAAAACACAAAGAACTAAACCCTTAAAATAAACCTAAAAAACCCCTAAGCTCTAAACCATTAACCTTAACCTCAAACCCTAAATCCAAAACCTAAAACCCAAAGAAACCCTAAATTAAACCCTAAAAACCATTTAAGAATCTTAAGCTCTAAATCCTAAATCCTTAAAATCTGTAAATTCTAAACCCATAAAAAAAATTCAAAGCCCTAAACCCAAGAAAACACTTAACCCTTATAACCCCAAAAACCCATAAACTTAAAAAACTCCAAGATCAAAACCTTATAAGGACCTAAATCATATATGTTAAACCCTAAAAACAGAAAAAAAAAACTCTAAGTCCTAAAATCTAACCTATAAAATCCTAAGAAACCTTAACCGAAAAAACCCAAAGACCTTAACCCTAAAAACCTAAAAAAAACAAACTAAGCCCTAGACACTAAAACCTAATCTAAAACTCTAAATCCTAAACCTAAAACCCTAAGAAACACTAAACCTAATTCATAAGAAACCCTAAATCGTATAAATCCTAAAATAAACTCGAAACCCCATTTAAACCATAAACCCTAAAGAATCTTAAAACCACTTAACTGTGAAATCCAAAAAACCCTAAAACCACTTAACTGTTAAACCTTAAAAGAACCAAAAAAAAACTATACCTAAAAGTTTAAGCTCTAAACCCTATCAAACCCTAAATCTTATATGCTAAACCCTAAAAACCCTAAGCCCTCTACCATAAACATATATAACCCTAAAAACCCTAACCTAAGTTCCCAAAGCTCGAAACCCTAGACCCTAACCTAAAACCATAAATTCTAAGCCTAAAATCATAGATCTTAAAATAAACCCAAAAATTATTTTAAAACCCGTTACAAAACCCTAAACTCTAAACCCTAAATCTTAAAAATATGTAACCTAAAAGACACAAAAAAACCTAAGCCCTAAACCCCAAACCCTAAGAAATACTTTACCCTTTAAAACCCTAAAAAATACAAAAACCCCTAAACACAAAATTCTCTAAGATCTAAGCACTCTCAAGCCATAAATCTTATATCCCAAACTTTTAAAAACACAAAAAACGTCACCTAAAACCCCCAAAGCCCTAAACACTAAAACCTAGATAAAACATTTAGCCTAAAACCCTATACCTAAAAACAACCCTAACTCCTAAACCCTAACCTAAAATGCTAAATCCTAAACCTAATACCCTAAGAAGCGATATACCGTGAGAAACACTAAATCTTATAAACCTTAATATTAACCCTAAAACCCATTAAACCCCTACAAAACCCTAAGCTATAAACTCTACATCCTGAAAACCTATAAACATTTAAATTATAAAAAAACAAAAAAAAAACAAAAAAAAAAAACTAAGCCCTAAACAATAGAAAACCCTAAAAAACACTTAACCTTTAAAACCCCTAAAAAAGCCCAAAACCCCTTAAACCTATAAAATCTCAAAGATCTAAGCTTTATAAAGCTCTATTTCCTATATGCTAAACCCTTAAAACACACACAAAAAAACCTAAACCCTAAACCTTAAACCTCTAAAAAACTTCACTTAAAAAATCTCAAACCTCTAAACCGTAAAAACCTAGAAAAAAACTTAACCTAAAACCCTTAGACTAAAAAAATCCCTATGTGTTAAACCCTAACCTAAAACCCTAAATCCTAAACCTAAAACCATAAGAAACCCTCAATTCTAAACATTAGGAAACCCTAAATCCTCTAAATCATAATATAAACCTAAAGATCGCTACAAAACCCTAAGCTCTAAAATCCTAAATCCTAAAAATTTGTAAAGCCTAAACCTTAAAAACAAAAACAACTCAAGCCCCTAAACCATAAACACTAAAAAAACCTAAGAAACACTTAACCTTTAAAAATCCAAAAATCCCCAAAACCCGTATATCTAAGAAACTTTAGGCTCTAAACCCTATAAAGAAGTTAATCGTATTTCGAATCCCTAAAAACACACCAAACACCCTATACCCTATGTCCTAAATATACAGAACCCTCAAAAGCCTAAACCTAAAAAACACCTTAGCCCTAAACCCTAAACTCTAACCTCAAACTGTAAATACTAAACCTAAAACACTAAGAAACATCAATCCCTAAACCTTATAAAACACTAAATCAAATAAACCCCAAACCATTTAAAACCTCTACAAAACCCGAAACTCTAAATCCTATATCAAAATAATCTTTAAACCTTTAACCTATAAAATACATAAAAATTATATGCCCTAAACCATAAACCCTTATGAACCCTAAAAAAACACAAAAAACCCTAAACCAAAAAAACTCAAAGCTTTAAACCCTATAAATCCCTAAGTCATGTATGTTAAACCCTAATAAAATTACAAAAACACTAAGCACTAAACCCTATAATTATGAATTCCTAACAAACTCAAATCCCTAAACCCTAAAAATCTAAAAAAGAGGCCCTAATCCCTAAACCCTTACCTAAAATATCCAAAAAGTTATAACCTAAATATCCCTAAGCCATAAACCTTGAACCCAAACCTAAAACACCCTAAGCCTTATACCTTCAACCCTAACCTAAAACTCTTAATCCTAAACTTAAAACCGTAAGAAACTATAATCCCTAAACATTAAGAAACCCTAAATCCTACAAAACCTAAATTAAACACTAAAAACCATAACCTAAAAAACTCAAAGGCCATAACCGTAAGAACATAGATAAAACCCATAACCTAAAACCGTAAGCCTAAAAAAGAAATAAGCCTTAAAACTTAAACCCTAACCTAAAACCTTAAGAAACCCTAAACCTTAAACATTAAGAAATCACAAATTCGATAAAACCGAAGCTCTAAACCCTAAATCCAAATAATCCATAAACCCTAAAACTATAATAACACATAAAAACCCTAATCCCTAATCCACAAAAAACCCTAAGAAACACTTAACCCTTAAAACCTTTAAAATATCCAAAAACCACTGAACCTAATAAACTGTAATCTCTAAACCTTATAAAGCCATAAATTGTATACGCTAAACCCTAAATACAACAAAAGAAACCATAAGTACTAATCCAATACATATAAATTCCTAAATACTTTATCATGAAAACCTGAATCGCTAAACTCTAAAAATAAAAATAAAAAACTTAGCCTTAAATCAAATACCTTAAAATCCATAAAATCTAAACTTAAAAAGCCTAAGCTCTGAACCCTCAACCCAAACCTAAAACCCTAAACCTAAAAAACCTAAGCCCTAAACCCTAACCTAAAACCCAATATCCTAATTCTAAAACTCTAAGAAACCCTAAACGCTAAATCTTAAGAAACCCTAAATCCTATAAAACGTGATATAAACCCTAAAAATCATTTAAAACCCCTACAAAACCTTAATCTCTAAACCCTACATCCTTAAAATCCGTAAACATTAAACATTAAAAATACAGAAACCCCTAAGAATCATATAACCCTTAAAAACCCAAAAACCCTAAACGTAGAAAACATTAAGCTCTAAATCATTATTAATATATGTTAAACCCTAAAAACAGAAAAAGAAGCCCTAAACCCTAACATTGAACCCTAAACCCTAAAAAAGTAGATAAAACCTTCACCTAAAACCCTATACCTAGAAAACCATAATCCCTGAATCCTAAACATAAAACAGTAAGAAAGCATAAACCTTAAGAAACCCTAAATCCAATAAATCCGGAAACAAAACATTTTAAACTCCTACAAAGTCCTAAGCTTTGAACCCTTAGATCCTAAAAAATCCCTAAACCCTAAACCTTAAGAAACCCGGAATCCTATAAGCCCTAAAAATTCCTATAACCATTTAAAACTCTTACAAACCTTAAGATCTAAACCATAAACCCTAAAAACCCTAAGAAAGTTTAGCAGTTAAACCCTACAAAAATCTAACACCCTCTAAACTTTAAATTAAGCTCTAAACCGTATAAAAAAAACCCAGGAAAACCCCTAAAACCTATAAAACCTTAAAAAACCTTAACTAAAAAATTTAAACACCTAAACCCTAAAACATAGATAAAACCCTTAACCTAAAACCCTAAATCTAAAAATACCCTAAGACTTAAATAAAAAATCCAAACCTAAAACTCTAAATATTAAAGCTAAAATTCTAAGATACCCTAAACCTTAAGAAACCCTAAATCCTATAAACCCTAATATAAATAATAAAAATCGCTCAAAACAACTACAAAACCCCAAGCTCTAAACCCTAAATACTAAATTTAAATAAAACTTATGCCTAAAAAACACAAAAATATCTAAGCAATAAACGACATAACCCTTAAACCTAAAAAAAAACTCTTAGATCTTAACCTTATAAAGCCCTATATCGTATATGCTCAACCCTAAAACCACAAAAAAAAAAACATTAAGCCCTAAACTCTAACATATATAATCCTAAAAGACGTAAAGACCTAAACCCTATAAACCTAAATAAAACCCTTAACCTAAAACCCAAAACCTAAAAAAAATACTAAGCCCTAGACACTAAACTCTAACCTAAAACCGTAAGAAATATTAAACCCTAATTCTTAAGTAAACCTAAAATAAACCATAAAACCAATTTAAAACCCCTACAAAAACCTAAGATCGTAACCATACACCCTACGAAACACTTAACTGTTAAACCCTGAACCTAAAATTTTAACTCTAAGCCCTAACAAACCCTAAATTTTCTATTTTAAACCCTAAAAACCCTAAGCACTAAATCATAAACATATATAACCCTGAAAACCATAACATAAAAACCCAAAGCCCTTAACATTAAAGCCTAACAGAAAATCTTAAATTCAAAACCTAAAACTCTAAACCTTAAGAAACCTTAAATCTTAAAATATTCCCAAAAATTAATTTAAAACCAGACAAAATCCTAAGTTGTAAACCCTAAATCTAAAAAATTCGTAAATCCTAAACCTAAAAAATACAAAAGAAACACTAATACCTAAACCCTAAGTAACACTTAACCTTTAAAAGCCCTAAAAATAAAAAATAAAAACATAAACCCAAAAATATCTAAGCTCTAAACCTTATCAAGCCCTAAATCGTATGTCCCAAACCCTAAAAAAGACAAAACCCCATTACCCGAAAACCCCAAAGCTCTAAACCCTAAAATATAGATAAAACCTTTAACCTAAAACCCCATACCTAAAAAATACTAATTCCTAATCCCTAAACCCTAACCTAACACCCTAAATCTTAAGCCTAAATCCCTAAGAAACCCTAAACCTTAAGAAATACCAAATCCTACAAACCCTAAGATATAAACTCTAAATCCTAAAAATCTACAAACATTCAAACTAAAAAAACAAAGCCCTAAACCCTAAGAAACACTTAACCCTTTAAAACCATAAAACCTCAAAAAAAAAACTAAACCTATAAAATCTCTAAGCTATATGCCCTATAAAGCCCTAAATCCTACATGCTAAACACTTAAAAACACACAAAAAAACCCTAAGCCCTAGACATTAAAAAACCATCACCTAAAAAACTCAAAACCCTAAACCCTAAAAACCTAGAAAAAAACCCTAACCTTAAACCCTTAACCAACAAAAAAAACCTAAACCTTCCTCTAAAACCCTAAATCCTAAACATAAAACCCTAAGAAACTCTACTTCCTAAATTTTAAGAAATCCTAAATACTATAAATCATAATATAAATCATAAAAATCGTTACAAAACCCTAAGCTCTAAAACCCTAAATCCTAAAAAATTGTAAACCCTAAATATTAACACAAAAAATCCCAAGCTCCTAAACCATAAACCCTAAAAAGCCCTACGAAACCTTTAACCCTTAATAATCCTAAGAACCCCAAAAACCCTAAACCTAAAAAACTTTAAGCTCTAAATCCTATAAACCCCACTAAACCCTAAAAACACAAAAAAACCACCCTAAAATCTAAATCCTAAGCGTATAAAATCCACAAAAACCTTAACCTACAAAACCCAAAACCCTAAATCCTAAATACCTAGATAAAACACTTAACCTAAAATCCAATACATAAAGAACGCCATAGCCCTAAACCCTAAACTCTAATCTAAAACCATAAATACTAAAGCTAAAACCGTAAGAAATCCTAAACCCTAAGCCATATGAAATCCTAAATCCAATAAATCCTAAAAACCATTTAAACCCCTACAAAACCTTGGGCTCTAAAGCCAAAATCCAAATAATCCGTAGACCCTAAACCTATAAAAACAGATAAAAATTTGATGCCCTACACCGTAAACCTTAAAAAACCCAAAAAAACCTAAACCTTATAAACTCAAAGCTCTAAACCCTATAAAGCTCTAAATCATGTATGCTAAAACCAAAAAAAACATTAAAAAAAACTTAACACTAAACCCTATACATATATATTCCTAAAGACCATATCCTAAAAAACCAACACCCTTAAACCCTAAAAATCTCAAAAAATACCCTAAGCCCTAAACCTTATACCTATAAAATCCAAAAACAAATAAGCTAAAAAAAACCGAGCCCTAAACCCTGAACGCAAACCTAAAACCATGAACCTAGAAACTACTAATCCCTAAACCCTAAAACCTAACCTAAAACTCTTAATCTTAAACCTAAAACCCTGAGAAAATATACACCCTAAACTTTAAGAAACCCTAAATCCTATAAAAACTTAAAACAAACACTAAAAACCTTAACCCAAAAAATTCAAACCCCTAAACTCTAACAACCTAGATAAAAGACATAACCTAAAACACTAAACCCAAGAAAAACGTAAGCCCTAAAACCTAAACCCTAAACCCTAACCAAAAACAAAATATCCTAAACCCAAAACTCTAAGAAACCTTAAACCCTAAACCTTATGAAACCCTAAAAACTACAAACCCTAATATAACCCCTGAAAACATTGAAAACTCATACTAAACCCTAAGCTCAAAATCCTAAATCCTAAAAATTTGTAAACCTTAAACAATAAAAAAAAAACTAAGAAAGCATAACCTTAAAAAAAAAAAAAACTAAACCTATAAAAACTCTAAATTCTAAATCTTAAGTCATATATGCTAAATACTAAAAAATACAAAAAAATCATATGTCGTAAACCCTAAACCTATAAAATCCTAAAAACTTAACCTTAAAAAACCCAAATCCCTAAACCCTACCAGATATGATAAAACCTAAACCTAAAAAAATATGAAACCCTAAACCCTAAGCTAAACCCTTAATCCTAAACATAAATCCCTAACAAACCCTAAATCTTTAGAAACCCTAAATCCTATAAATCCTAAAATAAACCCTAAAACCTATTTTCAACTCCTAAAAATCCTAAACTCTAAGCCTTAATAAATCATATATCCTATAAAGCCTAACATAAACCCTAAATATTTTAAAACTCTTACAAAACTCTAAGCTCTAAACCCTAAATCCTAAAAACCCTAAGAAATACTTAACAGTTAAACCTAAAAAAATATAAAAACAACTAAACCTTAGAGTCTAAGCTCTAAACCATATAAAAAAGCACAAAAACCCCTAAGTCCTAAAATCCTAAGAAAACCTATATCCTATAAATCCTAATATAAATCATAAAATTATTTAAAATAAATACAAACCTAAGCTATAAACCCTAAATCATACAAATATGTTAACCTTATACCTAAAAAAACACAAAAAAAAAAAGACCAAAGCAATAAACACAAGAAAACCCTAAGAAACACATAACCCTTACAAACCCAAATAACCCTAAACCCTAAATCCAAACCTAATATCCTTGGTCCTAAACCTAAAACCATTAATCTTAATGTAACATTTCGAAAAGACAAGACATTTTGTTAAGCCTAACATAGGTTTCATGAAGTCTAGACACTGTTTTTAAGGTTAGCTTAATGAATATAGGTCATTTAGGAAGTTTAGAAACAAAAACGTCCAAGAACGTCCATGACATTGGAAGTTGGTTCAAAAAGGTTCTAATGTGCCTTAGCCTATTTGACTAGTTTGTAAGAGTCAGAAATTAATGAAATTTGGTGAAAATGTGTGTAGCACTTGTTAGAGATGTTTCATGGTCGGAAATTCCGGGTATGACTCCCCAAGGGCCCTTGACCCCTGCAGGTTGAGGCAACACTGCCTGGGCAGTGTGCATCAATGGGATAAGCTACGGTACGTGTGTGGACTGACGGGGCATCGATGCCACCGTTGTCCCAAACTTAGACAACTTGAGAAATCACTCGCCTTCACAAGTGTAAGACCTCAAAAATGACATAGGTTAACTACATCCTAACTTGTTTGTAATGGTGGTATAAGGTCCTAATTTTGTTTATTATATGGTATAGAGGCAGTTGTTAAAGTATTAGGTGCATTGGAAGTCAAACGTCAAGGGACGACTAAGACGTTCGACGACTAAGTCACCTAAGTGCCTCATATGTGGTCCTATGTGTTTATGTGTGACTCATGAGGTTATAAGGTTATTAAAATGAGTTTAAATGGTGTATGAAGTCATTGGGTCAATTTTTGAGAAGTTTTGAGGTCAAACGTCCAAGAACGTTCATGAAGTTTGAAAGATGTGCCTTGAAGTGACCTTGTGTGTCTAGGCATGTTTCATCGAGTTTTACGTGTTCGTTTTGGATGAAATTCATGTGAGAGGTGTTAAAATTGTATACAATCATGTTAGGGTTGCAAACGTCCGGGCAAACATCCCCAAGAACCAACCAAGGATTCTTGAGGAAGCACCCAAACTTTATGTCAAGACTGTCCCAGGCAGCCCCAAATGACGGAGGCATCGACGTCTCGTGGGCCAATCAACGCCCCGTAGATGGGTTTCGTAGGTGGAGAATTAGTCTTGGGTGATAAGGGGACCTTGATAAGTCTTTCACCCAAAACGGAAGGACAAGACATCCGTTTGTGGATAAACGGTCCGTCGACTGTCCAACCATCGATGGGCCTGTTCCTGCGTGCAGTTTCACTGCCAAGTTAGGGGTGAAATTGTAATTTCACCCCACTTATAAATGTAAGGTTTTACGGTCCTTTAAGGTTATTTGGGTATTTTAAACAAGTATATATGTGTTTAACACTTACAAGATTTCATTCTTCCAAAAACAAAACCCCAAAATCCTTTACGAATTCCCAAACACTACATTGAAGTCCAAAATCAAGAAAGATCTTGGTGTGACGTTTTGAGTGGAGATTCTTCATCAAAGTGAATAATAAGCTTCATTGAGGTATGGTTTTGATCCTTGAAACTCGTTTCATCAAGTAGCCCAACTTCAAAGATGTTTTCTAAAGTTTTCAAAGGTGAATTGTTCAATTTCATGATTCTACCATGGGTTCTTGCATTAATGGTTTTCAAACGTCTATTATGGATTATATTGATGTTGTATTGATGATTTTAACCTATATTACCTATGATCCCATGAATTTGATGAACCCTAGTTTTTGACTACTTTATGGTTTACTTGATATTGGTCTAATGCTGATGAATTATGGTGTAGTTTCTTATAGGCTTTCTAATGGTGTAAGAATTGTATTCAATTTATATCTAATTGGTCTTAGATTGATAAACCGATATTGAATTGATTCATATTAATTGAGTTTTATGATAAATGCTTTGAATTGATGTTCATGGCCATGGGTAAGGGCATTATGATGTTGAATTGGTTGATTTAGCATTGCATTGGAGTGTTGATAATGGAGTGGTGGTTCGCTGCCCTATTCTATTTTACTTGATGTTATTTAGACTTCAATTATGTTGTGATTGGTTTGGTCCACTTATGGTGGCGGTCTTATGTGAATTAATGTGGCCTTGTCAGCGTTATTTTAAGTATAATGATGATCATGGCCTTGTCGGCAACTACTTGAAGTTATATGGCTATGTGTAGTTGATTAGTAGATGTATGACCTTCTCCTACCTATGTGAAAATATATGTTTCTTATATTGAAGACGTTAGATAATAATGTTAGACAATGACTATGTGCTTCTAGTATAACATGTAATATTGACTAATGTGATGTATATGGTGTCTGTTTAGGTAGACTAATGTCACTAACATGATATATGTATGAATGCGAATAATGTAATGTCTTGTCTTAGGATGTTAAGAGTCTTGTATGTATGCATGTAATGTGGAACCTTGAACCAAGTGGTAAGGTTATAAATATTGGAGTAGAAAGTCGTATTGGTATCCTTCATGTAATGAATGATGGACTTAGGGTTGGTTGGCTGGAACGGCATTATATCTGACCTTAGGAAAAGTCATAATGAGCTTCTTGTCGCCATTGATGGCAGCCCCTAGCGGACCTCTTCGGTAGGGTAAATGTAATTGGGTTATGAACTAGATATGGTACACTTTTGTATGAACCTTAATGTGAATTACTCTATGAGAACAAAGGCTAGCACCGAGTGAGTATGGTAAGGGAAGTAGTTCTAGTTAAGCATGAGACTAGAATACAAAGAAACCCTTCATATTCCTTAACCATGTGCCTACATGGGATGTGTCTAAGTTCTACCATTGGCAAGTAGACAACCTCATCGGAGTAGGATAGAACTCCGGATTCCATGTCTTGCTATCATGGCCTATGTCGGTTATTGCCTATTCTCATCATATGGGATACATATTAGCATTAGAGAATTTCTATGAGGTTTAGGTGGTGGTATGGGACTCTATCTAGACATTGCACAATAGGTTTTGATGATGTTAGTAAGAGTCCCTAGGTCTTATCCAAGACAATTACTTGAATGTCCTTTATGTTATGAATATGTCTTACTGAACTAATGAACTAATGACTTACATTATGAAGTAGGTAAGTGAATAAGTACCTAATATAGAGTGACTTAGGGATTCGTTAGTTAAAGTGTGAAGAGGGCATAAAGGATGATCTCTTCATGTTTTATCTAAGGAAATCTTGAGAATGACTCTAGTTGGGGAAGATGTTTGGTGTCGTTGACATGATCTAATCCTTACGTAGTTTTAAGGACTATTTAGGTAATCTTAAAGAGGTCAATCATGGACGTTATCTTCTTGATTTACTTAAGTAGGTCTTTTGATAGCCTTTGGAAGGAGAGTGTCCTATCATCTATGTGTTGGTGTGTTTAGTGAGAATGATTCTATCCTAGGGAGTATATTGGATCTCTTGAGTGAGTGTGTGTAAGGGTCTGTATGGGTGGTTGCTTCACAACTAACTCAAGTGAGACTTAGAATTCACCTTTGGTAGAAGAATCTTCCATTTATGTTTATGATGCTTGTAAGTGTGTATGTGACTCATTATAGGTAATCTTGAAGGTCGTTTAGGCACATCTAGAGAGGGTGTATGGGCGGTCTATCTTTGTGTGACTTAAGTGAATCTTAGGATAACTTTTAGTGGGGGAATTACATGCTAGGAAGTGTTAAAAGGGAAGACAAGAGAATTCACTGTAACAGTGAAGAACTTCACTGTACAGTGAATTGAACTCAGTGTAATGTGAGTTCTAAAAATGTAATTTTTGGTTAAATGTTATCTTATGTGTTTCTAAGTTGATAAATGTTGTTCTTATGATTATAATATGATTTCCAAATGAAAAGATGCATATTTTCAATAAATTTCCATTTTCATGACTTTTATGCATAAGTCATACTTAGTACATGTGGTTGTACTAATCCATGCTTTTATCTATATAGTATTTGGTAGGTGAAGAGCTTTTGGTAAGAAGACTTGGACATAGAAGATCGTTCAAGTGAAGTTGAAGTATGTCCTCACTTGACTCAAGGGCATATATGACTTTTATGTTTCGTTTATGAAGTATTGTAATAGACTATTTAGTACTATGATTTCTATTTCGTATGGGCTATTTCCCAAGTACTCTTGTTTCTTAAGATGATGAGATTGAGACTTAGAATTTACTATTACTTCTATATGAAAGAGTTTTTAAAGACTATGATATTGTTTTATGAAAAGTTTTAATTCCGCACTACTTTTCATTATGTATATGCGATGAATGATATGAGAGGCTTGTATGAGACCTCCGAGAGGTCGAGTACACCGTGTCACAATCCGAGATTGTGCCCTATCTTCTAAGAGGTGGTCTCGGGTCTTTACAACAAGTCTCTGACCGAGACGACTGATGTGCAGGACGGATGGGCTCAGTCTGTCGACTCACAGACGGCCCGTCGACGGGGTTCCGTCTATGAGGGTCTTGATTTTTCCTACACATTTAAATTAAGTTCATTTAATTAGTTAAGAGGTTAGGTGGTTAATTAGGGGATTAAGGGAGTCTAATTAAGTTAGTTAACCTCTCATATAAAGTCCCCAACCCTATTAAACTAATTAGAACTCCTAGAGCAATTCCTCTATCTTCTCTCTTCTTTTTCTCTCTAATTGGAAGACTCCATTGAATACTAAGTCTATGAAGCGAATTGGGGGATGAAAAAGGGTGATTTCATCTCCAAATCTTCACCAAAACGTTGAGGTATGGGATCTCTTTACCTATGAGACCTCTTTCCTCAAAGGGTTCATTCAAAGTGTTTTCAAAACTAGAGTTTTCATATGGGTTTCATAAAATTCCGAATTTGAAGTAATGAATTGAGTTGTTGATGTTTTCTTTAGGTTATATTGAATACATTAACATGTATTTTAACTTGATTATGGTAATTGTTGATGGTCTTGCCTAAATTGAAGAACATGATCCTAAGTCCCTAACCCTAAGTTGTGATCTTGAATTATAGGGAATAATGTTCATTCAATTGACGTGGTAAAGGGTTGAATTACTACTAGATGATGTTGTTATGATAATCATGAATGAATTAGGATGATGTATAGTCTTTCATGCTAGTTCTTGATAAGTGATCCAGGGTATGATGAATTGAATTAATCTTAAGCTTTGATCTATTTTTGAATTGTGATGTAGTGATACTTTTAGCCTTGTGATTATATTGGTTATTGAATTATGGTGACTTGATGACCTAATTGAGTTTAACTAAGGCTTGATGGTAATACCATGATGATGAATTTTAAAGGAGACTTGTAAGTCTTGTGATCCATATACTTTGCTTCAATTATGATTAATTGTGATTAAGTCATGATGATTGTTTTGGAGTATGCGTTGTTTAGGATTCGTAGGGTGGTATGATGTTGAATTGAAATGTCTTGCTTATGGTTGTGAGGTTGATTAAGATGTAAAGTTATAAGGATGATGGTTATTACCAATGTGCCTTATTATGAAAGAGTATGTAATGTGTTAACCTTACTTATGTGGATTGTGATGAAAGGATTATAATCATGCAATTCCTATTGAGCTATTATGATGATGATTATACAAGGGCTAGAACCTATGACCTAAACTAAGCTATGATTGATAAATAAATATTAAAGACATTTCAACATGGGACTTAGCTTAGCACTGAGTGAACTTGACAATGGGAGGTGATGGTTTCCAGTAGAGGAAGAGTTACCTATAGTTCTATATGTGATGTTGACTCCCCTTTGAGGGATACTCATTTCATTGATTCCCATGAGATGAGGCCCCAATTACCAAGTGGTGTGTAGATGTAAATACCTATCTCTTAGTTCTTGAACTATGTTTCCCCCATAGGAAGACTAGCTAGTGGATACATCTAGAAAGATACGTTTACGTTTGGTTTTACTTTGGCCGGTAGACTAGCTTCCATCGGTGTAGGGTTTTACAACACCGAATTCCAGATTATCTCACGTGGTCTATGACGGTTAAGGCAAGTGTTCCCTATACTAAAATTAAGTAATGCTGTATAAACTAACTAAAGTGACTTGAGGGGTTTGACTTAGCTTGGGTAGGGGTATGGGACTTTACCTATGCCTTTCACTAGTTTGCCTTGATAGGAGCTTTAGGAGGTTAATATTATGTATGTAAATGATGATAAATGTAAATGACCTTATATGATGATTATGATGCTTATGAATATGTAATTGGCCTTTATTGTTAAAGTATGAACGTATGGGTATTTGAAGGCTATGTTTTGTGAAGTGAGTTATTATTTATGGTTCTTGTTGGGTTACTTGATTAAGTAAGGTTATGGGGCTTTGTTTGGTCATTGCACTTGTTGACTTTGTGAGGATTTATGATTAGTTGTCTTACTTTGCTATTTACATGATGGACTCTTATTCATGCTTGTGAGGTTATCACTTGGTGATATAGTTATATTAGATTATGGGTTCAAGTATGTTGATATGCATATAGCTTATTTAATTTGTTGAACATGTTAAAATTATTGGTATAGTTTGTTGATTGTGCATAAGTCCTTAAAGAGGTAAAATGGCATGATTTAACTAAATGCCCTCATTTAGCATGTTTTGTTGTTATATGTGCATATGGTCTTATACTTAGTACATGTGGCGTACTAACCCCATTTTTTCCATTTTTTCCCAAACATTTTAGGTTCCAGTCGTTGAGGTTTCCTTCGAGGCGATCTAAAGGGAGGCTTGGATATTCTCTATCATCCAAGTGGTAGGTCCTCATTTGGCCGAGGGCGATGCCAATATTCTAGTTATGGATTTGCTTAGTTTTTAAGACACTTTTGTTTACTCTATCTTTCATTTGAGGACAAGTTGTATAAGCATATATTGGCTTCCTTATATTCATGTAGGGCTATGCCCAAATTGCTATTGTCATTTTAGATGGTTATGAGATGAGACAGATTTTATGACTCTATTCTATCTTATATATATATGTCAAATAAAAGTAAAAGACTAAGTAATCTTCTTATACGAAGGGTCTATGTATACTCGATATTAATACTATTACCTGTATGTAAAGGTCTATGTAAACCTCAATGTAGAAATAGTAAAAGTTTTAAATTCTTCCGTATTTTTGACTTGTGAATGCAATGATGAAATCTAAGGGGCTAGTATTATTCCTCAAGGAGAACGCCTATGCCGGTTACGTCTAGGGGGTAAACTCGAATGTTACAAACTTGGTATCAGAGTATGAGGTTAATTATCCTTGATAAGGATGTCTCTCCCAACCACGTATATGTATATTCGTACTCATAATTGTGAAGCGCGCCACACTTATGAATAGGAATCATATGATGCTTAGGAATCTCTGTCTTTCTTGGAAATCCAATGTCGTGCCTCTAAAGTAACTATTATGTGCTTTCACCTAAACCTTGTATTTTGGTTATAGGCAATGAATACTCGGAGCAATGCGGCTCGAAGGCTTGAGGAGGAGGTTGCTAATATGGGAGATCCTCCCCGTGATGATCAAGATCCTCCACTTGAAGAGGAAGTTAATATTGAACAAGTTCCGGCCAATCCTCCACCTTTGACGGATGATGAGATAAGGATTGCCCTTCTTCAAATGGCCCAAGAAATTACTACTCAAGCTCAAGCCTTCACTATTCAAGCCCAAACTATGACAGCCCAAGCTAATCGGGAGGTAGTACGCCGAGCCAATCAACAAGTCTCTACCACGGCATCTCGTCTAAGGGACTTCACTCGGATAAACCCTCCTACTTTCTATGGGTCTAGGGTGGATGAGGACCCCCAAGAGTTCATCGATGAAGTCTATAAGATACTATTTTCCATGAGGTTAAGCACTAGTGAACAGGCCGAGTTAGACACATATCAACTCAAGAATGTGGCTCAAACTTGGTATGTTTAATGGAGGGACAATAGGCCTCTTCGGGGTCGACTGGTGACTTGGGAGATCGTCAAGAAGGCATTTCTTGACCGGTTCATTCCTAGGGAGATGAGGGAAGCTAATGTGGTGGAGTTCATCAACCTTCATCAAGGAGGTATGAATGTTCTTGAGTATTCCATGAAATTTACTAAATTTTCAAAATATGCTCCTTTAGTTTCCGATACTAGAGATAAAATGAGCCACTTTGTGACAGGGGTGTCAGATGATTTGCAAGAAGAGTGTCATTCGGCTATGCTACATGACAACATAATCATTTTACATCTTATGGTGCATGCTAGACAAGTTGAGGAGGCAAGGGCTAGGAGGAAGAGTAGAGATGCTAATTCCAAGTGTATGCTTGAAATTCAAGACAAGCCTACGTTCAAAAAGAGGTTCTCTAATTAAGTTCCATCCAAGTTCCCTAAGGCTCGTGATGACAAGGTGGCTAAACCTAGATCTCAAAAGGGAAAGAGTAGGAACTCACCTTATGAGAAGCCTACATGTGCCAAGTGTTGAAAGGGTCATTTCGGTGAATGTTTGGTCGAAACGGGCGATTGTTTTGGTTGTGGCAAGAGTGGACACAAGGTCAGAGATTGTCCTAACATGAAGGGGCAAGAGAAGAGTGGTCAAGCAATTGGTTCTAGTGATGCTCCAAATAAGAACTGTTTCTATGCTCTTCGTACTAGGGGTGAGCAAGAGACCTCTCCCGATGTAGTGACTGGTATGTTACAAGTCTTTTCTATTGATGTTTATGATTTACTTGACCCGGGTGCTACTTTATATTTTGTTACACCTCTTGTAGCTACAAAGTTTCATACTTTACCCAATATTTTGCATGAACCCTTTCTATTGTCTACTCCGGTGGGTGAGTCAATAGTTGCAAAGAGGATATATAGAAATTGTCATATCATGTTGCCCAATAGAGTTTCCAATGTTGATCTAGTAGAAATAGATATGCTTGATTTTGATATCATTTTGGGTATGTATTGGTTGCATTCTTGTTTTGCCACTATTTATTGTAGGACAAGGGTGGTAAGATTTAATTTCCCAAATGAACCCGTTGTTGAGTGGAAGGGGGAAGTTCTATTACTAGAGGTCGTATCATTTGTTGTTTGAAATCTTGCAAAATGATCTCTAAGGGATGCCTATATCATATAGTGAGAGTCCAAGATCTTGACTCCAAAATTCCTCCCATTGAGTCGGTCCCCGTAGTGAGTGAATTTCTGGAGGTATTCCCTAATGACCTTCCCGGTATTCCTCCCGAATGGTAAATTGATTTTGGTATTGATTTGCTACCGAAAAAAGCCCCCATTTCAATTCCTCCTTATCGGATGGCTCCGGACGAATTAAAGGAGTTGAAGGCACAACTTAAAGATTACTAGACAAGGGCTTCATAAGGCCTAGTATTTCTCCATGGGGTGCTCCGGTCTTGTTTGTGAATAAGAAGGATGGGTCCTTGAGAATGTGTATTGATTATTGCCAACTCAACAAAGTCACAATTAAGAACAAGTATCTTCTCCCTCGGATTGATGACTTGTTTGATCAACTCCAAGGGGCAAGCTACTTTTAAGAAATTGACTTGAGATCGGGGTATCACCAACTTAGGGTGACAGGTGATGATATACCAAAGACGACATTCCGAACTAGATATGGGCACTATGAGTTCTAAGTTATGTCCTTTTCTCTCACTAATGCTCCGGCAGCGTTTATGGACCTAATGAATAAGGTGTTTCGAAGTTACCTAGATTCATTTGTCATTGTGTTCATTGACGACATCTTGGTATATTCAAAAAAAAAAGAGTGATCACATGGGTCATTTGAGGGTGGCATTGGAAACCTTTAAAGAGCATCAATTGTTTGCCAAGTATAGAAAATGTGAGTTTTGGTTGAGGTCGGTGGAATTTGTTGGTCATATCATCTCTAGTGAGGGAGTTAAGGTTGATCCAAGGAAAACGGAGGCAGTAAAAAATTGGCCTAGACCATTGACTCCAGCAGACATTAGCAGTTTCTTTGGTCTAGCGGGTTATTATCGGAGGTTTGTGGATAGTTTTGCGTCCATTGCATCTCCCTTGACTACTTTTACCCAAAAGAGTAAGAAGTTTGATTGGTCGGAGGCATGTGAAAAGAGCTTCCAAATCTTGAAAGATAGGCTTACTTCCGCTCCGATGTTGACTTTACCGGAGGGTACAAAGGGCGTCGTTGTGTATTGTGATGCATCCCATGTGGGTTTGGGGTGTGTGCTTATGCAACATGGGAAAGTGATTGCCTATGTTCTAGGCAACTTAAGGTGCATGAGCGGAACTATCCCACTCATGATCTGTAGTTAGCGGCCGTGGTGTTTGCTTTGAAAATTTGGAGGCATTATTTGTATGTTGTCTATGTTGATGTGTTTACCGATCATAAAAGTCTCTAATATGTGTTTACCCAAAAGGAGTTTAATCTACGATAAAGAACATGCCTAGAGTTGTTAAAAGACTATGATATGAGTGTTCTTTATTACCCCGGCAAGGCGAATGTGGTGGCGGATGCTCTATGCCGTTTTGACTATGGGTAGTGTGTCTCACATTGAAGAAGACAAAAGGGACCTAGTGAAAGATGTTCATAGGTTGGCTAGGTTGGGTGTTAGATTGGAAGGTTCTCCAAATGGTGGTGTAATGGTCCATCACAACTCCGAATCATCCTTGGTTGTTGAGGTGAAGTCAAAACAACACTTTGATCAACCATTAATGGAGTTGAAAGAATCGATTCTTGGAAAGTTTAATGAATCATTCTCCTTAGGGGGGATGGTGTTTTGAGATATCAAGGGCGATTGTGTGTTCCTAATATTGATGATTTGAGGAACCGTATCCTTGAGAAAGCTCGTGGGTCTCACTATTCCATTTATCCGGGGTCAACAAAGATGTATCATGACCTTAGAGAGGTGTATTGGTGGAAAGGATTGAAAAGGGACATAGCGGAGTTTGTTGCCAAGTGTCCAAATTGCCAACAAGTGAAAGCCGAACATCTAAAACCTGGTGGCTTACTACAAGAAATCCAAATTACTACTTGGAAGTGGGAATACATCAATATGGATTTTGTGGTAGGTTTGCCTAAGACTCAAAAGCAATATGACTCCATATGCGTGGTGGTTGATAGGTTGACCAAGTCCGCTCACTTTATTCCCGTCGAGTCTACTTATTCAGCAGAAGATTATGCTAAGATATTCATAGATGAGATTGTGTGTCGCCATGGTATTCCTTTATCCATCATATCGGATAGGGGTGCACAATTCACATCTAGGTTTTGGATGTCATTTCAAGAAGGATTGGGTGCTAAGGTAAAGTTGAGTAATGGTTTTCATCCCCAAACAGATAGTCAAGCGGAACGTACTATTCAAACCCTTGAGGATATGCTTAGAGCTTGTGTCATCGATTTCAAAGGGAGTTGGGATAAGCACTTGCCTTTGGTAGAGTTTGCTTATAATAATAGTTTACATTCATCCATTTCCATGGCTCCCTATGAAGCCCTGTATGGTAGGAGGTGTAGGTCTCCTATTAGGTGGTTTGAAGTAGGTGACTCTTCAATTCTTGGTCCGGATTTGATTTATAAGACTTTGGAAAAAGTTCATATTGTAAGAAATCGCTTGCGAACGACTTATAGTCGGAAAAAGTCTTATGCCAATTATAAGAGGAGGGATCTTGAGTTTGAAGAAGGTAATAAGGTGTATTTGAAAATTTTACCTATGAAGGGAGTTGTTAGATTTTGCAAGAAAGGGAAGTTGAGTCCTCTTTATGTGGGTCCCTATGAAATCTGTCAAAGGGTTGGTAAGATTGCCTATGAGTTGAGGTTGCCTAGTGAATTGGCTTCGGTTCATCCGGTTTTTCATGTTTCTATGCTTACAAAGTGTGTCGGTGATCCCGAGTACATTTTCCTATCGAGGATCCTTGTGTCAAATATAACCTCTCTTATGAGGAGGTTCCGGTTCAAATCCTTGATAGGCAAGTGAAAAGGTTGAGGAACAAACTGGTGGTATCTGTAAAAGTGTTATGGAAAAATCACCTAGTTGAGGGTGCAACATGGTAGGCCGAGGCCTACATGAAGTCCCGTTACCCTCATCTTTTTGATAATTAAGGTTAGTCATTCTTTTTAATAATATAAATATGACTAGAAATTGAAGTTTCTTGATTTTTGGGTGAAGTTTAGCAAAATGTGTATTTTTTAAAACTTCACAGTGAAGTTGCAGTGATTGTGCCTATGAATTTGAAATTTTTGCTTTTGGATTGTTTTGAGTTATGTTGTGTATTTTTGACATGGTGAGTATTTATGAAATAATGTATGGTATGTTTATAAGTTGAACTTGATTCTAATTGACTCATATATGTCATGTTGAGCTCATATTTTTGTTGTGAGAAGGAAATGCCTCATGAAGTAGTGTTTGAGTCTCATTATTGGTAATTGAAGTTTTGAATTGCCTTGATTGAAATGATAAGTATTATGTTGTATTGCATTGATGTTGGTTGGTCTGCTAGTCTTGAGTCTATTCTTTCTTTCAAAAGAGTTTTAGTGTCATTCGGAGAGAATGTTCCTAAGGGGGATAATGTAACACTTCGAAAATACAAGACGTGTCGTTAAGCCTAACATATGTGTCATGAAGTCTAGACACTATTTTTATGGTTAGTTTAATGAATATAGGTCATTTAGGAAATTTAGAAACCAAAACGTCCAAGAACGTCCATGACATTCGGAAGTTGGTTCGAAGAGGTTCTAGTGTTCCTTATCCTATTTGACTAGTTTGTAAGAGTCATAAATTAATGAAATTTGGTGAAAATGAGTGTAACACAAGTTAGAGATGTTTCATGGTTGGAACTTCCGGGTACGATTCCTCAAGGACCAACCAAGGACCCTTGAAGAGGACCCCTGCAAGTTGAGGCAACACTACCTGGGCAGTGTGCATTGACGGGACAAGCTACGGTCCGTGTGTGGACTGACGGGGCGTCGATGACACCGTTGTACCACACTTAGACAACTTGAGGAAGCCCTCGCCTGCATAAGTCTCTGACCGGGACGACGGATGTGCAGGGCGGAGGGTGGTCAGTCCATCGACTCACAGACGGCCCGTCGACGGGGTTCCGTTTGTGAGAGTCTGGATTTTTCCTGCACGTTTTAAATTAAGTTTATTTAATTAGTTAAGGGGTTATGTGGTTAATTAGGGGATAAGAGGGTCTAATTAAGTTAGTTAATCTCCCATATAAAGTCCCCTACCCCATTAAACTAATTAGAAATCCTAAATCAATTCCACTATCTTCTATATTCTTTCTCTCTCTAATTTGAAGACTCCATTGAAGGCTAAGTCTAGGAAGTGAATTGGGGGCTGGTATAGGTTGATTTCATCTCCAAATCTTCACCAAAAAGTTGAGGTATGGGATCTCTTCACCTTTGAGACCTCTTTCCTCAAAGGGTTCATTCAAAGTGTTTTCAAAACTAGAGTTTTCAAATGGGTTTCATCCAATTTCGAATTTGAAGTTATGATAAATTGAGTTGTTTATGTTTTCTTTAGGTTATATCAAATAGATTAACATGTATTTCAACTTTATTATGGTTATTGTTGATGGTCTTGCCTAAATTGAAGAACATGATCCTAAGTCCCTAACCCTATGTTGTGATCTTGACTTATAGGGTATAATGATCATTCAATTAACTTGGTTAAGGGTTGAATTACTACTAGATTATGTTGTTATGCTAATCATGAATGAATTAGGATGACGTGTAGTCTTTCATGCTAGTTCTTGAGAAGTGATCCAGGGTATGATGAATTGACTTAATCTTAATCTTTGATATATTTTTGAATTGTGATGTAGTGATTCTTTTAGCCTTGTGATTATATTGGTTATTTAATTTTGGTGACTTGATGAACTAATTGAGTTGAACTAAGGGTTGATGGTAATACCTTGATGATGAATTGTAAAGGAGACTTGGTAAGTCTTGTGATCCCCATACTTTACTTCAATTATGATTAATTGTGATTAAGTCATGATGATTGTGTTTGAGTATGCCTAGTTTAGGATTGGTAGGGTGGTATGCTGTTGAATTGAAATGACTTTCTTATGGTTGTGAGGTTGATTAAGATGTAAAGTTATAAGGATGATGGTGATTACCAATGTGCCTTATTATGAAAGAGTATGTAATGTGTTAACCTTACTTATGTGGCTTTGATGAAAGGATTATACTATGCAATTCCTATTGAGCTATTATGATGATGATTATACATGGGCTAGACCCTATGACCTAAAAGAAGCTATGATTGATAAATAAAGATTAAATACATTTCAATAAGGTACTTAGCTTAGCACCGAGTGAACTTGACAATGGGAGGTGATGGCTATCCAATAGAGGAAGAGTTACCCTATAGTTCTATATGTGATGTTGACTCCCCTTTGAGGGATACTCATTTCATTGATTCCCATGAGATGAGGCCCCAATTACCAAGTGGTATGTAGAGGGAAATACCTATCTCTTAGTTCTTGAACTATGTTGCCCCCATAGGAAGACTAGCTAGTGGATCCACCTAGAAAGATACGTTTATGTTTGGTTTTATTTTGTCCGGTAGACCACCTTCCATCGATGTAAGGTTTTACAACACCGAATTCCACATTAGCTCATGTGGTCTATGTTGGTTAAGGCAAGTGTTCCCTAATCTAAAATGAAGTAATGTTGTATAAACTAACTAAAGTGACTTGAGGGGTTTGACTTACCTTAGGTAGGGGTATGGGACTCTACCTATGCCTTGCACTAGTTTGCCTTGATAGAAGCTTTAGGAGGTTAATATTATGTATGCAAATGATGATTAATGTAAATTAACTTATATGATGATTATGATGCTTATGAATATGTAATTGGCCTTTATTGTTAAAGTATGAACTTATGGGTATTTGAAGGCTATGTTATGCGAAGTGAGTTACTATTTATGGTTCTTGTTGGGTTACTTGATTAAGTATGGTTATGGGGCTTCGATTGGTCATTGCACTTGTTGACTTTGTGAGGATTGATGATTAGTTGTCTTACTTTGCTGTTTACATGATGGACATTTATTCATGCGTGTGATGTTATTACTTGGTGATAGAGTTATATGAGATTATGGGTTCAAGTATGTTGATATGCATATAGATTATTTTATTTTTTGAACATGTATAAATGATTGGTATAGTTTGTTGATTGTGCATAAGTCCTTAAAGAGGTAAAATGACATGATTTAAATAAATGTCCCTTTTTAGCATGTTTTGTTGTTATATGTGCATATGGTCTCATAGTTAGTACATGTGGCATACTAACCCCAGTTTCTCCTTTTTTTCCAAAACATTTTAGGTTTCTTTCGAGGAGATCTAAAGGGAGGCTTGGATATTCTCTATCATTCAAGTGGTAGGTCCTCATTTGGCCGAGGGCGATGCCAATATTCTAGTTATGGATTTGCTTAGTTTTTAAGACACTTATGTTTAGTCTATTTTTCATTTGAGGATATGTTGTATAAGCCTATATTGGCTTCCTTATATTGATGTAGGGCTTTGCCCAAATTGCTATTGTCAATGTAGATGGTTATGAGATGAGACGGATTTTATGACTCCATTCAATCTTATATATGTATGTGAAATAAAAGTAGAAGACTAAGTAATCTTCTTATATAAAGGGTCTATGTATACTCGATATTAACATTATTACGTGTATGTAGAGGTCTATGTAAACCTCAATGTAGAAATAGTAAAAGTTTTAAATTCTTCCGTATTTTTGACTTGTGAATGCAATGATAAAAACTAAGTGGCTAGTCCTTGTCCTCAAAGAGGACGACGACGCCGGTTACGTCTAGGGGTTAACCCGGATGTGACATTTAAATTAAAAACCCTAAGAAACCCTAAACCTTAATAATCCGTAAATCCTAAAAAAGCACTAAAACCCATTTTCAACTCATACGATATCCTAAGCTCTAAATTGTAAATCATAAAAATAAAAAAACTCTAAACCAAAATAAAAAAAACAAAAAAACTAATCCCTAACCCCTAAATCATAAATACCTTTAAGAAACACTTAACATTGAAGAACAACAAAATAATACAATAACCCTTAAACCTAAAAAAACTCTTAGCTTTACCCTATAAACCCCTAAATCGTATATACTAAACCCCTAAGAAACACTTAACACCTTAAAATCATAAAAAAATAATACAAAAAACCCTAAACGTAAAATATTCTAATCTCTAAATCATATTCAATAAACCCTAAAAATACAAAAAAAAAAACTAAGCCCTTAACTCTAATCATATATAATTCTAAAACCCCTTAACCTAAAGAACCCAAACCCTAAAACCTTAAAAACATAGATAAAATCATTAACCTAAGCCCTATACCTAAGAAAACCCTAATCCCTAAACCCTAAACCATATACCCTGACCTAAAACCCAAGTAAACCCTAACCCTTACAAACACACAAAAAACCTAATCCCTAAACCCTATACCCTGTACCCTAAACACTAAAAAACCCTAAATCACTATCTCTCTAAGCCTGTGTCATTGAAATAGATACTACGCCATCGGTAGATCAGCATCGGCCACCGGATAAACAACATTCTTCACATCAATCTACTATTGATCTACCAATTCAAAGTGATTCCAAAAATTCATCAGACAATTCTTCGAATTTGAGGCATAAAGAAGTGATCCATGTCGCAATTTCAGAAGAGGAATTTGAGTGGGCAAGAAAAGTTATTGAGATGACGAGTTCGCTACAGATTATATGGAGGGGCGAAATGAAATTTGCATCAAAAGATCTAATTTCAGTTAAAAAAATTGATAAGTTCGTGAGCCCAAATCACACTAGTGGAGATCACAAATTTCTTGATGAACGAACCAATGTTTGATCAATTTCTTGTGATGTAAACGTGAATCCAAGTAGTGGGGATTATTCTCCTTGTCATGGCTAACAACATACTGAAAAATTGAAGTAAATCAGCATCGGAATAGCCCATTTGCAAAGTTCAGGTGGCGGCACCAGAGCTCCGATCATCATTGGGGAGGAAGGATCTCAAGGAAATATTCAAGAGTTAAAGGTCCTAATCCTAATGTAATACCTGTTAATCCTAATTTACACAAGTCTTCTCAAACTGATTTTTAGATTCAAGAAGTAATTCCATACAAAAATAACAAAAATATGGTTGAAGATGCAATGACTTCTATGCTTGAAATAAGCATCAGTTATTGTCCAAAATGGAAGAACAGGGCATTTCAAGAATCAATAAAGATGTAGGGGAGGATTTGCCGTCTATTTCTGAAATTCAAGAACATGTTCTTGGGGTTGAATCAAGTTTCCAACAAGGGGTTGCAAGTCCAAATGCTGAACGATTGAAGTTGAGTAATATCACTGCAATTCCAGTTCCTCCTGTTACGAATAGTGCTCACGTTAGATGTGTTGCGAATGTTGTTAATGGTACCGAGGATACTAGATTTTGGAGTAATGGGAATGGGGGTTCAAAGTCTAAGAAAATGATGGTCATGGTTTTTAAGAATCCATTTCCATAAATTTCTAACAATTTTGTGAGGCATAATACTCAGCCTAATCCAAATATGAAGGGACAAAAAGGGTATGGACATGGTCAGGAACTACCAAAGCAGGCAGATAATCAAGAACCATCTCCTTATACTATTATTAAAACATATGCAGCTAGACTTAGATGTAACTTGTCAATGAATGCAGCTCCTATACTGTTTGAGACACCTATAATTACTACAACGCAAGTGCGACCTGCTGTTATTTTTAGTGCAGAAGATTTCTTGGTTAAATAGACTAATAGGTGTAAATATATTCTAATTGGCAAGTTTAGTAACGCAATACCTAAAGTATAGTTGATTAGAAAGAGTTTAATCAACCAAGCTCATTTATCAGGTGCAGTAAAAATTGTCCATTTTAATGCTAGACATTGATTTGGATAATGAACTTGACTTTGTAACAGCTTGGACTAAGCAAAGAATGGTTATTGAGGGTCAGCCTATGCATACTAAAACTTGGACACCTACTTTTAAACCTATTGAGAAAACACATATTGTTCCTGTCTGGATAGCTCTTCTAGAGCTTCCTTGGCATTGTTATTATAAGGATATCCTCACTGCCATGTTGTCCCTTGTTGGTAAGATTTTATATTTGGACAACGCTACTGTTAATAAGACAAGGGGTAGCATGGCAAGAGTTAGAATCCAACATGACCTCACAAAGGACACACCTAAGCATGTTTGTCTTGGTTATGATGAAGAAGACTTGAACAAAGGTAAGTGGAAAAGTATTGAGTATGAGAACTGACTTGATTATTGTCCTTATTGTACAAACCAAGGCCACATGATGAATGACTGCACAACCAAATCACCTGATTATTGTCCTTATTGTAAATACCAAGTCCACATGATCAATGACTGCACAATCAAATCAAGATATGAGGAATTTTATCATAGGAAAGAATTGGAAGTTGGACAAAAAAGAAAAGACAATGTAGAACACAAAGCTAAGGACATATCTAGCAGTACTGCATGTGAATTGTAGCAGCGTAAACATCCTGCAATTAGCACACCACCAATGCATCAGGTACAAGAAATGTTAAACAAGGTATTAAATAACAGAAGCAACAAACAAAGACAACTAAGCAGCAGAAAGAAGTCATTTGCAAGACAATTTCGAAAGCTAGATATATGCAGCAAAAAGATTTAAAAGAGTTACAACCAGTCACAACAGGTATGACAATTAATGTTCCTACTTCTAATAATTTTACTAAAATATAGGGTTATGATGTTGATACATAGGTCAAAGTGAGTTGGCTAATTAAAATAAATAATACAGATATCATTTGTCAAATTCATTATGTTTTACAGATTGTATAATGTTTAAACTACAGACTGTTATACATCCTAGTCATAATGACTATGTTTAGTTTTGATATAGTTATTAGAATAGGTTCTTTGAATTTCTTTACACTTTTCTTGTAAAGGGGAGAGTCTACCTCATTTATGTACTCTTAGTAAACTTCGTATTAAGAGAGGAGTCCTCTCTAGGTTCTTAGATTCTTTTTTGAGACCAACTTGATGTATAGGGTTGAGTTGATTAACCTTAGTAGGTTGGTCGACTCTTGACCCGCCATAGGATCGGAGATGAGGTACATGTCCCCATCCATGTAATTTTGAATTTAGTAATTATAAGGCCTGGGGGTGTTTCTAAGCCCCTGACCCACAACAACGGTCGTTCAATTAAAAAAAAAACTAAAACAAAAAATACTAAACCCTAAAACTATTTCAAACTCATACAAAGCCCTAAGCTCTAAACGCTAAAACATAAAAACCTCATAAATCCTAAACCTAAAAACACTGAAAAAACCTAAGCCTTAAACCCTATTTGTTTGTTACTTCCAAACAAAGACTTCTGAGTTTCTGAAAGAAGTCGTGGTAAGCTACAGAACTTCTTTTATCCTAATGCAAGTACTTGCCGTTTGGCGGAAAATATGTCATTATAGTGCAACAGATTTAATAATACGATAAAGAAAAAAGCAAACAATAATTTCACGTAGCAAACTAGGTTTAGTTTTACGGTTAGAATCCTCATAATCCCCAGCAGAGTCGCCATTCTGTTTTACGTTTTCGGAAAAATAATTTTAATAAGTTTTTGATTTTTGACTTTTTTTAGAGTCTCCACTTAATTTTAAAGAAAAAATAAGAAAAACTTAGTTTTTGAAAAGATTTAAACAGGAAAACCTTCACAAAACTTTAAAAGGGCGTTCGGGGATTCATATTTATATTTTAGAAAGGTTTCCACAGCACCTAAAATATTCACTAACTCATGATTATCCAGCAACTAACTTATTTAGATAAAAATATATCTAACTTAATTTTTTGAGATAAAATCTATTTAAAGTTATTTGAAAAATGAAATATCAAATTTATTATCTAATTGAGATTTGCAAGAATTTTATTTTTCAAAGTTTTATACTTGATTGATTCAAATAAGTGATTAAAACGAGATGGTGTTTTGAAGGGATTTGAGATTTTAAAACTAAGCCTAGTGACAGTATCCAACAAATAAGTATGATAAGGTAAGAGAAAATGAAAGGGAGAGAGAGAGAGAGAGAGAGAGTTGGGTCCAAATCTGATTTCTGTATGTCTGGACCGATATTTCGACCCACTTATTTTTGGGGTTTTTGATCCATTTATTTTTGTACCTGTCCTAAACTACAAAATAGTAATAATACAAAAAAAAGGTCTTAGGCCCCAAAAACAAAATACAATATTTTGAAAGAAAAGAAAGTAAATGCAGGATTTTGGTCCAACATCTTTGATTTTCGATATGTTTCGAACTCTTCAGATTCCTGGGACCTGTCTGCCGGTTTTCAAGAAGCTATCCTTCAACTATAGCAGGCTGACTCGAATAAAGTAGGTTGTATTGGGCCTCTTCGTCCAATAAGTAGATACTAGGAAACGAGGATTTGAGTCCAAAGGGACCCGAGCGAGTTTCACATGCAAACAAAGAATAATATGATGAGTAATGAATCATTTCTTAAAGTCAGAAAGTGCGAGGTAAATGAACCTACGTTCTGCCATACTCGATTTTTTTGAAAAAAGAAAAGAAAAATCAAAAATACTAGACACATGATATTTTAATAATCTTTAAACCATTGAAGCAAAAGTCAATATGGCCGAGGTGCAAAACAGTAGACAAATTAGTACTTCATTCTGAGCTCCGTTTTTATGTCAATTAAACCATAGCCAATTAATGACCACATGACCTTGAATAAACAAAAATGATAATCAAACAAGCACCATTAAACTAGTTGTGAACAATAAAAGGTTAATGGGTCAAAACATGCTCCTTGACAAGAATCATATCACCAAGTTAGGGGGAGGGGTAAAGAAAAGTGAAAACGAAAAGACACTGCCTTAAAATTATGACAAATATAGCTAAACTAATATTCTTATGTCTTTAAGACTAACAATGCCTCTAATCAAAGTAGATTGATTCCTTTAAGTTAAACACACGACCAGGCACAAATAAAAAAATTCAGGTGATCCCAAAATACAGCCAAGAGTTCTACATGGTATAATTGATATAATACAGGAATGAAATGAATAAGCCATGAAATTTTAACCTTTTTACAACTTCATTAAGATAGGAAAGATGGGGAACACGTAATGAGAACAGATATTCCAAACGGAATCTCTAATACTGCCAGTATGCTTGGCCTCAAATCACAAGTTGAGAAGAAAATAATAACAGTAAGAAAATAAGGGACTCAATATTATCAGGCCTTCAAGATTCTAAGCAAGGAGGAAAAAGAGAGAAAACAACTAAAAAAAACAACTAAATATAGACAAACAAAAGCTAAAAGAAGTCTCGAATATTACATACCAAACGAGCTCAACACGAAGAGAAATAGAACGCGAAAATGAAAATAAGACACTATCGAATCAAAAGCTCAACCAAGCAAATTATTCCGGCGGCTCAATGAGATAAAACCAAGATTCAGGAAATCAGAGATAGAGGAGGCCATAAAAAGGGAAACTAACAGAAAGGGAAAGATAAACTATTGTATTTTACCAACGGTAACCAACGCGATAAATCGTTTTTCATAAACAAATTTTCAGTTTCTACTTCCTTTCAACAAAAAGAGAAGCGATATCAACAAACTTGTATAAGAAGAACGCAGCAAAATTTTAAATTCGAGATACCTAAAGACCACAATATTAAACAAAACAATCAACACAATAAATTCGATACTGTAACTGACTTTGTCAAACCAAACTGAAAACGTGTACATCATGTTGAAAACCATCATGTCAACAACAATTAATAGCTAATAGTTATAAATGAAGCTTTGCCAACAACGAAGTGTCACAACGAAATGAGGAGGGAATAAAGAGAAAAATAAATGGAGGGAGTGTTATAGGAAGTAAATTATTTCGACAGGTCCATATTAAAACAATGACCGAAAAGACCACTTTTGGAAGCAAAAATGAGATAGACATATCACTTACATAAGAGACCACATTTGTTAAGTTAATGCAAAATTCTAATCTCAACCCACTCGGATATAGGTCTTGGGGAGAGAAAATTAAAAGGTTAAAAATGCACAACAAAGAGCTTTCACTAATCTGTAAATGATTTTTTGGGAAATGCTAAAGAACAACCCCAAAAACACTTAAACAGAGATGACGAATAGCCATGAAATAAGTACAGAGAAAGCAGCGAACCGAGGCATAAGGTGATGAATATAACATAATTCTACTATCGATAGACCAAGAAATTTCTAACAATATAAGCACGACATTATCCTATCCCCAAACTTAATGAACAGCTGCAACACCACACACTACCAAATATGAAAGAGAACAGTATTTCGAAGCATAGTAGATGATAAAATCACGTGAAGGGGAATTTATTACCTGCTTGTGTGCAACGATATTGGCGGAGACGAGCAGTGAAAGAAACTCCACAACCCCAAAAACTCGAACATGAATGAAAGAGTCAAAATCTGGACAACAACTTAATCCAAACGCGTGACTGTTGATGACCCCTTTTTTCCCGAAATGTATTCACCATACATTCAAAAATGTGCTTTTGCTCGAACTTTCCTTTTGTATTTTCTTGTTAAGCAGAGTCCAACTCAAATTCTTTTCAACAAATTTTCCAAAAATCAAAAGAGAGAAAAAGTCCCCTTCACCATGAATAGAAAAGAATATATATAGGAGGGAGGTTAGGGTTTTGGAAAGGGGGGGGGGGGAGGCTAGAAAAGGAATTCCCCAAAACTTAAAAATTTTTCTTCCACTGGGATGGAAAAGGCTTCCCGTTCCTGATGTTCTCCAAACTTTTGGCCAAAACCCAAAAGTTGAAAGATACGCGGACATCCTCGATTAATTTCCCGTCCTTTCGGATTGACGTGGTGCAATCTCGCGAATGCAAGGATGGAAAGACGCGGCTGCAAGGACAAAAATGGCAGGTGTCGTATCCTGCTGCGAAGTAGAAAAACAAGAAAAGAGACATTGGGAGTTTTTTCCGTCTATCGTTGTCGCGTCGCGTCGCCTTCGTTAACTCTCTCTCGCGTGGGGAAGGTGAGCCGCGTTTGGAGTTGAGGTGTCGCCCACGCGTGCTTTCTGTTTGATTGCTATTTACGCCGTGCTTCCTGCGTTTTGACGTTGGAGATGCATAGTGCTGATGTTCATTTTCGGGTTCCTTTTTGTGAGGAAGAGGAGGGATGGGTCATAGGAAATAGGCTGGACGGATCAGGAGAATTGTTCATTAAAATGGAAGTGGGCTGAAATATTATTGTTTGGATGTTGTAAGTTAGGACCACTGATAAAATTGGCTGGGAGTGGGTTATTGGGCCAATGGGAATTGGGTTTGGATAAAAGCATGGGCTGGGGTTATTTTTCTGGAATTGGAGAGTTGGAGTAGGTTGGAATGACGGATTGGGCCGTAAGAATTTGGGAAAGATGGGCTACTGGTAATGTGAAAATAACATCATCAATGCTTGGCTCAAATGGATTGCAATTTTGGCCAAAGGTACTTTAAGAATTGACCCAATTGAGTTGATTAGAAAATTCGGCAAAAATTTAAGTAGGATGAATTGACGTTAATTAATTAACGAGTTTCTTAACTCTAACAAGATAAAATAATTAATATAACTATAAACTTAGGACTCAAAATATAGGGTATTAAATTGGACAAAATTAACTTTAAAATTCGTTAAGTAAAACTAAAATCTTGTTGAAAAGATTTTGAATATTTTATTAAATACACGGATTATAATATATATATATATATATATATATATATATATATCACATAAAAATTATGAAAATCGACTAAAGATACTTTAAAAATGACTTGAAAAATATTTTGAATTTTATAAAGTCAACTATTTCAAACTTGTTTGAAATTTAACAAGCTCGTGAATTAATTCCTGTCGGGGAGGGTCAAAATTGGGTGTCAACACTCAATCCACAGACATGTATAATATCTATTCCTACACAGAATAATTACATTGATCTTGATATGCAGGAACAGGTACAGGAAACAAAACAAAACAGGAACATTGTCCAGTCAACTGCCAGTAAAGATATATCTGCTCCAGAAGTCAATTTGCAGCACCAAAATCAAGGAACACAGCAGCAAAATATAGAAAAAGACACACGCAATGGTAAAGGTAAAATGCACCAACACATTAAATCAAAAAGCAATTCTCCCACCCCCTATTCCCCTTGATAATGTTGTTGTAAATATTGTTGAGGTAGTTGTTGGCTGGGAGGGTTCTAGAGATCCCTAGTAAAGTGCAGGAAGGGGTGTCGAAAGGGAGGGGGGAATTGCAGCCTGTTGTGTATGAAGGTGTAGATGACCATAGTAAGGACTTTAGAGCACAGGATATTGGTCAACATACTGATACAGATACTGGTCAACAGACTAACAAATTAAATAACAAATCAGGAGGGAGGATCAGTAAGAGGAGAATAGATGTTATAAAAAAGAGAGAACTCAAAGATACTGTAGAGGGCCAACAATTTGAAGTAAACAAACACACAACGGGCAGACCACTTCAAGATGAATATGGGGTAGTAAACTCGGAAGATGAAATGGACCGGGATAACCTGTCCATTGATGAGTCTGAAGAGGAGGAAAAAGACAAAAGTATTCATCCAAGTCAAGGAGTTGGTTCCAACCTGCATGGTAACTGGCCTGAAGAAATTCAACAACTTACTGAATAACATGGCCTATCCCCTAGAGGTAGGAAACGGAGCCGACCGCCCTCTCAGTGGGCTACCACCAATAATTCTACCACTTCTAGCAAGCCGATGACAAGGTCTAAATCTAGGTTTTTTTAATTATTACGACTTTATGTTGCAATGCAAGTAGTATCAACACCAAAGGGTCTTTAGAAAGACTACAAACACTTAAAGAAATATACCATTTATCTATAATTGCTATTCTTGAACCTTTTTCTAATATTTCCCAACTTAACATGGTAAGATTACAATTGCAAATGGATCAAGCCAATTGTAATTTTAATGGTAAGATATGGGTTTTTTGGAGTAATGATGTCAAGGGTACTATTATAGGTAATGATGAACAACAAATTACTAGTCAATTTAGTCATACTGATATCATTTGGTAATTCCTTGTATCGTTCACTTATGCTAAATGCAAGGAACATATGAGAAGACCTCTATGGTACAAGCTAATACAATTTGCTACTTTGGATTGTCCTTGGTGTACTATCGGAGATTTTAATGTTATCACATCTGTAGAATAAAAGATTGGGGGTTTACCTTACAATATGAGTAAGAGTCTTGAGTTTATTAGTGTGATAGAAGCCTGTGGACTGACATATTTAGGTTACACAGGAATTCCAGTCAGATGGTGTAACCAAAGGGATGCCCAAACTAGAGTTTGGAAAAGGTTGGATATATCTATAACTAATGATAAATGGTTAGAGGTTATGCCTCAAACTACTATAGAACATCTTTCTTCTGTTGGAGCTGATCATAGTCATCTCTTAATGGAATTAGTTAGGAGAAACGAAACTCATACCAAGCAAGTACTTTAAAATTTTGCATTGTTTGGTAGATAATAATGACACTTCTCTGGAAACTGTTCAAAGATGTTGGGATAGGAAGGTTCATGGTAACCCTATGTGGCAATTACAACAAAAAATGAAAAGATTAACTTCTACTTTATGCACTTGGTCTAAAAAAGAATATGGAGATTCTTTTTTTTCTAAAGTAAAGGAGTTTGAGAGAAAATCATGAATCTTGAAGAAGAGCTTCCCATTTATAATACAGAAGCTATTGGACAATAGTTACACCTTGTCAATGCAAATTACATCAAATATTTGAAATTGGAGGAGGCTATTCTTAAACAGAAAAGTCAACTACAATGGTTTAAGGCGGGAGATGCTAATACTAAATACTTTCATGCATTGATGAGGGGTAAAAGAAGAAGGTTATTTCTACATAAGATTTGTGCAGGAAATGATGTGTGGATACAAGGAGATGAGCAGATTGCTCAGGCTGCTTGTGATTACTATCAAAGCATGTTTACTGGTCCAAATAGCAGCATAGATGAAAGAATTCTTCAATATCTGCCTACTTTAATTACTCCTGCTCAAAATCAAATGTTGCAGGAAATGCCTAACTTAGAGGAAGTGAAACAGGTAGTGTTTGCAATGAACCCAAATTCAGCACCCGGTCCTGATGGTATGGGTGGTAAATTTTATCAAGCATGTTGACATATCATTAAAAATAACTTACTAGCAGTTGTGCAGTCCTTTTCTGGTCACGTCATGCCTAGGTTCATGTCACATGAATTCTTAGTCTTACTTCCTAAAACTGAACAGCTTACCCGATTTATTGATCTTAGACCTATTAGTCTTAACAATTTTACAAAGAAGATTATTACCAAATTGTTGAGTATGAGGTTAGCTAATGTTTTACCCCTCTTGTTATTTGATAATCAGTCAGGGTTTGTAAGAGGGAGGAGCATTACAGAAAACATCATGTTATCTCAAGAAATAACTCATGCCATTAAAAAACCTCATGTTGGGTCTAATGTTGTAATTTAATTGGATATAACCAAGCTTATGATAGAGTATGTTCGTCATTCACTTGTTTAGTATTGAGGAAATTTGGTTTTGGGGAAAGTTTCATTGATTTAATTTGGAGGATCATGAGTAATAACTGGTATTCCATTATTATTAATGGACACAAACATGGATTCTTTCACTCTACTAGAGGCCTTAATCAGTGTGACCCTCTATCCCAAGCACTCTTTATTTAAGAGCTGAGGTATTGTAAAGAATGCTTAATCTTCTTAATCACAACCCATTGTATAGAGGTTTTTATATGGATATGAAAGGTCCTGAAGTTGATCATTTAAGTTTTTCAGATGATGTCATTATTTTTACTTATAATGGAAACTCTGGGGGAGTGTGAACACACCTCTGACTAACTTATAAACAAAGAGAAAAGTCAGTTTATGGTTCCTGAACATACTCCCCAAGATATCATCAGTAACATACAAGAAGTAACTGGTTTTTCAAAGAAAGATAGTCCAACTACTTACCTAGGTTGTCCTTTGTACATTGATAGAAAACGTATCATATATTACTTCCAATTAGTTTAGAAAGTGCAAAAAAAATGTGTGGTTGGAAGGGCAAGCTTCTAAGCTTTGGGGGTGGGGGGTGGGGGGACTTACTTTGATTAAACATGCTTTACAATACATTCCTATTCACTTAATGTCTTCCATTCCCCCCCACCCCCACCCCCACCCCAATACTACTATAAAATATATTGAGTCTATGATTGCAGAGTTCTTTTGGTGTAAGGATCAGGAGAATAGGAAATATCACTTGGCATCACTGGAAACCATGAGCATGACTTGTCATTAAGGGGTGTGGGACTCAGGAAACTTACAGATATTTGCACCTCATTGTAATACAAGCAATGGTGGATTTTCAGATCTATGAATTCTTTGTGGACTCGATTCCTTAAATCCAAATACTGTCAAAGGGAACATCGAGTTGCAAAGAAGTTAGAAACTGGCCAATCCTTTGTATGGGGATACATGATGAAGAATAAGCATAAGGTGGAGGCACATATCATTTGGAAGATTAATTCAGGAAGTTGATCTTTTTGGTGGGATGATTGGTTAGGTGGAGGACCCTTATCTAATTATAACCCTGTTTCCAGCCTTAATAATGACTCTATTGCTCATTTCCTTGTTGATGGCAAATGGAATGAGAGAAAGTTGAGGCAACAGGTGCCACCATTACTCATACCTCAGATCCTACATACTCAGTTTCAATACCAACCAGAAGTTCAAGACACTGCAGTTTGGACACTTACAGAATCTGGGAAATTCACATGTGCTTCATCTTGGGATCTCTGTAGAATTAGAAGGAATCCTACAATACTTAACTCATTAATCTTGCATAAGCATATCCCTTTTAAAATGTCCTTTTTAATGTGAGAGCCTTAAGACTGAATGTACGAACTAATGAAAGACTAGCCACATTTGGGGTAGAACCTGTTAAATGTTTCTGCTGCATTCAGCAGGGTTGGGATTAGCTTGATCACATTTTCTTTCAAGGTCATTTTTCAATGCACATTTGGAAGTATTTTCCCAATATCGTGGGAATTACTACCAACAATACTACATTCAATAGTTTCATATTGGGATGGTCTGGTATGAAAGGGAAAAATGTAGCTCATAAGATCGTTGTTCATACACTCCCAATAGTAATTTGTTGGAATTTATGGAAGAATCGGTGTTCAGACAAATATGGAGGAAACAATTCCAGCATTTTCAAAGTGCAGTATCTTAAAGATATTAACATAGTACTTAACTCAGTTTTTTCCTACATGCAGTGCCGTTGGAAATGTCCATAAATAGTGGATCTTCTTGAATGGTGGAGGCAGAAGACTAGAGTCAATTCTGTCCTATGGAAAACACCCCCCATAATAGATACAAGCTTAATACAGATGGTAGTGCATTGCATAACCCTGGACAGATTGGGGGTGGGGTTATTCTGCGAGATGAACATGGAAACATTATATATGCCTTTGTTGTACCTCTTGGTGAAGGGACCAATAATCGGACAGAGGTGCAGGCTACTTATTATGGAATGCATTGGTGTATATAACATGGATACAATCACATTATTTTAAAAGTTGATTCTGAATTATTAAAACAGTGGTTATTGCAGATTGCTATTTCTCCTTGGAAACTTACTAATTTTGTGCTGGAATTGCAGATTGTTGTTCAGCAATGCGCTTCTTTCTAGTGTGATCACATTTACAGGGAAACCAATAACACAGCTGATGTTCTGTCCAAACACAGTCACAGACATGATACAATAAAACAATACTACACTTATTATCATTTGCCTCATGCAGAAAAATGAAGTTATCTATTGGAGAAAATGGGAGTGCAATGTTTCAGAAGGAAGAAATTGAAAAAGATTAAACAACCACCTTGATTTTCTGAATATATTTGAGTTTCATTGATTCACTTACTGTTGTTTTGATCCTGTAAAGGAGTTCATATTGTTGTTAAACTAATGTGCAGTTCCACTATCTAATAGAATAACAAGTATTCTGCTCAAACAAACAGACTGAAGTAGTGCACACTCTGCAGTTTTAGAATAGTTTCTAGTGTTTTATTCTTCTCTTATTGTAGAGGGAGAGTGTACCTTATTTATGTTTTCCTAATATAATTATATTGAGAGGAGTCCTCTCCTTAAGGTGCTTAGTACTAGGTTTACATCTTCTAGTATGAGGAAGTGTTGACTAATCTTAGTAGGTAGGTCGACCATTCACTCACCATAGGATTGGAGGTAAGGCAATAAGTCTCCCTCCTTGTATATTTTTTGAATTTGTTATAAATGATAAGTCCTGGGGGTGTTGCTAAGCATCTGACCCCCCAAGGGTTGTTCAGTTAAAAAAACCCTAAGAAATCATAAACCTTGAGAAACACAAAATCCTATAAACCCTAAAACCATTAAACCTCTACAAAATCCTAAGCTATAAACTCTAAATCCTAAAAATCATTAAATATTCAAACTAAAAAACACAAAAAAACTAAACCCGAAACCTAATAAACACTTAACTCTTAGAAACCCTAAAAAAATACAAAAACCCTTAAACCTATAAAAAAAACCTTTAAGAACACTTACCAATTAAACCCTAAGAAATCTGAACACCTCTAAACCTTAAATCTAAGTTCTGACCTTATCAAAAAAGCACAAAACACCCTAATCCCTAAATCATAAACTAGTAAACCCTAAAAAGCTTAACCTAAAGAACACAAATCCCTAAATCATAAAACCCTAGATAAAATTCTTAACCTAATATCCTAAACCTAAACAAAAAAACCTACGCCCTAAACCATAAGCCCTAAATTCTAAACATAAAACACTAAACCTTAAGAAATCCTACATCCTAAGATAAAACCTAAGTCCATTTCAAATCAATACAAAACTCAAATCTAAAAATCCTAAATCCTAAAAATACGTAAACCTAAACCTAAAAAACCACAAAAAACCTAAGCCCTAAAACTCATACCCTAAAAAAACCTAAGAAACACTAAACCATTAAAATCCCTAAACCCAGAAAACTCTAAGATATAAACCCTATCAAGCCCTAAATCTTATATGCTAAACCATAAAAAAACAAAAAGAACCTAAGCCTTAAACCATAAAACTATAAAACCCTAAAAACCTTAACCCAAAAATTGTAAACCACTAAACCCTAAACCTAAAAAAAACCTAAGCCCTAACCCTAAACCCTAACCTAAAACTCTAAATCCTTAACCAAAAATCCTAAGAAACCGTAAACCTATAAACCCTAATATAAACCATAAAAATCATGTAAAAACACTACTAAACCCTAAGCTATAAACCCTAAATCCTAAAATTCATAAACCTTATACCAAAAAAACACAAGAAAAAACCCTGATCTCTAAACGCTAGAAAACCTTAAGAAACAAATTATCCTTAAAAAATCCTTATAAGACCCAAAAATACCTAAAACCCTTCATCCTTAACCTAAAACCCTAAGAAACCCTAAACCATAAGAAACTGTAAATCCTATAAAACCTAAAATGAACCCTAAAAATGATTTTCATGTGTTACGAAATCCCGAGCTCTAAATTGTTAATTCAAAAACTCCATAAACCCTAAACCTTTAAAAAAAAAATCTAAGCCCTAAACCCTAAATTTTTTAAATCCTTAAGAAACACTTAGCACTTCAAAACTATAAAAAATACGAAAAACCCTAAACCTTAAAAAAATAGTAAGCTATAAACCCTATAGACCCCTAAATCATATATACTAAACTCCTATGAAACACATAACACTTCAAGAAACTCTAAATTTAAAAAACAAAAAATCCTAAACCCTAAGAAATAGTACTTAACCCTAAAAGAAAACCAAAAAACCTCTAATCCTAAAAGGATCTAAGCTTCAAACCCTAAAAACCCTTCAACTGAAACCCCCCATAGCCCTAGACCCAAAAAAACTTAGATTAAAAGCTTAACCTAAGACCCTAAACCCTAACCTCAAACACAATATCCTAAACCTAAAACTCTAATAAACCCTAAACCTTAAGGAACTCTAAAACCTATAAATCCTCAATTAAACCCTCCAAATAATTCGAACCACTACAAAACTATGTTCTAAACAATATATCCTAAAATCTGTAAGCCCTAAACCTAAAAGCCATAAAAAAATCCCAAAGCCCTAAGCCCTTACGAAACACATAACTCATAAAAACCCTAACCCCCCCTAAAATAAATAAATAAAATAAAATTGTAAATCTTAAAAACTCTAGGCTCTAAACCCTAAAAAGCCCTAAATTCGAAACCCTAACCTAAAACTCTTGATCCTAAAAACCCATAAGAAACACTTAACACTTTAAAATCTTACAAAATACAAAAAACCCTAAATCTAAAAAAAACGCTAATCTATAAACCGTATAAACCCCAAAGATGTATATACTAAACCCTAAAAACACAAAAAAGAACCCTAAGCCATAAACTCTAAACTAAAACCCTAAACCTAAAAAACTGAATGCCCTAAACACTAAAAACCTAGATAAAACTGTTAACCCAAAACCCTAACTGAAAAAATCCCGAAGACCTAAACCCTACACCCTAACCTAAAACCCAAAAATAAACCCTGAATCCTATTAATCCTAAAATAAACCCTAAAAACCATATAAAATCTCTACAGAACCCTAAGATCTAAATCCTAAACCTAAAAACACAAAAAACCCTAATCCCTAAACATTAAACCTTAAAAAAAAAAAAAACCTAAGCCCTAAAATCCCTCCAAACCCTAAACCTATAAAACACTAAAAAAACCTCAACCAAAATAAAACCAAAGTCGTAAATCTTAAAAACCAATATAAAAACCTTAAACTAACAACCTAAACCCAAAAAAACCCTAATCTCTAAACCATTAACCCTAAATCCTAAACCTAAAACCCTAAATCCTATAAACCCTCAATTAAACCCTAAAAACCATTCAAAAACCTTAAGCTCAAAACCCAATATTCTAAGAACTTTTAAAACCCTAAACTTAAAAAAATACAAAAAAATCCCAAAGCCTAAACCCTATAAATCCCTAAGAAAAACTTAACCCATAAATCCACTTACCCCCCCCCCCCCAAATGCATAAACCTAAAAACTCTATGTTCTAAACCTTATGAAGCCCTAAGTCGTATATGCTTAACACAAAAAAGAACTCTAATCCCTAAAGTCTAACCTATAAAATCCTACAAAAGATTAATCTAAAAGACTCAAAGATCTAACCCTAAAAACCAAAATAATATCCTTCACCTGAAACCCTAAACCTAAGAAAACCCTAAGACCTAGACACTAAAACATAACCTAAAACTCTAAATCCAAACATAAAAGCCTAAGAAATACAAAACCCCAATCCATAAATCCCTTAAACCCTAAAATATAACCTAATCCCCATTTAAATCCCTTACAAAGACGTCATATGTAAACCATAAACCTTAAAAACCCCAAAACTTTTAAGCTCTAAACCCTAGCAAACCCTAAATCTTATATGCTAAACCCTAGTAGAACCCTAAACCCTAAACCATAAACATATATAACCCAAAAACCCTTAACCTTAAAACCCAAAGTCTTACCCTAAACTCTAACCTAAACCCATAAATTCGAAATCTAAAATCCTAAAGTTTAAGAAACCCTATATCTTAATATAAACCCAAAACATCATTTGAAACCCGTACAAAGCCAAAATGTAAATTCTAAACCTAAACAACAAAAAAAAAACTCTAAGCCCTAAACCCAAATCCTTAAGACACACTTAATCGTTTAAAACCCTAAAAAAATACCAAAACTGAAAAACTCAAAAATCTTTAAGTTGTAAACCCTTTCAAGGACTAAATATTATATGCCAAACCCTAAAAACAAAAAAAAAAAACATAACAAGAAAAACCCAAAGTCCTAAACCCTAAAACCTAGATAAAACCACTAACATAAAATCTATTCCTAAAAAACGCTAAACCATAAACCCTAACCTAATAGCCTATATTCTAAACCTAAAAATAATAATAAAAAAAAAACTTACAACCCTTAGAAATCCTAAACCTTGAGAAACACTAAATCCTATAAACCCTAATATAAACCTTGAGAACCATTAAGCCCTTACAAAAGCCTAAGCTATAAACTCTAATTCCTAAAACCTATAAACATTCAAACTAAAAAAAAAGAAGACTAATCCATAAACCCTAGAAAACACTAAGAAACACTTAACCCTTAAAAACACTAAAAAAAAACCAAAACCCCTAAATTAATAAAATGTTTAAGCTCTAAGCCCAATAAAGCCCTGAATCCTATATGTTAAACCCTAAAAAACAAAAAAACACTAAGCCATAAACCCTAAAAACCTAGAAAAAACGCATAACCTTAAACCCTTAACCTAAAAAAAAACCAAGCCTTAAACCCTAAACCTTAACCTATAACCCTAAATACTAAACTTTAAGAAACTCTAAATCCTATAAATCTTAGTATAAACCCTAAAAACTACTACAAAACCTTATGCTCATAAACCCTTAATTCTTAAAGACTAATAAACCCTAAACCTTAAAAACACAAAAAAATAAAAAAACTCAAACCCCTGAACCATAAACCCTAATAACCCCTTAGAAACACTTAACCCTTAAAACTCCTAAAACCCAAAAACCTCTAAACCTAAAAAACTCTAAGCTTTAAACCCTAAACCTAATCGACACCCTAAATCCTAAACCTAAAACCCAAAGAAACCCTAAACCTTATGAAACCCTAAATCCAATAAACCCTAAAAATCATTTAATACCCCTACAAAACTCAAAGCTTTAAACCCTAAATCCAAATAATTTGTAAACTCTAAAACTATAAAACACATAGAAACACTAAGCCCTAAACCCTAAAAAATCGTAAGAATCATTTAACCCTTACAAACCATAAAAAGCAAAAATCCCCTAAGGGGTATAAAAAATCTAAGCTCTGAGCCTAATAAAACCCTCAATAATATATACGGAACCTTAAAACACACACACAAAAAAAATCAACACTTAACCCTATACCTTTAAACTCCCAATGACCTTATCCTAAAAATTCTAAATCCCTAAATCCTAAAAATAAAAGAAAATCGTAAGACCTAAAACCTAAACCTATAAAATCAAAAAGATCTTTACCCAAAGAACCCTAAACCCTATACCCGAAGCCCAAACCTAAAACCCTTAACCTAAAAAACCCTGAGCCCAACACTCTAACCTAAAACTCTTAATCCTAAACCTAAAACCCAAAGAACTTGTAATCCCTAAACTATAAGATATCTTAAATTATATAAACCCTAAAATAAATACTAAAAACCTCAACATAAAAAAACCAAAGCACTAAACCCTAAAAACCTAGATAAAATCCTAAACCTAAATAAACCCTAAGACCTAAATCCTAAACCCTAACCTATAACTTAATATCCTAACCCTAAAACCATAAAACTTAAGAAACACTAAACCCTAAATCTTAACAAACCCTAAGTCCTATTATCTCTAACATAACCTTTAAAAATTATATAAAACTGTAAGATCCCCAAAATGAGTTAGGGTGTCTAGAGCCTAAAATGTTGGTATTACGGTTCTAAAGTCCTAAAACGGCTTATAAAATTTTAAGATGCAGTGTGAAAAGTTTGAAGGGATTTGGAAGTCAAACGTCAAGGGACGACCAAGTCGTTCGACGATTAGTCACCTATGTGCCTCATATGTCTATGCATGCTTATAATGGTATGAAATGAGCTTAAGAAGTATTAAAATGATTTATAAAGATGTTTTAAGGTAGTATATGAAGTTTCATGAAGTTTATAGGTCAAACGCCCAAGAACGTCTAAGACCTTCGAAAGTTAGCCCTTGAGACGTGCATGTGTGTCTTGATGGGGACTTGCATATTTGGAAGAGTTGCAAGTATTTGTTTTGGGTGAAACATAAGTGTAAGGTATACAACTTGTTAAGGGTTGTAATTACGTTGGAAACGTCTGGGTACGACTTCTAAAGGGCCCTGCAAAAGGGCCCACAAGAAGGAACCAAGGTTGGTCGAGACACTGCCTTGGTAGTGTCAATCGACTGAACCAAACAACGGCCCGTTGGTGAGGTCTCTTTGATGGACACTTAGACTTCGAAGGTATTAACCATAAAATTTTTCAAGGACCAATCGACGAAAGCTAAAGGACGGCCAGTCGATTGGTTCCATCGATGGTGCCATGTAACTGCCTCCTTGCGTCTGTTTTCTTTAAGGGGTGAATGGGAAATTCACCCCATGTCCTAAACTACCTCTAATAGGTTTATTGAGATATTTTAGGTGTATATAAGTCATCTAAAACGTGAACATCCCATTCCCAATCCCCGCTACACGAAATAAACCTTCTCTCCAAAACCAACTCTCCCTAGAAACCTCCATTATTGTTGAAGCTCAAGAACAGCTTGTAGATTTGATTCACCTGGGGTTTTCACCAAATTTTAGAGGTTTTAAACTAGACAAAGGTATGGTGATCCTTCATCTCTAGTTATCCTTCCATCTAGAGAGTTAATCTCAAAGTTTCAAGAAGATTTCATGATCAAAGTTCTTCTTCTTCAATCTAGCCATGGGTTCTTTATAAAAACGTTTTAAAAGGTTAAATCATGATGAATTTATGTTAATGTATTGGTTTGGACATGATTTTAATACAATTGCATGATGAACCCATGTCCCTTCTCAAAATCGATTTAGCCCTTGCATGGGCATTGTGATCATGGTTTGTTAATGGTTGAATTGTGACTCACTTACGTTCAATTGCTTATATTTACTGTTATTTAAGTATATTTATATTAAATTATTTATGAATGATCCAATTAGATCCATGTATGAAGATTTGAACAAAATTAGCTTATGTTCTATGTGTTCACTGTAAGTTTGGATTCATGGTGATTGTTATGGGATTTCGATTGTGTAAAGATCATTGTAGATAATGTCTTAAGTTGATATTATGAATAAATTATGGTAATGAACCCTTAGTGATCGAGTCAAAGGAAACTTGGTAAGATTGACCAACATGCTTTAGCCTATAGATTGATGATTCTAGCATGCTTATTGTGAGATTCAATTATGTTAAATGATGGTTATCTACTGCCTATGATGTAATGTGATTATCAATTATATCTTATGGATCCAATGTGGATTAATGCATCATAGTTTGAATAGGATTAACATATGTAAATTTATCCTCCATGAATTCCTAATATGAATCATGTTTACAGTGATCTAGAGTTTATTGGCAATTGTAGTAGGATCTCGTCTAAGCTATGATTTCTTGAACCTACTGCCCTAGATTGATGCTATTAATGAAATATAATTGATGATCAATGCAAGTGAAATTGTTAAAGATCTATGTTCTTCTACATTCTAGTATATATGTGATGTAACGTATTAGATTGTAATATGATCTTGTAGCAACTTGTACGTGGTTTCTTTTATGATTAAAGTACATATAACTATTGCACTATATACAAATTGTTGATACACAAGGTGTATTGATCAATGATTATCAAAGGGTGATAAATTGGTAAGAATGCTTATCTCCTCTACTTTCCTTATAGTATTGTAGTTGATGAAGCTTTGTATGGCAAGTGTCATTCGAGGACGAATGTTGTCCAAGTGGGGGAGAATGTAAGATCCCAAAAATAACATAGGTGAAGCTATAACCTAACATGGTTGTCATGGTGGTATAAGGTACTAAAATTGTCTATTATGTGGTATTGAGGAAGTGTCTAAAGTATTAGGTGCATTGGAAGTCAAACGTCAAGGGACGACCAAGACGTTCGACGACTAAGTCACCTATGTGCCTCATAAGTGGTTTGATGTGTTTATGTGTGATTCATAAGGTTATAAGGTCCTTAAATGAGTTATTATAGTATATATATATATGCAGTGCATCAAGTTTCGAGAAGTTTGGAGGTCAAATGTCCAAGAATGTTCATGATGTTCGAAAGATGTTCCATGAAATGAACTTGTGTGTCTAGGCATGTTTCATCGAGTTTTACGTGTTCGTTTTGGGTGAAATTCAAGTGATAGGTCCTAAACTTGTATACGGTCATGTTTGGGTTCGGAACGTCCAGGAAAGTATCCCCAAGAACCATCCAAGGGTCCTTGATGAAAGACCCAAAGTTGGTGCCAAGGCAGCCCAAGACAACCCAAACCACGGAGGCAATCGACGCCCCGTTGATTGGGTGTCATCAATTGGGACTTATCCTGGGAGGGAAGAGACAAAATTCAAGTCTCTAAACCAAACGACGGGAGGATAGGATGGACCGTTTGTGGACAGACGGTCCGTCGACTTACAACCGTTGATGGCACTGGTTCCCTGCACAGGTTCACAGTAAGTTGTGGGGTTAACTTGATTTCACTCCACATCAAAATATAAGTATTGGAGGTTCCTATGGGGTATTTTGAGTATTCTAAAGTGTGTATATAAGTCGTTAACACTTAGAAGATTTTACTCTTCCAAATCAAAACCCCAAAATCCCTTAGAAATTCCTTAAGACTCCATTAAAGCTAAAACTCAAGGAAGAGCTTGGATTGGTGATTTGAGTGAAGATTCCTCGTCAAATTTAAGGATTAGCATTGTTGAGTTATGTTTTTTGATCCTTGAAACTCGTTTCATCAAGGAGCCCAACTTTCAAAGATGTTTTGTAAAGTTTTCAAAGTTGAACTTGACCTATTTCATGATCTATCATGGGTTCTTGCATTAAAGGTTTTTAATTATTGAATAGTGATTGAATTGTTGTTATTTATATGATTTTAACTCAAATAACCTATGAACCCATGTAATTGATAAACCCTAGTTTTTGACTACTTTATGGGTTACTTGATATTGGTCTAATGTTTATGAATTATGGTGTAGCTTCTTAGGGACTTTCTAATGATGTAACAATTGTATTCAATTGATATCTAATTTTTCTTAGATTGATATCTAATTTATAGTTTATGTATTAAGTTGATGTTCATGGCCATGGGTAAGGGCCTGATTATATTGAATTGCGTGATTTAACATTGGATTGAATTGTTGATGATAGAGTGGTGGTACTCTGCCCTATTCTCCTTTATTTAATTTTAATTAGACTTCAATTATGTTGTGATTGGTTTGGTCCACTTATGGTGGCGGTATTATGTGAATTGATGTGGCCTTGTCGGCGTTATTTTAAGTATTATGATGATTAATTATGGCCTTGTCGGCAACTACTTTAAGTATTTTGTTGATTTTTATAGATGATTATGTTAAGTATGATCATATCTACATATATGTTAAGTAATATGAAAGTACGTGTTCTTATATTGAAGTTGTTAGGTAATCATGTTAGACTATGACTATGTGTTCGTGTGTAGTCTTAGAATTGATACATGACCATTCCTACTTGGCTATATGATTCTATTATGGTTATGTTGATGATGATATAGTAGTGTATAGGATGACTTAGATAATGGTTGTTCCTATGTGCTTCTAGTATAGCATGACATTTGTGCTAAGGTGAAGTATGTTGTGTCTTGTTTAGATAGACTTGTGTCCCTTGCTTGATGCATGTATGAATGTGAATATGTGATGTATTGAATTAGGATGTTAATGGTCTTAGTCTTAAATGTATGAATGTTATGTGAAACCTTGAACCTAGTGGTAAGGTTATGAACCTTAAAGTAGAAAGCCATAATGGTATCCTTCTAGTAATGAATGACGGACTTAAGGTTGATTGGCTGGAACTGTCATATCCTGGTTTTACCCCCTAGACGTACCCGGAGTCGTCGTCCTCTTTGAGGACTAAGACTATCCCCTTGGTTTTCATCATTACATTCATGAGTCAAACAATACGGAAGAATTTAAAACTTTTACTATTTCTATATTGAGGTTCACATAGACCTCTACATACACATACATATAGTTATATCGAGTATACATAGACCCTTCGTATATGAATACATAGTCTTTTACTTTTATTGCACTTATATATATATATAACATATAATAGAGTATCAAAGTCTTCTCATCTCATAACCATCTAAAATGATCATATAAATTTGTCCATAGCCCTACATCAATACCAAGAAGCCACATATAGACTTATACAAACTGTACTCAAATGAAAGATAGAGTAAACATAAGTTTCTTAAGAACTAATCAAATCCATAGCTAGATATTGGCATCGCCCTCGGGAAATGAGGACCTACCCACTTGGATGGTAGAGAATATTCAAGCCTCCTTCATGTTGCCTCGAACGAACCCTTAACGACCGAAACCTAAAATATTTGGGAAAAAGGAAGAAAATGGGGTTAGTATGCCACATGTAATAAGTATGAGACCATATGCACATACAACAACAAAGCATACTAAAAAGGGACATTTAATTAAATCATGCCATTTTACCTCTTTAAAGGTTTATGCACAATCAAACCAACCAACCAATCATTTAGACATGTGCAACAAGTCAAAGCAAACTATATACATATCAACATACTCAAACCCATAATCTCATATAACTCTATCACCAAGTAATAATCATCACAAGTAGGAATAAGAGTTCATCATGTAAATAGCAAATCAAGAAAACTAATCATAAATCCTCATAAATTCAACAAGTGCGATGACCAAGCAAAGCCCCATAACCTTACTAAATCAAGTAACCCAATAAGAAGCATAAGTAGTAACCCATTTCACATAACATGGCTTCAAAGTACACAAAGGTTCATACTTTAGCAATAAAGATCAATTACATGTTCATAATCATCATAATCATCATATAACATCATTTGTATTTATCATCATATCCATACATAATATTAACTTCATAAAGCTCTTATCAAGAAAAACTAGTGCAAGGCATAGGTAGAGTCCCATACCCCTACCTAAGCTAAGTCAAACCCCTCAAGTCACTTTAGTTAGTCTTTGCATCATTACTTCATTTTAGTTTAGGGAACACTCGCCTTAACTGACATAGAACACATGAGCTAAGTGTGGAATCCGGTGTTGTAAAACCTTACACCGATAGAAGGTGGTCTACCGGCCAAGATAGAACCTAACATGAAACATAGCATCTAGGTGGATCCACTAGCTAGTATTCCTATTGTGGCAACATAGTTAAGAAACTTGGGGACGTCTTGGAAACATCACTCTACACCCTATTTGGGTCATGAGGCTATCCACCCCGTGAGGAACGTAGTGAACCCTACCTTCTCTATGTGGGAAAGTGTCACCCCCTCACACACAAGATCACTCGGTGCTAAGCTAAGTCCCTTCTTGAAATGTCTTTATTTATCAATCATAACATAGTTTAGGTCATAGGGTGTAGCCCTTGTATAATCATCATCATCATAGCTCGATATGAATTGCATGAATATAGTCCTCTCATTACAACTCATATAAGTAAGGTCAACACATTTAAATGTTCATTCATAATAAGACACATTGCTAGTTATCTACACCCTCATAACCTTTCACCTTAATCAACCTTACAACCATAAACAATACATTTCAATTCAACATCATACCACCCTATCAAACCTAATCAAGTCACACTCCAATACAACATCATGGCTTATTCACAATTCACTATAAATTGAAATAAAGTATAGGGATCATAAGACTTACCAACTCTCCTTCACAATTCTTGACTAAGGTTTTACCAACAACCCATAACTCAACCCAGTTAGGGGAGTAACATCATCACACAATGATAACCAATAAGATAACAAGGCCAATTGCATCACTATAACACAATTCAACACTAGATCATAGTTTAAGACAAGATACTTAGGTCAATTTCACAATATACTCCATAACCTAAATCATATCTCAAGAACTAGCATTATAGACCTATCATTCATCTTAATTTATTCATGATAACACCATAGGATAGTAGTCTAATCAATAACCAAGTAAATTGAATGATCATAATACAATATAGGTCAAGATCACAACCTAGGGTTAGGTTTTGAGGATCATGTTCTTCAATTTAGACCAAACCATCAAAAATTATCATAATAAAGTTAAAATACATGTTAATATATCAAATATAACATAAATAAATCATCAGCAACTCAATTAATAACTTCAATTTTGAGATTAGATGAAAACCATTTGAAAACACAAGTTTTGGAAATACTTTGAATGAACCCTTTGAGGAAAGAGGTCTCAAAGGTGAAGAGATCCCATACCTTAACGTTTTGGTGAAGATTTGGAGATGAAATCGTTCCTTTCCATCCCCCACTTTCCTTCCCTGACTTAGCCTTCAATGTAGTCTTCCAATACAGAGAGAAAGAAGAGAGAAGATAGAGGAATTGTTTTAGGAGTTCTAATTAGTTTAATGGGGTTGGTGACTTTATATGGGAGGTTAACTAACTTAATTAGACCCCCTTAATCCCCTAATTAACCACATAACCCCTTAACTAATTAAATTAACATAATGAAAAAGTGTAGGAAAATCAGGACCCTCACACACGGAACCCCGTTGACGGGCCGTCTGTGAGTCGACGTTTTGGGACCCCTCCGTCCTGCACATCCGTCATCTTGGTCACAGACTTGTGCAGGCGAGGGATTCCCTGTTTTGTCTAATTGTGGGACGAGGGTGGCATCGATGCCCCGTCAGTCCACACACGTACCGTCGTTTTCCCCGTCGATGCACACTGCCCAAGCAGTGTTGCCTCAACCTGCAGGGGTCCTCCTCAACGGCCCTTGGTTGGGCCTTGTGGAGTCATACCCTGACGTTTTGACCATGAAACATTTCTAACACGTGTCACACACATTTTCACTAAATTTCATTAATTTCCAACTCTTAAAAACTAGTCAAATAGGCTAAGGCACGTTAGTACCTCTTTGGACCAACTTCCGAACGTCATGGACGTTCTTGGATGTTTTGGTTTCTAAACTTCCTAAATGACCTATATTCATCAAAATAACCTCAAAAATGGTGTATATAGTTCATGACACCTATGCTAGTTTTTACGACACGTTTTGGATTTCCAAAGTGTTACATTATCCCTCCCTTAGGAACATTCGTCCCCGAATGACACTAAAACTCTTGAACGAGGGAATAGACTCAAGATTAGCAGCCCAACCAACAATAATACAATACAACATAATACATATCATTTCAATCAAGGCGATCAAAACTTCAATTACCAATTATGAGACTCAGACATTACTTCATGATGCATTTCCTTCTCATAACAACAATATGATTTCAACATGACATACATGAGTCAATTAGAATCAAGTTCAACTTATCAACATACCATACATTATTTCATAAAGACTCACCATGTCAAAATGCACAACATAACTCAAAACAAGACCAAAGAAAAAATTTCAACTTCATAGCCACAAAACACTGCAGCTTCACTCTGATGTTTTCAAAAATACACATTTTTGCAAAACTTCACCCAAAATCAAGAAACTTCAATTTATAGTCATATTTATATTATTAATAAGAATGAGTAACCTTAATTATTTAAAAGATGAGGGTAACGGGACTTCATGTCGGCCTCGGCCTCCCATGTTGCACCCTCAAATAGGTGATATTTCCATAACACTTTTACGGATACCACCTCTCTGTTCCTCAACTTTTTACTTGCCTATCAAGAATTTGAACTGGAACCTCCTCATAAGAGAGGTTATCTTTGACACCAACACCCTCAATAAGAAGAATGGATTCAGGATCACTGACACATTTCTTAATCATAGAAACATGAAAAACGGGATGAACCGAAGTCAATTCACTAAGCATTCTAAACTCATAGGCAAACTTACCAATCCTTTGCATGATTTTATCACATAACGAGGAATCAACTTCCCTTTCTTGCCAAATCTAAAAAAAACCTTCATAGGTGAAATTTTCAAATACACCTTATCACCTTCTTCAAACTGAAGATCCCTTCTCCTATGATCGGGATAAGACTTTTGCCCGTTTGCAAGTGATTCCTTATAATATGAACTTTTTTCAAAGTCTTATAAATCAAATTGCGACAAAGAATCGAAGTCTCACCGACTTCAAACCACCCAATAGGAGACCTAAACCTCCTACCATACAAGGTTTCATAGGGATCTATGGAAATGGATGAATGGAAACTATTGTTGTAAGCAAACTCTACCAAAGGCAAATGTTTATCCCAACTCCCTTTGAAATCGATGACACAAGCTCTAAGCATATCCTCAAGGGTTTGAATAGTATGTTCCGCTTGACCATCCGTTTGGGGATAAAAAGCGGTACTCAACTTCACCTTAGTACCCAACCCTTCTTGAAACGACCTCCAAAACCTAGATGTGAATTGCGCACCCCTATCCGATATGATGGATAACGGAATACAATGGCGACACACAATCTCATCTTTGAAGATCTTTGCTTAATCTTCCGCCGAATAAGTAGACTTGATGGGAATAAAGTGAGCGGACTTGGTCAACCTATCAACCACCACCCATACGAAATCATATTGCTTTTGGGTCTTAGGCAAACCTACCACAAAATCCATATTGATGTCTTCCCACTTGCAAGTAGGAATTTTAATTTCTTGTAGTAAGCCACCCGGATTTACTGTTCCGCCTTCACTTGTCGGCAATTTGGACAGTTAATAACAAATTCCGCTATGTCTTTATTCAATTCCTACCAATAGGTTTCCTTAAGGTCATGGTACATATTTGTGGTACCCGGATGAATGGTGTAGCGGGACCCATGGGCTTCCTCAACGATCTGGTCTTTCAACCAATCTACCTTGGAAACACACAATCTCCCTTGGTACCTCAAAACACCATCCCTTCCTAAGAAGAATTATTCATTTAATTTACCAAGGACCGACTCTTTCAATTCCATCAATGGTTGATCAAGGTGTTGGTTGGACTTCACCTAAACCACCAAATATGACTCGGAGTTATGTCGAACCAACACACCCCCATTCGGAGAACCTTCCAACCTCACACCCAACCTAGCCAATCTATGAACATCATTGACTAGGTCTTTCTGGGCTTCATCTATGTGAGACACACTACCCATAGTCTTATGAATTAGAGCATACGCAACCACACTGGGTAAACACATGTCGTAATCTTTCAAAAATTCTAACCACCTTCTTTGTTGGAGATTCAACTCTCTTTGGGTAAACACATATTGGAGGCTCTTATGGTCGATGAATACATAAACATGGACAACGTAAAAGTATTGCCTCCATATTTTCAAGGCAAACACCACGGCCGCTAACTCAAGATCATGAGTGGGATAGTTTCTTTCATGCACCTTAAGTTGCCTAGAAGCATAGGCAATCACCTTCCCATGTTGCATAAGTACACACCCTAAACCCACACGGAATACATCACAATACACAATGAAGCCCTTTGTACCCTCCGATAAAGTCAACACCAGAGCGGAAGTAAGACTATCTTTCAAGATTTGGAAGCTCTTTTCACATGACTCCAACCACTCAAACTTCTTACTCTTTTGGGTCAACGTAGTCAAGGGAGATGCTATGGACGTAAAACCATCCACAAACCTCCGATAGTAACCAGCTAGACCGAAGAAACTCCTAATGTTTGTTGGAGTTAATGGTCTAGGACAACTTCTTACCGCCTCCGTTTTCCTTGGATCAACCTCAACTCCTTCACTAGAGATGATATGACCAAGAAATGCCACTGACCTTAACCTGAACTCACATTTGCTATACTTGACAAACAATTGATGTTCTTTAAGGGTTCGCAATACCACCCTCAAATGACCCATGTGATCACTCTCATTTTTCGAATATACCAAGATGTCGTCAATAAAGACAATGACAAATGAATCTAGGTAACTTCGAAACACCCTATTCATTATGTCCATAAGCACTACCGGATCATTAGTGAGACCAAAGGCCATTACTAAGATCTCATAGTGACCATATCTAGTCTGAAATCTTGTCTTTGATATATCCTCACCTCTCACCCTAAGTTTGTGATACCCCGATCTCAAGTAAATCTTACAAAAGTAGCTTGCCCCTTAGAGTTGATCAAACAAGTCGTCAATCCGAGGGAGATGATACTTGTTCTTAATAGTGACTTTATTGAGTTGGCAATAATCAATGCACATTCTTAAGGACCCATCCTTCTTCTTCACAAACAAAACAAGAGCACCCCATAGAGAAATACTAGGCCTTATGAAACCCTTGTCTAGCAAGTCTTTGAGTTGTGCCTTCAACTCCTTCAATTCGACGGGAGCCATCCGATAAGGCGGAATTGAAATAAGGTTTGTTTTCGGTAGCAAATCGATACAAAAATCAATTTCCCGTTTGGGAGGAATACCGGGAAGGTCATTAGGGAAAACCTCCGGAAATTCACTCACTACGGGGACCGACTCAATGGGAGTAATTTTGGAGTCAAGGTCTTGGACTCTCATTATATGATATAGACAACTGTTAGAGATCATTTTGCAAGCTTTATGACAATAAATGATATGACCTTTAGGAATAGAACTTCCCCCCCTCCATTCAACGACGGGTTCATTTGGGAAATTAAACCTCACCACCCTTGCTCTACAATCAATAGTGGCAAAACAAGAGTGAAACCAATCCATACCCAAAACAATATCAAAATCAAGCATATCTAGTTATAGTAGATCTGCATTAGAAACTCTATTGGGCAACATGACAGGACAATTTCTATATATCCTCTTTGCCACTACCGACTCACCCACCGGAGTAGATACTAAGAAGGGGTCGTGCAAGATATCGGGTAAGGTATCAAACTTTCTAGCTACTAGAGGGGTAACAAATGATAAAGTAGCTCCGGGATCAAGTAAGGCATATACATCAATAGAGAAGACTTTTAACATATCGGTCACCACATCGGGAGAAGTCACTTGCTCACCCCTAGAGTAGAGAGCATAGAAGTGGTTCTTCTTTGGATCCTCATTCAAACCACTTGCTTGAGCTTGACGAGTCTTGTCTTAGCCCTTCACGTTAGGGCAATCTCGAACCTTGTGCCCAACTTTCCCACAACCAAAGAACTTATCCGTCCTATGAGGCAAGCACCATAATGCTTCTTTCCACAGTCACCACAAGTTGTCTTCTCATTAGGTGAACTAGTACCTCTTCCCTTCTTACTCTTAGGGTTTGCACCCTATTTATTACGAGACTTAGGGAACTTGGTTGAACATGACATGAGAACCTCTTTTTGAACCTAGGCTTTTCTTCGATCTCAATCCTATTCTTTGAATCATAAGATCTTGCCCTTTTTGCATACCTACTTTTCCTCCTAGCCCTTGCCCCATCCAGTTGCCTAGCATGCACCATAAGACAAGAGATGTTCATGTTGTCATGTAGCATAGCCGAATGACACTCCTCTTGCAAGTCTTCCGACACCCCCGTCACAAAGCGGCTAATTTTATCTCTAGGATCGGAAACCAAGGAAGGAGCATATTTTGACAATTGAGTATATTTCATGGAGTAATAAAGAACACTCATACCTCCTTGACGATGGTTTATGAACTCCACCACTTTAGCTTCCCTCATATCCCTAGGAAAAAACTAATCAAGGAATGCCTTCTTAAAAATTTCCCAAGTCACCGGTCCACCCCGAGGAGTCCTATTATCCCTCCATTGAACATACAAGGTTTGATCCACATCTTTGTGTTGATATGTGTCTAAATTGGCCTTCTCACTAGTGCTTAACCCCATGGCAAAGTGTATCTTATAAACCTCATCGATGAACTCTTGGGGGTCTTCGTCAACCTTAGACCCATAGAATGTAGGAGGATTCATCCTAGTGAAGTCCCTTAGAAGGGATGCCATGGTAGTGACTTGTTGATGAGCTCATGGTACAACCTCCCGATTAACTTGGGACGTCATGGCTTGGGCTTGAGTAGTGGTGGCTTGGGCTTGAGTTGTAATGGCTTGTGCCAATTTGAGAAGGGCAGCCCTTATATTCTCATCCGTCAACGGTGGAGGATTGACCGGAGCTTGGTCATCCACAACATCTTATTCAAGAGGAGGAACTTGATCACCATGGGGAGGAGCTCCCGCATTGGCAATCTCCTCTTCAAGTCTTTGTGCCGCATTCCTTCGAGTGTTCATCGCTTATATAATCACAACAATAGGATTACATGTAAAAACATGCCATAAGTATACTCTAACGGCACGATATTAGATTTCCAAGAAAAGAGAGAGGTTCCTAAGCATCGTATAGATTACTATACATAAGTGTGGCGCACTTCATAATTATGAACACGAATCAACATAGACGTGGTTGAGAGAGACATATTTATCAAGGATATTTAACCTCATGATCTGATACCAAGTTTGTCACATCCGGTTTTACCCCTAGACGTAACCGGCGTCGTCGTTCTCTCTGAGGACTAAGACTAGCCCCTTAGTTTTCATCACTGCATTCATGAGTCCAAAAATACGGAAGAATTTAAACTTTCACTATTTCTACATTGAGGTTTACATAGACCTCTACATACACATACATATAGTTATATCGAGTATACATAGACCCTTCGTAAATGAAGATTACATAGTCTTCTACTTTTATTGCACTTACATATATATAACATAAAATAGAGTCTCAAAGTCGTCTCATCTCATAACCATCTAAAACGATCATATAAATTTGGGCATAACCCTACATCAATACCAAGAAGCCACATATAGGCTTATACAAATTGTACTCAAATGAAATATAGAGTAAACATAAGTGTCTAAATAACTAATCAAATCCGTAGCTAGATATTGGCATCGCCCTCAGGAAATGAGGACCTACCCACTTGGATGGCAGAGAATATCCAAGCCTCCTTAAAGTCACCTCAAACGAACCCTTAATGATCAGAACCTAAAAGATTTGGGAAAAAGGGAGAAAATGGAGTTAGTACGCCATATGTACTAAGTATGAGACCATATGCACATACAACAACAAAGCATACTAAAAAGGGAAATTTAATTAAATTATGCCATTTTACCTCTTTAATTGTTATGCACAATCAAACAAACCATACCAATCATTTAGACATGTGCAACAAGTCAAAGCAAACTATATACATATCAACATACTCAAACCCATAATCTCATATAACTCTATCACCAAGTAATAATCATCACAAGTTCGAATACGAGTACATCATGTAAATAGTAAAGAAAGAAAACTAATCATAAATCCTCATAAAGTCAATAAGTGCAATGACCAAGAAAATTCCCATGACCTACTCAATCAAGTAACCCAATAAGAACCATAAGTAGTAACCCACTTCACATAACATGGCTTCCAAGTACACAAAATTTCATACTTTAGCAATAAAGACCAGTTACATGTTCATAAGCATCATAATCATCATATAACATCATTTGTATTTATCATCATATCCATACATAATATTAACCTCATAAAGCTCTTATCCAGAAAAACTAGTGCAAGGCATAGGTAGAGTCACATACCCCTACCTAAGCTAAGTCAAACGCCTCAAGTCACTTTAGTTAGTCTTTACATCATTACTTCATTTTAGTTTAGGGAACACTCGCCTTAACCGACATAGACCACGTGAGCTAAGTGTGGAATCCGGTGTTATGAAACCTTACACCGATGGAAGGTGGTCTGCCGTCCAAGATAGAACCTAACATGAAACGTAGCATCTAGGTGTATCCACTAGCTAGTATTCCTATGGTGGCAACATAGTTAATGAACTTGGGGCCGTCTTGGAAACATTACTCTACACCCTATTTGAGTCATGAGGCTATCCACCCCGTGAGGACCGTAGGGAACCCTACCTTCCCTATGTGGGAAAGTGTCACCCCTCACACACAGGATCACTCGGTGCTAAGCTAAGTCCCTTCTTGAAATGTCTTTATTTATCAATCATAACATAGTTTAGGTTATAGGGTAGCCCTTGTATAATCATCATCATCATAGCTCGATATGAATTGCATCAATATAGTCCCCTCATTACAACCCATATAAGTAAGGTCAACACATTTACATGTTCATTTATAATAAGGCACATTGGTAGTTATATACACCTGCATAACCTTTCACCTTAATCAACCTTACAGCCACAGACAATACATTTCAATTCAACATCATCCAACCCTATCAAACCTAATAAAGGCACACTCCAATACAACATCATGGCTTAATCACAATTCACCATAAATTGAAGTAAAGTATAGGGATCATAAGACTTACCATGTCTCCTTCACAATTCTTAACCAAGGTCTTGCCAACAACCCATAACTCAACTCAATTAGGGGAGTAACATCATCACACTATGATAACCAATAAGATAACAAGGCCAATTGCATCACTATAACACAATTCAACAGTAGATCATAGTTTAAGACAAGATACTTATGTCAATTTTACAATATACTCCATAACCTAAATTACATCTCAAGAACTATCATGATAGACCTATCATTCATCTTAATTTAGTCATGATAACACCATAGGATAGTAGTCTAATCAATAACCAAGTCAGTTGAATGATCATACTACAATATCGGTCAAGATCACAACCTAGGGTTAGTGGTTGATGATCATGTTCTTCAATTTAGACCAAACCATCAACAATTATCATAATTAAGTTAAAATATATGTTAATCTATTCAATATAACCTAAATAAATCATCAAAAACTCAATTAATAACTTCAATTTTGAGATTAGATGAAACCCATTTGAAAACGCAAGTTTTGGAAATACTTTGAATGAACCCTTTGAGGAAAGAGGTCGCAAAGGTGAAGAGATACCATACCTGAATGTTTTGGTGAAGATTTGGAGATGAAATCGTTCCTTTCGAGCCCCCAATTCCCTTCCTTGACTTAGCCTTCAATGGAGTCTTCCAATAGAGAGAGAAAGAAGAGAGAAGATAGAGGAATTGTTTTAGGATTTCTACTTAGTTTAATGGGGTTGGGGACTTTATATAGGAGGTTAACTAACTTAATTAGACCCCCTTAATCCCCTAATTAACCACCTAACCCCTTAACTAATAATATTAACATAATTAAAAACGTGCAGGAAAATCAGGACCCTCACACACGGAACCCTGTCTACGGGCTGTCTGTGAGTCGATGGTTTGGCCCCCTCCATCTTGCACATCCGTCGTATCAGTCAGATACTTTTGGAGACAAGGGATTCCCTATTTTGGCTAAGTGTGAGACAACGGCGCATCGACGCCCCATCAGTCCATACACCGACCGTCGTTTGCCCCGTCGATGCACACAGCCCAGGCAGTATTGCCTCAACCTGCAAGGTTCCTCCTCAAGGGCCCTTGGTTGGTCCTTGGGGAGTTGTACCCGAACGTTTCAACCATGAAACATCTATAACACGTGTCTCACACATTTTTACCAAATTTCATTAATTTTTGACTTTTAAAAACTAGTCAAATAGGCTAAGGCACGCTAGTACCTCTTTGAACCAACTTCCGAACGTTCATGGATGTTTTGGTTTCTAAACTTCCTAAATGACCTATATTCATAAGAATAACCTTAAAAATAGTGTTTAGACTTCATGACACCTATGCTAGGATTTACGACACGTCTTGGATTACCGAAGTGTTTTAGGAACAACATCATATCAATCCTTACGAAAGTCATAGTGAGCTTCTTGTCGCAATTTTAACGCAGCCCCTAGAGGACATCTTTGATAGGTAAATGTAATTGGATTATTAACTTGATATGGAACCCCTTTGTATGAACCTTAATGTAAGTTAATCTATGAGAACAAAGGCTAGCACCAAGTGAGTATGGTAACAGAAGTAGTTCTACTTAAAGTATGAGACTAGAATACAAAGTAAGCTATTCATATTCCTTAACCATGTGCCTACATGGGATATGTCCAAGTTCTACCATTGGCAAGTAGAACAACCTCATCGGAGTAGGATATAACTTGGGATTCCATATTTTGCTACCATGGTCTATGTCGATTATTACCTATTCTCATCACGTGGGGTACCTATTAGCATTAGAGAAGTTCTATGAAGTTTATGTGATTGTATGGGACGATATGTAGACATTGCACAATAGGCTTTGAATATGTTAGTGAGAGTCCCTAGGTCTTCTCCAAGACCATTACTTGAATGTCCTTTATGTCATGAATGTTTCTTAATGAACTAATGAATTAATGATTTACGTTAGAAAGTATGTAAGTGAATAAGTACCTAATCTATAGTGACTTAGGGATTCTTTAGTCAAACTTTGAAGAGGGCATAAGGGTTGATTATTTCATGTCTTATCTATGGAAGTCTTGAGAATGACTCTAGATAGGGAAGTTGGTTGATTCTATTAGTCATGATCTAAACCTAGGGCGTCTTAAGGATTATTTAGGTAACTTTGAAGAGGGTGTATGGGCGTTCTCTTCTAGGAGTACTTAAGTAAGTCCTTTGATAGCTTTGGTTAAGAGAATGTCATGTCCTATATATTATGTATGTTGGTGTATTGTAAGTGTGAATGTGTCTCATTATGGATAATCTTGAGTATCGTTTAGGCACACTTAGTGAGGGTGTATGGGCGGTCTCTCTTTGTGTGACTTAAGTAAATCTTAGGATAGCTTTTAGTGAGAAGACTATATTCTAGAAGGTGAGTTTAGTGAAGGCTAAGCATTTCACTGTACAGTGAAGGAATTCACTGTACACAGTGAATTGAGTTACTGTAATGTGACTCCTTAAATTGTGATATTTGGTTTAAATGTTATCTTATGTGTTTCTAAGTTGATAAATATTGTTCTTATGATTATATTACGATATTTAAATGAAAAGATGCATATTTCTAATAAATGTCCATTTTCATGATTTTTATGCATTATGTCATACTTAGTACATGTGCTTGTACTAACTCCATGCTTTTATCTATCTCTATAATGGTTGGTAGGTGAGGATCATTTGGGAAGCAAGACTTGGATCGTAGCATCGTTCAAGTGAAGTTGAAGTATGTTATAAGTTGACTCGAGGGCATATATGACTTTTATGTTTCGTGTTGAAGTATTGTAATACTTAGTAGTACTATATTTCTATTTTCGTATGGGCCGTGTCCCAAGTACTCTTTTGTTTAAGATTTATGAGATTGAGACTTAGTATTTCCTATGATTTTATATGAAAGAGATTTTGAAGGACATATAGAATGTTTTGTGAAATTTTTTAATTCCGCACTACTTTTCACTATGTATATGTGATGAACGACACGGAAGGGCTTGTATGACCTCCAAGAGGTCGAGCACACCGGTTGTAATCCGAGATTGTGACCTATCTTCTAGGGTGTGGTCTTGGGATGTGACACGGGGTGGATAACTTCATAACCCAAAAAGTGTGTAGAGTGATGTTTCAATGATTGCCCCCAAGTTCCATAAATTATGTTGCCACCATAGGATACTAGCTAGTGGATCCACCTAAAAAGCTATTTCATAATTGGTTCTACTTTGGCCGGTAGACCACCTTCTTTCGGTGTGGGGTTTTATGACACCGGATTCCATGTTTAGCATCACATGATCTATGTCGGTTAAGTCTATAGTTTCCCAAAAGTAAAATGGACAATGGAAGGACCCTAACTAGGATAACCTAAGGGTAGTTGCTTAATGTAGGTGGGGGTATGGGACTTCACCTATACATTGCACTAGTAACTCTTGAGGGAAGTCCTAGGAAGGTGTTCTAATGCATGTCACTTTGTATATGTTCTTTATGCATGACTTTGTAGTATTGGTCTACTTGTTATGAAAATGTGCATGGTATGAGTCTATATGCATGATGTTGATCTTATTGACTATATGATGAAGGTCTTGCTTGACATAAATGAAGTTGTCTTCTCTTACTATGTTGAAGTATGACTTGGATGTAAAGGCTTGTGGTCTTATGATAGGTTTACTAAGTATGTGTGAGGTTATGGGGCTTTACATGTACATTGCACTAGTAGACTTAGATTCCGGGCATGAGTTTGGCCTTTTAAGGTTCTATGTGAAGTAAACTAAGTATATGTGCATCATGATTTGGAGTCCACTGTAATGTCCTTCAATGATGACATGTTTTGTCTTGTGTAGATTGTATGTATGGTTTCCTTGTGTCCTTAAAGTGATGCATTGCACCAAGTATCACTATAGGGTTACTTTGGAAGCCAATGAATAAAAGGAAGGAATGTTCACTGTAAAGTAGGAATAGCCCACTATAAAGTGACTTGAAAATGTCATAAATTCTTCTATATGTGATGTTATGAAATGTTTGGCCTTGGAATATGTTTATATGAAGTATGTGAATGATTTAAATGCTATTGTATAAAGGTTTTATGAAGATTTACTTAAAAAGGGCATGAAGTATGATTTCAGAAAATATCCCTTTTAAATGCATGTTTTTGCATGGTTTTCATATTCTTCTCTACTTTTTACACAAAGTGTAGGTTATGTATGCTTAAAGAATGTCTATATGATTGAGGATATTGATATGTGATTCCCAAGCTCAAGGAAAGGAATCCTTAACTCCAAGGATTTCCTAATGTTATTTACTGTAAAGTTTATTAAATATTGTATAGTTATGTATTATGTCTTAAGGCCGTGTCCCTAATGTACTCTAATGTTGTTGAGTCTAAGAGACAAAGATACTTAATGTCTAAGTATGTAATACGATATTTTTATATATATGAAGCAAAGTTTTTAGCATATGATGTGCTATGAAAAATGTTAAATTTTCCGCTATATTTACTATGTCAATGCGATTAATGATAACTATGGGCTTGTATATGACCTCCTAGAGGTCAAGTAAGCGATGTTACTTCTAGGGGGTGCACGTTGGATGTGAAAAAAATGGTATCAGAGCATGAGGTTTATAAAGTGGTTTTAGGTTCTAAAAGTCTCATATTAACACGTCTAGTAGAGTCTCGTGTTCATTTGTGGTGAGTCGCGACCTCATCAACTGATATGAGAGGCTATAAGATGACAGTGTTTCTCTTCTTCATCATTCTCATATCGTGCCATAGAACTTAACTCTTTAAGATCTCTCTCTTATGTTTTCTTGTCTGGTGGTCTTTAGATGTGATTGCTTGGATGAGATTGTATATCTATGCTTGAGGGAGAAAATGTGAGTTAATGCTTAATTTGGTTTTATGGTTGAACGAGTATGTGTGAAGGTGAATCTTGGCTTGTTTTGATGATGTGAATCCATTTATGAATATGTATGAGACTTATGTGAAATAACATGTTATGTTGAAAAATGTATGTCAAGATATGGTTAAAGCGTGTTAGAAGTTATCATGGTTGACATGAGTTTCTATTTTGAATGATGTGTTACTATAGGGTTTTACATGTTGGTATCTTAATATTATGATTTGAGCTTTAAAATGTGTAGTGACTACCTATGGAAGCATGGTACCCTAAGAATATGTGCCTAAAAGTGTTCAATGTTTCCCTTTGTATATATGTGGTCTTTGATAAGTTGCCTAATATGGATTGGAGTCCTTTGTATAGACTTGATCCTAGGTGTGAAGGTAGTATGTTTGTCTTGGTAGGGTGATGATGTGGGTTTTAGTGACCTAGAAGTCACCTTAGTGTAATGTTTAAGGAAAAAGATGAAATTTATGGCTAAGTCTCCTTGTTGTTTTCCGTAATGATGTATGACCTTTGTGTCTATTGTATTGTATGAAAACCTTATCTGGTTGAATGAAAACCTAATTTGATGATTGGGAATAAGTTTCCTAGGAGATGAATCTTAGAATGTTTTGGTTGTCTTACTGTAAAATCCTTCTAAATGCTAATCACTCTTAAGTGTTGAAAAATGAATGTTGTTAAGTTAAGATCCTATTACGGTTGGGTTAAGTTGCTCTTAATTGGGTTTACCCTAAGTGGAGGATGGTGATGGAGTAGTAAGGTTGTAGATATTTTCTACTTTGTCCTTCTATTTTTGCTTGAACTTGAATCTAATGAAGTCTTGATGAACTTGTTCATGAATATAGTCTTGCATAAAGTATGAATTGCATGAACATTATATGTTTTGTATGTATTGGTTGAAATTACCTTAAGGATATTTTAAGATTCCAAAGTGCATGAGGAGAAATTTTGATAAAAATCCATGTTTTCTCATGTGTATTGTGCATCTTATCATGCTAATTGTGAATTTAACTTCATGAGATAAGGTAAGAAACTTGGTTATAGTCACTTTTGAGGTGTAATGTTTAGCCTTATAATGAAAATTTGAGTCTCTTTATCATGAAATATGTTGAGTCTCTTGAAAACTATGTGACTTATATGGTTTGGAAAGCATGATTGTAGGCTCACTGTTGAAAATATGAAGGCATGTTTAGCGAAGTGTCTTGTGTGTGCCTATACTTTGTATTGTTTTTCCCAAATGATGCTTACTGTGAAAGTGAGTACTATGATACAAATTGACATTTTGTGAAATGACTTCCTAATTGTTGTTATGTATTTGGTGTGACTTACCATTTTAGATATCACTAGGAAGGAGAGATGATCATGTCTTGGTTTTAAAAAAAAAAGTTGAGAAATTCTCATATTACAGTAAAGATGACCTTGTGCATTTGCTTGGATGTGAACTCATGATACATGTGAGTATGTAGAGGAGATGGAAATTCCTCCATGTACACAAATAAGCATGGTATGGTTGAGTATGACCCTCATAGCACTAGGTCTAACTTATGAAAATCCATTGTTAACCTATATTAACTCAAGTCTTTGTGCATTGAAGCATGAATGCCTACTTGTTTTGAGTGTTGTTGGAATCTGCCTTAGTTTGACTTAAATATAGTTGCAAGATAAGATCTTAATTAATTGAAGTGTTATGACCATGTTATGATTAGGAAAATGATTTTCCTCCTATTAACATGATAGGAGCCTTTGTGTTTTATGCATTAAAGAGTGAGTAAAAGAAGGTTTTGCTTGTTTGTGTTCATTGAATGCTAAAATGATGTGAAGTTGTGTTCCTTGTAAGTTTAGTGCATTAAATTCTATGTGATGATTTTATGAATATGATGAAATGCTCTATGATGCATTGAAGTCCTTGTTGTGATTAAACTGTTCTAAGTGTCATTCGAGGACGAATGTTCCCAAGTGAAGGATATTGTAAGACCCCCAAAATGATTTAGGGTGTATAGAGTCTAACGTGTTGGTATTAAGTTTATAAGGTCCTAAAATGGATTATAATATGGTTAAGATGCAGTGTGCAAAGTTTGAAGTGATTTGGAACTCAAACGTCAAGGGACGACCAAGCCGTTCGACGATTAGTCACCTATGTGCCTCATATGTCTATTAATGCTTATAATGGTATGAAATGAGCTTAAGAAGTCTTAAAATGAGTTATAAATATGTTTTTAGTTAGTATATGACGTTTCGTGAAGTTTGTAGGTAAAACGTCCAAGAACATCTAAGACGTTTGAAGGTTAACCCTTGAGACGTTCATGTGTGTCTTGATAGGTCCTTGCATGTTTGGACGAGTTGAAAGTATTTTTTTTTGGGTGAAACTTATGAGGAATGTCTGTTAAGGGTTGTATTTACGTTGGAAACTTCCGGGTACGACTTCTAAAGGGCCCCGCAAAAGGGCCCATAAGAAGGACCAAAGGCTGGTCGAGACACTGCCTTGGCAGTGTCAATCGACTGAACCAAACGATGGCCAGCTGGTTGACCAACGGCCCTTTGGTGAGGTATCGTGGATGGAAACTTATCCTGGGCAGTTCTCAACCTAAAAATTATCCAAGGAATAATCGACGGAAGCCAAAGGACGTCCAGTCCATTGACCAACAGCCAGTCGATTGGGTCCGTCGATGGTGTCCTGTAACTGCTGCCTTGCATCCATTTTATTTAACGGGTGAATGGGAAATTCACCCCACGTCCTAACCTAACTCTAGTAGGTTTATTTATCTATTTTTGGGTGTATATAAGTCATCTAAAACGTGAATATCCCATTCCCAGTCCCCTATACACGAAATAATCCATCCCTCCAAAGCCAACTCTCCCTAGAAGCCTCCATTGTTGTTGAAGCTAAAGAACAGCTTGTAGATTGGATTCTCCTGGATTATTCACCAAATTTTAGAGGTTTTAAACTAGACAAAGGTATGGTGATCTTTCATCTCTAGTTATCCTTCCATCTAGAGAGTTAATCTCAAAGTTTCAAAGGAGATTTCATGATCAAAGTTCTTCTTCTTCAATATAGCCATGGGTTCTTTCTAAAAACATTTTAAATGGTTAAATAATGATGAATTTATGTTAATTTATTGGTTTGAAAGTGATTTTAATCCAATTTCATGATGAACCCATGTCCCTTCTCAAAATCGATTTAGCCCTTTCATGGGCATTGTGATCATGGTTTCTTAATGGTTGAATTGTGATTATCTTACATTGATTATATTTACTTTTATTTAAGTATATTGATATTGAATTATTGATGAATGATCTAATTAGATCCATGTATGAAGATTTGAACAAAACTAGCTTATGTTCTATGTGTTCACTGTAAGTTCAGATTCATGGTGATTGTTATGGGATTTCGATTGTGTAAAGATCATTGTAGCTAATGTCTTAAGTTGATATTATGAATAAATTATGGGTATGAACCCTTAGTGATCGAGTCAAAGGAAACTTGGTAAGATTGACCTACATGCTTTAGCCTATAGATTGATGATTCTAGCATGCTTATTGTGAGATTCAATTATGTTAAATGATGGTTAGCTACTGCCTATGATGTAATGTGATTATGAATTATATGTTATGGATCCAATGTGGATTAATTCATGATGGTTTGAATAGGCTTAACATATGTAAATTTATCCTCCATGAATTCCTAATATGAATCATGTTTACAGTGATCTAGAGTTTATTGGCAATTGTAGTAGGATCTCGTCTAAGCTATGATTTCTTGAAGCTACTGCCCTAGATTGATGCTATTAATGAAATATAATTGAAGATCAATGCAAGTGAAATTGGTTAAAGATCTATGTTCTTCTACCTTCTAGTATATATGTGATGTAATGTATTAGATTGTAATGTGATCTTGTAGAACCTTGTATTTGGTTTCTTTTATGGTTAAAGTACATATAGCTACTGAACTATATATGAATTGTTGATAAACAAGGTTTATTGATTAATGATGATCAAAGGGTGAGAAATTGGTAAGAATGCTTATCTCCTCTACTTTCCTTATAGTAATGTAGTTGATGAATTCTTGTATGGCATTGTGTGATATGGTCCACTTATGGTGGCGGTGTTTACTTTATTTTCATTATATATGTGTTGAACATGGCCTTGAAGATAAATTGATGAATGTATGAATGTTTAGTTATGATGATCACCTTATATGTAACTTGTGCCTAGTCTTCTATTAGTTGTGAATCTAGGTTATGCACTATTGTTATGACCATGTAAATGGTTATGCTAAGATAATGTGTAGGTGCTTCCATTAATGAAGTATTAAGTATTGATGACCCCTACCCATGTACCCCTATGTGAATGTGTAAATAGCTAATGTTAGGAGTCTTGATTATAATGTGAAGATTGTCTTGCCTCCTATACTATTTTGTCTTGTGTGATATATGCTTGAAATAGTATTGTGGTCTTAAGAAAGTGGTTGCGTCAATGTTTTGTTGATATTCATTATGTGATCATGTTGACCAATGTATACAAACACTCACACATTATGTATCTTACAAAGTAGTAAATGTTCATAGTGTCTAATGAAAGGTTGTTCTCATATTCACTAGTATCTACTACTATGCATATAAAGTATATGTATGTGAAGTATGTTATGTATTCGTTACTAGGATGACTTGATAGGTGTACTAGTATGTGCAAGGGCATGGAACCTTGTGTATGCATTGCACATGTGTACCTTGATAGGATAGTTCCTAGGTTTGGTTTCTATGTGCATGAAAATGAATGTATGGACATTTTATGAATATGACTTATATGATATGATAAAGTATGAATGTGCAGAGTGTCTTAGTGTGTTTATATGAAAGTATTGCTCATAATGTTATACCTATAGACTTATGCATTGATATATGAACATGTGTGACCTTTATATGTTATATGAAAAGTTTACTCACATATAAGTATTCACACACACATGTATGAAGATCTAGTTAATAGAAGGGCCTTGAAAAGTGTGCCCAAGAATACTCTTAAAACTAGATAGGTGCTTGAATATGATATAAGCATACGAGAGATGAATATCCTAAGCCTATGTTTTATAAATAAATGATAATAAAGGCTTTTTAAATAAAGGGAACTTAGCTTAGCACCGAGTGATATTGTATGTGAGGGAGTGACAATTCCTCACATAGGGGAGGTAGGGTTCACTACGGTCCTCACGGGGTGTAAGATCCCAAAAATCACTTAGGTGAAGCTAGATCATAACATCGTTGTCATGGTGGTATAAGGTCCTAAAATTGTCTATTATGTTATATTGAGGCTGTGTCTAAAGTATTAGGTGCATTGGAAGTCAAACGTCAAGGGACGACCAAGACGTTCGACGCCTAAGTCACCTATATAATGACCCAAAATGAACTAAGTTGAACTAGATCCTCATCATTGTTTCTTGAGTCGAATTTAAGTTAAACGGAGTTATTTTAGTTTCCTTAGGTAGTGTGCAAAGTTTCGTGAAGTTTGGAGGTCAAACGACCAAGAACGTCCAAGGCATTCGAAAGATATGCCTTGAGTCGACCTTGTACGTCTAGACGAGTTTCGTCAAGTTGTATGTGTTCGTTTTGGATGAAATTCATGTGAGGGGTGTTAAACTTATATATGATCATATTTGTGTTGGAAACGTCCGGGCAATTATCCCCAAGGACCATCGAAGGGTCCTTGAGGAAGGACCCAAAACCTTGTAAGCAGGCAGCCTTGGCGACGGAGCAGTCGACGGCCAGTCATCGCTGTGACGCCCCATCACAAGGTTCCATCATGGGGGACTTGTTCAAGGGTGTATAGGGGACCGTTGCCAAGACTCTGAAGTTTGCAACGGATGGTCAGGATGGGCCGTTGCACCCGTGATGCCCCGTCACAAGCAGGTCGTCGCAAGCCTTGTCCCTGTGCGCAGATTTTTCTGCCAAGTCAGGGGTGAATTTGTAAATTCACCCACGTCTAAATAAGAGTTTAGACGGTTAGTTATGGGATTTTTAGGTTATATTAAATGTGTTTGAAACCCTAGACCTAAACAAGACCACCTCACTTCAAAATTCAACTCTCTCTCTCTAAAGAAAACTCTCTCAAAGTCACCATTGAAACCAATGCTCAAGGAGGGAAAGGAGGGCTGCTTTGGACTTATTTCTTCATCAAAATTAGTGGGTTTCCTTCTCTTAAAGGTATGGTATCCATTATTGAATTTATTTTCATTCAAGAAGCCAATTTCCAAAATGGTTTTCAAAAGGGTTTCTAAACTCAATCTTTTTCTAACTTTGATTTCTAGTATGGGTCTTCTTGTATTTAAGTTCTATTGGTTTAAATGTATTTATCATGGTTTGAATTGATGAATTTGATGTTAAAACTCCATGAAACTCTTGTTTATGCAAACTTCAACTTTTAACTTAAAAATGGGTTCTGTGAGCATGATTTGAGTAGGGTATGAACTTGGGTCTTCTTGTATTTGTCATGTTGGTGTAGCTACTTCCCTAAGGGACTTAATATGGTGAAATGTTGATAAACTTATTATGGGTGATGATGGTTTGAATTGTTGATGAGTTGTTCTCATTGTATATTTCTTATTATGAATTGCTATTTGAGTGGTATGGTCCACCTTATGGGTGGCGGTGCTAATTGATGAACTTGATGTTAATTAGTATGTTTTGAGTATGGAATCTTGAAGGTCTAATATGTGAAATGAAGATATATGGGAAATGGGTCTTGTATTGTGTTTGATGTAGCTTGAATTGCATGTTTGACCTAGTTTATGTCTAAATGAAGTGTATGATTATGAGAAGCATGTAGAGTGTGTAACTTGATGAATTAAGGTTAAAGTATATGTATAACTTGATGATAACGAAGCGATGCTTATATGCAAGGTGTGAACATGTACACAAACACACACTCTTTTAAGATTTGTATTATGCCAAGTTGAGCAAAAAGGGGAATCTTGAGGTGGACACACTTCGTGAGTTGAGATGTAGTGTCTAGTAGCAACCTCTCCATTCCTAGTGAGCTTTTGAAGATAACTATTATGTTGAGAAATCCATGGGGAGTTATGCCTAGCACCGAGAGGATATGAAGGGGAGGTGGATTGCACTTCGTGAGTTGAGATGTTGTAATCCAAAGTACCTCTTGAGATGAGTACTCCTCGTTAGTAGAGAGTGAGTTACTTAGTAGCAATCTCCTTATCCCTTAACTATGTGCCCGCATAGGTGTAGCTATTGGAAAAGCCATGTAAACGCTAAGAAGCATGACCTTACACTACGCAAGTAAGGATCCCTCATCCGATAGGGGTTAATATCGGGATTCTATGTCTAGCTCTCATGGTCTTTGTCGATTAAGCTACCTCCCACAAAAGAATTGATTTGAAACCAACTATCTTGTATATTGTTGAATTTGTGTATGTATGTCGTGAAGTGCTCAATCCACATTAGTTACCGAGTAGGAGCATTGAGTGGGAGTAGTAGTATGGGATGCTATTCTCACATTGCACTTGGTGTGACCTATACCTACTATGGGTGAAGAGTACCTTCATGAAGTCCGTGTGAATAAGTACTATGGTGTAGTGTTATGGAGGATTATTGTGGAGTACTTAAGTAAATGGAATACATTAGGAGTACTAAGTAGGAGTGGTAGTATGGGATGCTACTCTCACATTGCACTTGGTATGACCTATATTTCCATAAGTGTTTTGCATATGTTAGCCAAGGGCGTGGATATTATTTCCAACGAAGTAAGCCTAAGATTTGGTAGTTTTAAGGGTTGCTTTGGTGTGCTTTGAAGGAAGGTGTAATGAAAATCCCTTCTTACCTCACCTTAGGGAGTCTTAGGATAACCTTGGGTTAGTGAAACTTCAAAGGAAAAGAGTTCATATGACTTGGATCGTAACATTCACTGTAAGGTCTTCATTGTAAGAATCCAATATTCACTGTGATGCTTTATTCAATTGTCATTGTAAGTTTAGTAAGTTCTTTGAAATGTTCCTTTTGATTACTCTAAGTTTTGGTAAAGTTGCCATAAAGTGTTGATTGTCGATTCTTATGTTGGTTTGTTTCTAGATTCATGAATATTGCTTTAATTTCATGAAAAGTTATTTTTACTAAAATGTCCCTTTTTGTATGTTTTTTTTGCATATGCCATACTTAGTGCATTGTTGTACTAACCCCATACTTTTATATACCTTATGAGTATAGGTTGGAAGACTTTTTGGAGGATCGGAGTTGAAGCTTGGGAATTCTATCTCTCAAGAATTTGGTATGTCCTCATATATTCGAGGACATAGTTTTATGTTTCTTAGTTTCTTAATTAAGACTTAAAAAAATGTATTTACTTTTATTGTAAAGGGCCGTGTCCCTAAGTTTCCAAGTTGTGTCTTTAAGTTGGCTTGTGACGATAAGATTTCCTAGTATTTACGAAAAGACTTCTTCTATTATTATTATCGTGAAAAGTTTTAATTCCGCACTACTTTTCATGATTTATGTTATGAAGGCTAGTTAGAGGGCTTGTACGAGACCCCAAAGGGGTCAAGTACGCCCGGTCATGATTCAAAGGTTTTCCCTAACTTTTAGGGGGTGTCTTCGGGTCGTGACAGACTTGGTATCAGAGCATAAGGTTTTGGGAAATAGTTTAAGGTCTGAAAGTCTCACAAGCCACATCTAGTAGTATCTTGGTCATTCGTGTGAGTCGCGACACATCCATGGACAAGAGGCTATAGGATGCTAGAAGTTTCACTTTCTTCTCTATTCTAGTTCGTGCCTTAGAGTTGAGTATATAAGGTGTCTTTTATCAACCTCCTCTTTTTGTGTTTTTAGGACATGAATACGAGGAGATCGACCGCTAGAAAAGAGGAGGGGGTGTACCAAATGAGAGATTCCTTCCCCGTGTTGACCAAGTTCCTATTGTTGGCTTAGGGGAGGAAAATGAAGAGGTTCCTCTTCAAGAACCTCAAGTGCCTCCAGAACCTCAAGGACCTCAAGTGCCTCCTATGCCTCAAGCTCCTTTTGTTGAGGGTGATATGACTAATGCGGAGTTGAGGGCTGCCCTAATGAACTTGACCCAACTCATGATGACTCAAGCTCATGTTTTCAACAATCACTTTGTGGGCCAAGCTAACCTAGGAGATATGCCCCAACCAAATGCTAGTAATCCCGCTTCTAGGATTCGGGATTTTATGAGGATGAACCCTCCTACTTTTCATGGAACTAAGGTTGATGAAGATCCACAAGGCTTCATAGATGAGGTTTTCAAGGTGGTAGATGCTATGGGTGTGACCCCTAGGGAGAAAGCGGAATTGGCCGCTTACCAACTTAAGGATGTTGCTCAAGTGTGGTATGAGCAATGGAGGGGTGAGAGACCCTTAGAAAGAGGACCGGTTGATTGGGAGGAATTCAAAGAGGCTTTTCTAGATATATTCTTTCCTTTAGAGTGGAGGGAAAAGAAGATGGTTGAATTCATGAACCTCCGTCAAGGGGGAATGAGTGTGCAAGAGTACTCTCTCAAATTCACCCAACTCTCTAAGTATGCCCCAACCATGGTAGCCAACCCTAGGACTAGGATGAACAAGTTTGTGATGGGCGTGTCTAGCTTGGTGGAAAAAGAGTTTCGTACGGCTATGCTTCTTAATGACATGGATATCTCTAGGCTCATGGTTTATGCGCAACAAATTGAGGAGTCCAAAATTAGGGAGATAAGGCAAGAGGGTAAGAGACCTAGGACGGATGATTCTAGTCACCAAAGGCCTAAGAAGAAGTTTTATCCCCAATATTCTTCTATGGGAAACAAGGATAGGGCTCCAAATCAATCTTCTCAAGGTGGTGGTATTCCTATGAAAGGGCTAGGTGCCCTACTTGTGACAAGCAACATGGGGGTAAGTGTCTTGCCGGATTGGATGGTTGTTTTGCATGTGGTATTAAAGGCCACAAGATGAGGGACTGCCCAAACCTTAAATCAAGGGGGAGAGATGTCAACCAAGCTTCCCTAGATCCTAATGCTCCCAAGAAGAACCCTTCCTATGGGATGGGGGCTAGAAAGGATAATTAATCCGGATTGATGGTTTTGGTAAGTCTCAACTATTTGTTATTGTTGCTTTTGTGTTATGAGACGAGTTTATATGGTTTTATAGTTCATATGATCATGTCATCTTGATAAATTGCTCAAAGAGTGGAATTTTGAAAGTTTTGTATGTTTGACAGTGTTACAGTGAATGTTCACTATGAAAAATTTGCAATTTAAGAAAAATTTGCCTTGCCTTAATTGAAGTTTAAATATGTTCAAAATTGTTGTATATGAGCATGTTTAATGTTGGAGAAGGTAGTTCCTCCATAAAAGAAGTTTAAGGTTGAGTTTTGACTTTGTGAGTTTGGCAAAAGTTGTCTATGTTGATAAGTGTGAAATGATGTTCCTTGATAATTGATGCTTTGATTGTTGATGTTTTGATCATGATCTAAGTGAATTATATGATGCTAAGAGAGTCGTTGTTGTTCTTAAAAATTTAAATGTCATTCGAGGGCGAATGTTATTCCAAGTGGGTGAGAATATAACGCCCCAAAACGAACTAAGGTGAACTAGAGCCTCATGATTGTTTCTTGAGTCGACTTTAAGTTAAACGGAGTTAGTTTAGTCTCCTTAGGCAGTGTACAAAGTTTCGTGAAGTTTGGAGGTAAAACGACCATGAACATCCAAGGCATTCGAAAGATATGCCTTGAGTCGACCTTGTACGTCTAGACGAGTTTTGTCGAGTTTTATGTGTTTGTTTTGGATGAAATTCATGTAAGGGGTGTTAAACTTATAGATGATCATATTTTTGTTGGAAATGTCCGGGAAATTATCCCCAAGGACCATTGAAGGGTCCTTGAGGAAGGACCCAAAACCTGGTAAGCAGGCTATCCCAGGCAGCCTTGGCGACAGAGCAGTCGACGGCCAGTCATGGCTGTGACACCCCGTCACAAGGTTCCGTCGTAGGGGACTTGTTCAAGGGTGTATAGGGGACCCTTGTCAAGCCTCTGAAGTTTGCAACGGATGGTCAGGACGGGCCGTTGCACCCGTGATGCCCCGTCACAAGCAGGTCGTCGCAAGCCTTGTCCCTGTGCGCAGATTTTTCTGCCAAGTCAGGGGTGAATTTGTAAATTCACCCCACGTCTAAATAAGAGTTTGGAAGGTTTTTTAAGGGATTTTTAGGTTATATTAAATGAGTTTTAAACCCTAGACCTAGACAAGACCCCCTCACTTCTAAATTCAACTCTCTCACTCTAAAGAAAATTCTCTCAAAGTCACCATTGAAGCCAAGGCTCAAGGAGGGAAAGGAGGGATGCTTTGGACTTGTTTCTTCATCAAAATTAGTGGGTTTCCTTCTATTAAAGGTATGGTATCCATTCTTGAATATCTTTTCATTCAAGAAGCCAATTTCCAAAATGGTTTTCAAAAGGGTTTCTAAACTCAATCTTCTTCTAACTTTGATTTCTAGTATGGGTCTTCCTGTATTTAAGTTCTAATGGTTTAAATGTATTTATCATGGTTTGAATTGATGATTTTGATATTAAAACTCCATGAAACTCTTGTTTATGCATATTTCAACTTTTCACTTAAAAATGGGTTATGTGAGCATGATTTGAGTAGGGTATGAACTTGGGTCTTCTTGTATTTGTCATGTTGGTGTAGCTACTGCCCTAAAGGCCTTAATATGGTGAAATGTTGATAAATTTATTATGGGTGATGATGGTTTGAATTGTTGATGAGTTGTTCTCATTGAATATTTCTTATTATGAATTGCTATTTGAGTGGTATGGTCCACCTTAGGGGTGGCGGTGCTAATTGATGAACTTGATGTTAATTAGTATGTTTTGAGTATGGGATCTTGAAGGTCTAATATGTGAAATGAAGATATTTGGGAAATGAGTCTTGTATTGTGTTTGATGTAGCTTGAATTGCATGTTTGACCTAGTTTATGTCTAAATGAAGTGTATGATTATGAGAAGCATGTAGAGTGTGTAACTTGATGAATTAAGGTTAAAGTATGTGTAGAACTTGATGATAATGAAGTGATGCTTATATGAAAGGTGTGCACATGTACACACACACACTCTTTTAAGATTTGTATTATACCAAGTTGAGCAAAAAGGGGAATCTTGAGGTGGACACACTTCGTGAGTTGAGATGTAGTGTCTAGTAGCAACCTCTCCATTCCTAGTGAGCTTTCTATGATAGACTATTATGTTGAGAAATCCGTGGGGAGTTATGCCTAGCACCGAGAGGATATGAAGGGGAGGTGGATTGCATTTCGTGAGTTGACATGTTGTAATCCAAAGTACCTCTTGAGATGAGTACTCCTCGTTAGTAGAGAGTGAGTTACTTAGTAGCAATCTCCTTATCCCTTAACTATGTGCCCGCATAGGTGTAGCTATTGGAAAAGCCATGTAAACGCTAAGAAGCATGACCTTACACTAGGCAAGTAAGGATCCCTCATCCGATAGGGGCTAAAATCGGGATTCCATGTCTAGCTCTCATGGTCTTTGTCGGTTAAGCTAACTCCCACAAAAGAATTGATTTGAAACTAACTATCTTGTATATTGTTGAATTTGTGTATGTATGTCGTGAAGTGCTCAATCCACATTAGTTACCGAGTAGGAGCATTGAGTGGGAGTAGTAGTATGGGATGCTATTCTCACATTGCACTTGGTGTGACCTATACCTACTATGGGAGAAGAGTACCTTCATGAAGTCCGTGTGAATAAGTACTATGGTGTAGTGTTATAGAGGATTATTGTGGAGTACTTGAGTAAATGGAATCCATTAGGAGTACTAAGTGGTAGTGGTAGTATGGGATGCTACTCTCACATTGCACTTGGTATGACCTATATTTCCATGAGTGTTTTGCATATGTTAGCCAAGGGCGTAGATTTGATTTCCAATGAAGTAAGCCTAGGATTTGGTAGTTTAAGGGTCACTTTGGTGTGCTTTGAAGGAAGGTGTAATGAAAATCCCTTCTTAGCTCACCTTAAAGAGTCTTAGGATAACCTTGGGTTAGGGCAACTTCAAAGGAAAAGAGTTCATATGACTTGGACCGTGCCATTCACTGTAAGGTCTTCATTGTAAAAATCCAATATATTCACTGTGATGCTTTATTCAATTGTCATTGTAAGTTTAGTAAGTTCATTGAAATGTTCCTTTTGATTACTCTAAGTTTTCGTAAAGTTGCCATAAAGTGTTGATTGTCGATTCTTATGTTGGTTTGTTTCTAGATTCATGAATATTGCTTTAATTTCATGAAAAGTTATTTTTACTAAAATGTCCCTTTTTGTATGTTTTTTTGCATATGCCATACTTAGTACATTGTTGTACTAACCCCATACTTTTATATACCTTATGAGTATAGGTTGGAAGACTTTTTGGAGGATCATAGTTGAAGCTTGGGAATTCTATCTCTCAAGAATTGGGTATGTCCTCATATATTCGAGGACATAGTTTTATGTTTCTTAGTTTCTTAATTAAGACTTAAAAAAATGTATTTACTTTTATTGTAAAGGGCCGTGTCCCTAAGTTTCCAACACTACACCATTTTAGGCCTACGGCCACTCCACTAAAGTGTAGCCTAAACTAGAAAAAAGTGTGGCCTTTGATAAAAGGCCACACTTTTGGACTTAAGGCAACACTTTTTAGGGGGTGGCCAAAAGAAGCGTAACCTTTGAAATTAGGCAACACTTATTAAATGTCGCCACTTTTGGCTACACTTATAAAGCGTAGCCAAAGAAGTATAAGGCCACGCTTTGTTGTGATGCATTAACAACACCTATATTTATTATACTACACTTAAAAGCGTTGTCTTTGCGGTTTTATTGGTCACACTTCAAAAGTGTTGCCTTTTATAGGTCATCTAGTGCAACACTTCAAAAGTGTTGCCTTTTATATCTCATATATAGCAACACTTATAAAGTGTAATTTTATATCTCATCTAGAGCAACACTTATAAAGTGTAACTTTATATCTCATCTAGAGCAACACTTATAAAGTGTAACTTTATATCTCATCTAGAGCAACACCATTGAATTGAATATATGAAACATGTGATCACAAAATTAAATCGAAGGTACATATTTCAAATAAACTTCAAGAAACATGTCCAAGAACTCCAATACTTAGAAAGTAATTGCTTAAAGATCTCTAATATCAATAAATTCCAAAATACCAAATGTATACAAATGTATATGACAATAGTACAAAAACTCTTCATCGTTCACTACAATATATCGAGTTTACTTCTGCCACAATTCAAATTCAATTACTGGCATTTTCCTGCACATTGAAAATAAAATTATAAGTTAGTGAAATAAAGGTGAAAGTGCATAATTGGAGAGTATTCATTGTAAGCCAGCCAATCCGAATTAATATATATACGCAAATCATATAGAACATTTATAATCACGTGAATTATAGGTTATTGCATGTATTGTAGACACAAAGATATCAACAGACACACATCATCCCAAATTCCATTCAGAGCATCTGTAAAATTTCCCTTTATCTTCCTACAATGGCACCAAAAGCTGATAAAAAGCTTGCTGAGAAAAGGCCAGCAGCTGAAAAACTCACATAGCCGAGAAATCTCATGCAGAACAGAATGCACAGGACGAAAAGAAGCTAACAAAGAACAGCACTGCAGTTGCTCCCAATAAGTCATCGAGAATCAGGATTAGATTTACAAATGTCTAAGCACTAAAGAATAAAACCTACGTCTAGCCGCAACATTTGTTCATCTGTCACATCTGAAAAATAAGAAAAGATTGTTTCCAAGAAAAACATACCTTATAATTCATATTCAGCTGCCTTTGTACACTTGTTACAGAGTTTTAAGAAGGAAACAATTTAATACGAATTAGTATAAAAAAGGTATGTTTTTGTGTTTAGCTAAAAGAATGGATGATTCTTTCACAGTTAGTTGATTTAGCTGGATCACAGTAAAATCCTTTACACTCTTATACGTCACCTACATTAAACGGCAGCTGTGACTTGACAGTAGAGAAGTTGTTGCTAGGTTTCGAATTGTGCAGCAACCCAGATGATCACTTGTGCCTCTGCTCCACTACATCCAGCACAACAGATATAATAAAAAAGTTCATGTACTAGGTAACAACACTAATTCCATATAAAATTCAGTATGTAATACAGGTTACTTTTGTCCAATGCCAGAAGATGTGAATAAATATACATGAAAATGAACTTTACTAATTTTTGCCTTTGTTTAGTAGATTCTATAAATACAACGTACCTTACAATATATTAACCAACAGAGAATTAAAATATTTTACTCTTCTTTCGCTCTTCTCATCTACTATAAATTGACCATTTGTAACTATAACAATATTCAAGGAGATGGCTGAAGCAACTATATAGCTGCAACTACATACGTTAACCTAAGGTGATATAAAAAGAGCTATAATCTTCATTTGATGTGCAATGAAAGCTTAGCATAACCAGGAAAGCTAGTAAAAGCTTCATTCTAACGTCCACTGCAACAGAACTACATAATCATATATTGAAAAATGAGTACAATCTCATTCTATATAGTCTAGACATTTTGCTCTCACTGAGTGTATAAACAACAAAATAGTGATGGGTTGGTATAGTTACAGCATTCTTAAGGACATGGTTGGGGATGGGATTTTCACAGCTGATGGGGATAGTGGCAGGGGCAGAGGAAGTTGCCGAGCCATGAGTTCTCCACGAGGGTCTTGAGGGATTTTAGCAGTGTGGTCTTTAGAAAGAATGTGGCAAAGCTAGCTCATATATTGTTAGAAGCTGCCAATTCCCACACAACAGTTGACTTTCAAGTAAGTTCCATGACTCGACTACATTAATCAACCCTTTTATGTTTTCACCATACAAAAGAACCTAGTTTGTCAATGTAGGATCTATTCATGAGATGAACTCAAGATTATATATTAAGAGATGGTTGTGGAGTTGAGATAGACAATATGCGTGGTTCAATTGAATAGAGCAAAAAAATTGAAAATGCGTTTGACAATGCTAATGCAATGACAAATTGGAGATATATTGATGTCTTCTTGAAGATTAAAAGAACTCTCAATATTGGAGTAGAATCCATGTTAAGGGACAATATAAGAATTGTTGATGGATTTTCTTATAAGCTAATCCAGAGAAAAACTTGACCAGATGACTAAACCAGAAGCTAATTTATATGTAGGTTAATCATCTTACAGCTACTTCTTTTACTTATCTTGATAGATGCTTAGATATTATGATGTTTGAACCAAACAGATGAGTAAGTTGTTGGCAGATCAGCCATTTGTGTCATCAATCCTTGCCTCAGTAAGTCATCTGTACGCAAAGAATCTATAATATTACTGTAGAAAATATATGGTTTTTCTAAGGATCACACTGTATATATTCTCTAACTTTCACTTGACTTTGCACTTGAATAATGGTTTCTAGGTGAGTCAATTTTTAATTTAACCTCAGAGGAAAGCGTGAGAGGTTAGATTGCTAGGATTCTAAAGAACCTGCTGCCATTATGCACTAGCGATTTTTGTCATTTTGTGTCTTCATAATCTAAGATACTCAGTGTGGAGTACAAAAGAATCTCACTAGTACAAGACTCAACATATCATCACCTTTAGCTCATTCTATACCAATTGTTTTGTAAAACGGTGCAACGATATTTGTAAGATTCAAATGTCTACCAATCATAACATAAATAACCCACCATGTTTACATTCAGACAAGTAACTTAAGTCCTACTCTCATCAGGTTAGTGATTCAACAAAATCTTTACACATGATATAGTATGGTTAAATGAGTCAAAAGGAAAAAAAAATTTAAGGGAAGCTTGATAAGAGTTACCTGAAGACAATTACATCACCAAGGAAGACCTTGTATTTCTAGGCCAAGATTCTCTACTACAAAAAATAACCTGCATCATAATGAATAGTTGATATTTTCATCTTTGTATATAACAGGAATTTTTATGAACTTCAAATATAGGAAAAAAAGAGTAGTTATGATTCAAGGATCTCATGTAACTGTTTTGATGAGAATTACATGTATGAGACATTGAAATGCCACCAATAGGAACTATACCAGTATAACAATCAGAGACATGAAAAAAAAACATTTTGTTGTCTGTGATTACATGGAAAACAATTTATTCAAGCTTTTATAAGTAACTACATAACAAAATTTACCATGGCAAAGCAGCTTGGATGTTGTCAATTTACAATATGAAATGCTGCAACAAGTTCTAAGAATGCAGAGGAAGTATTTCTAAAAGAGGCAACTGTCTGCCTGCATAAGTATTAGCGGAGTAATCATGAGTAAACCACAACGAAATACAATGCATTCCTTTGGAACTACGAACTACACTTATAGCGAAGTACTTCTTCATCAACACTAAATTCTGTAGTGAATAGCGCTAAACAGTTTTTTGGACTTTGTAAAAGTTCCCTTCAATAATAACTCAATGAATTCATACACCTCAAAAAAGAAACCATTGATCAACGATTAAGCTATAAGAGGAAAACAGTGTGTAATATCAACTTATAAGTAAGCAAATGAAACCTACATGTTACACCAAACTTCTAAAATCAAACTAAATATATTTAAGAGGTTTCAGATTAGAGAGTATCCTTAAGAAATCAACACCACCATATCATATGGCAAGTGAAAACCTTTAGATGTTTCCGAACGTGCAATACAGTTCAAATTCACTAAACCTAGAGCTACTTCAAAACGTACGTTGACACAAGGATATAAATACGAGCATTCTTGCAAAATCATAGTGATAAGAACCATGTCATTAAAAATAGCGTCAACAACAATTTTGAGCATCATTCTATTATACTCCGATCTCAATAGCTTGGTAATCTTCATTATTGTTATCATTCATAAAAACACCACCTTCACATATTCCAAACATCACTTTCCTGAAGACAAAATGCATCTGGGAAAAGCACAAACTAACAAATAGAAGAAGAATGTTTGAACAAACTTGATGTGGTGTCACAATACCTGCTCCCTTGGCATTTGATAGCAATGCAAACACTCTTAAGACTTGTGATCAAGTGTAGAATAGAGATAATAGTCGACTTTTTTGCTCTTTTTATCTGATCTTTATTATTAAGGTTGAACCATCGTTTCGTTGATGACTATGTTTTGGAGTTGAAGCTTCCATCTTCCCATGGACTATCGGTTTCATAATAATTTCCAAGGACTTCACTGCTACTTCCATTAATGAAATGCCCTCTCCCACTGCCACTTAGATTAGCAATTGACCTTGCAACTGTGAATGACGAGATGGTGCTGACTTTTTGTTTCAGCATCTCACTGACCTTTACAAACAACAATATTTAAACAGTACAAAGGAACAATCATGTAATTGAAGGAACTAAGCATAGCGTCTAAGCAATCAAGAGATGCATTAATGATGGCTCTAAATTCTAATTAACTATTCTCGAGTCACTAGTATTTTCATGAGAAATAAACTTGAAGAACTTCGAGGGGAATTCTCATCTCAACACGAGCATATTTATGAAAATGATATTTATACCATGAAACTAGCAGCAGAAACTTACAGACAAGTTCTCTTAGTTGTATCTATTGGTTACTTCCAGGATGTGTGATCACCGATGATAAATATTATGCAGAAGCAAACCTTTATATATTCGATTTCAAAATATCGAAGCGCATTTCTCTTCCTTAAAATTCGAGCGTAGATTTCTTTGAGCTTAATAGTAGTATCCTTGTATGACTTGGCACAAAGAGCCTCACAAGGTTGAACACCCTCTAGCTTCTTAAAGAAAACAACCTCAGAGTGCTTTTCAACCACAGATCTGCAAAATATTGACAACTAAAAATTAGTGTTTTTCAATGGAGAAATCAACTAACCAAAATTCGTGCCTTACCATGGAGAATGGACAAACCAAAAGAAGTTATTTCATTGAAGAATGCTTCAGATTCGTGATAAAATTGTTTAACAGTTGAGAGGTATCGTGAGAAAGAAAAAAAAAGCAAGCATGAAATTAGGGCATTGTTGCTTTTTAGAAATCAGGGGGGAAATAGATATATGGAGTGAATATTATTATTTTTAGGAAAAAATTTTGAGTCTTAATAGGGCACATTTGTAAAGTGTTGTTTTTAGATTTTAAAATAAGGAACACTTAAAAGTGTGGTCATATATATAAATAAGCGTTGTCAATAATTTTATTATTCGGAAACGCTTATAAAGTGTTTCTTACAATTAAAAAGAGCACACTTTAAAAGTGTTGCCAAAGTTTTCGTGGCCAAAAGACCAACACAAAAGTCACGCCTTGAAAGCGTTCCCTTAGGTACTTTTGGCAACACTTTTTAAGCGTTGTCTAGATTTTGTGTGGCCTTAGACCAAATTTGGTGTAGTGCAAGTTGTGTCTTTAAGTTGGCTTGTGACGATAAGATTTCCTAGTATTTATGAAAAGACTTCTTCTATTATTATTATCGTGAAAAGTTTTAATTCCGCACTACTTTTCATGCTTTATGTTATGAAAGCTAGTTAGAGGGCTTGTACGAGACCCCAAAGGGGTCAAGTATGCCCGGTCATGATTCGAAGGTTTTCCCTAACTTTTAGGGGGTGCCTTTGGGTCGTGACAACCTATATGCCTCATAAGTGGTTTGATGTGTTTATGTGTGATTCATGAGGTTATAAGGTCCTTAAATGAGTAATTATAGTATATATATATATAGGCAGTGTGTCAAGTTTCGAGAAGTTTGGAGGTCAAACGTCAAAGAACGTTCATGACGTTCGAAAGATGTGCCTTGAAATGATCTTTTGTGTCTAGGCATGTTTCGTCTAGTTTTACGTGTTCATTTTGGGTGAAATTCTTGTGATAGGTACTAAACTCGTATACGGTCATGTTTGGGTTAGAAACATCCGGGGAAGTATCACCAAGAACCATCCAAGGGTCCTTGAGGAAGGACCCAAAGTTGGTGCCAAGGCTGCCCAAGACAGCCCAAACCACGGAGGCAATCGACGCCCCGTTGGTTGGGTCTCCTCGATTGGGGCTTAGACTGGGAGGGAAGAGACCAAAGTCAAGTCTCTGAACCAAATGACGGGAGGACAGGATTGTCCATTTGTGGGCAAACGGTTCGTCGACTGCCAACCGTTGATGGCACTAGTTCCCTGCGAAGGTTCACTGTAAGTTGAGGGGTGAAATTACTTACAAATAGAAGTATTGGATGTTCCTAAGGGTTATTTTAGGTATTCTAAAGTGTGCATATAATTCTTTTACACTTAGAAGATTTCACTCTTCCAAATCAAAACCCAAAATCCCTTAGAAATTCCTTAAGGCTCCATTAAAGCTAAAACACAAGGAAGAACTTGGATTGGTGATTTGAGTGAACATTATTCATCAAATTGAAGGATTATAATTGCTGAGGTATGGTTTTTGATCCTTGAAACTCGTTTCATCAAAGAGCCCAACTTTCAAAGATGTTTTCCAAAGTTTTCAAAGTTGAACTTGACCTATTTCATGTTCCAAAGTTTTCAAAGTTGAACTTGACCTATTTCATGATATATCATGGGTTCTTGCATTAAAGGTTTTTAATAAATGAATAGTGATTGAATTGTTGTTATTTAGATGATTTTAACTCAAATAACCTATGACCTATGTAATTGATGAACCCTAGTTTTTGACTACTTTATGCGTTACTTGATATTGGTCTAATGTTTATGAATTATGGTGTAGCTTCTTAGGGGCTTTCTAATGATATAATAATTGTATTCAATTGATATCTAATTGGTCTTATATTGATAAATCTACATTGAATTGACTTAGATTTCATTGAATATTATAGTTTATGGATTAAATTAATGTTCATGGGCATGGGTAAGGGCCTTATGATATTGAATTGAGTGATTTAGCATTGGATTGAACTGTTGATGATGGAGTGGTGGTACGCTGCCCTATTCTACTTTATTTAATGTTAATTAGAATTCAATTATTTTGTGATTTGTTTGGTCCACTTATGGTGGCGGTATTATGTGAATTGATGTGGCCTTGTCGGCGTTATTTTAAGTATTATGCTGATTATGGCCTTGTCGGCAACTACTTGAAGTATTATGTTGATTTGTGTAGTTGATTATGTGAAGTATGATCATATCTACATATATGTGAAGTAATGTGAAAGTATGTGTTTTTATATTGAAGTACTTAGGTAATCATTTTAGACTATGACTATGTGTTCATGTGTGTAGTCTTAGAATTGATGCATGATTATTCCTACTTGGCTATATAAGTCTATTATGGTTATGTTGATGATGATATAGTAGTGTATACAATGACTTAGATTATGGTTGTTCCTATGTCTTTCTAGTATAGCATGTCATATGTGCTAAGCTAAAGTATGTTGTGTCTTGTTTAGGTAGACTTGTGTCCCATACTTGATGCATGTATGAATGTGAATATGTGATGTCTTGACATAGGATGTTAATGTTATTATTCTTGAATGTATGAATGTTATGTGAAACCTTGAACCTAGTGGTAAGGTTATGAACCTTGAAGTAGAAAGCCGTAATGGTATACTTCTTGTAATGAATGATGGACTTAAGGTTGATTCGCTGGAACGACATCATATCAATCCTTAGGAAAGTCATAATGAGCTTCTTGTTGCCATAGTAAGGCAGCCCCTAGAGGACATCTTTGGTTGGGTAAATGTAATTGGTTTATGAACTTGATATGTAACCCCTTTGTATGAACCTTAATGTGAATTAATCCATGAGAACAAAGGCTAGCACCGAGTGAGTATGGTAAGGGAAGTATTTCAAGTTAAAGTATGAGACTAGAATACAAAGTAAGCCCTTCATATTCCTTAACCATGTGCCTACATGGGATGTGCCCAAGTTCTACCATTGGCAAGTAGAACAACCTCATCGGAGTAGGATAGAACTCCGGATTCCATGTTTTGCTACCATGGTCTATGTCGGTTATTGCCTATTCTCATCATGTGGGATACCTATTAACATTAGATAAGTTCTATGAAGTTTAGGTGGTGGTATGGGATGCTATCTAGACATTGCACAATAGGCTTAGAAGATGTTAGTGAGAATCCTAGGTCTTCTCCAAGACCATTACTTGAATGTCCTTTATGTGATGAACTTTTCTTAATGAACCAATGAATTAATGATTTACGTTAGAAAGTATGTAAGTGAATAAGTACCTAATCTATAGTGACTTAGGGATTCCTTAGTTAAACTTTGAAAAGGGCATAAGGGATGATTTTTTCATGTCTTATCTATGGATGTCTTGAGAATGACTCTAGTTAGGGAAGTTGATTGATTCTATTAGGCATGATCTAAACCTAGGGCGTCTTAAGGATTATTTAGGTAACTTTGAAGAGGGTGTATGGGCGTTCTCTTCTAGGAGTTCTTAAGTATGTCTTTTTATAGCTTTGGTTAAGAGAATGTCATGTCCGATATATTATGTATGTTGGTTTATTGTAAGTGTGTATGTGTCTCATTATGGGTAATCTTGAGGATTGTTTAAGACCACTTAGAGAGGGTGTATGGGAGGTCTCTCTTTGTGTGACTTTAGTGAATCTTAGGATAGCTTTTAGTGAGAAGACTACATGCTAGAAGGTTAGTTTAGTGAAGGCTAAGCATTTCACTGTACAGTTAAGGAATTCTATGTATTAAATGTTATATTATGTGTTTATAAGTTGATAAATATTGTTCTTATGATTATATTATGATATATAAATGAAAATATATATATTTTCAATAAATGTCCATTTTCATGATTTTTATGCATTATGCCATACTTAGTACATGTGGTTGTACTAACTCCATGCTTTTATCTATCTATATAGTGGTTGGTAGGTGAGGAGCATCTGGGAAGCAAGACTTGGATCGTAGCATCGTTCAAGTGAAGTTGAAGTATGTCCTCATTTGACTCGAGGGCATATATGTCTTTTATGTTTCGTATCGAAGTATTGTAATAGATTTAGTAGTACTATATTTCTATTTTCGTATGGACCGTGTCCCAAGTAATCTTGTGTTTAATATTGATAAGATTGAGACTTAGTATTTCCTATGATTTTATATGAAAGAGATTTTTACAGACTTATAGAATGTTTTGTGAAAAGTTTTCATTCCGCACTACTATTCACTATGTATATCTGATGAACGATACGAAGGGCTTGTATGAGACCTCCGAGAGGTCGAGTACGCTGGTTGCAATCCGAGATTGTGCCCTATCTTCTAGGGTGTGGTCATGGGATGTGACACGGGGTGGGTAGAATCATAACCCAAAAAGGGTGTAGAGTAATATTTCCATGATTGCCCCCATGTTCCATAAACTATGTTGCCACCATAGGATACTAGCTAGTGGATCAACCTAAAAAGCTATGTCATGTTTGATTCTTCTTTGGCCGGTAGACCACCTTCTTTTGGTATGGGGTTTTATGACGGATTCCATGTTTAGCATCACATGTTCTATGTCGGTTAAGGCTATAGTTTCCCTAAAGTAAAATGGGCAATGGAAGGACCCTAAATAGGATAACCTAAGGGTAGTTGCTTAGTGTAGGTGGGGGTATGGGACTTCACCTATACATTGCACAAGTAACTCTTGAGGAAAGTCCTAGGAAGGTGTTCTAATGCATGTCACTTTGTATATGTTCTTTATGCATGACTTTGTAGTATTGGTATACTTGTTATGAAAATGTGCATGGTATGAGTCTATATGCATGATGTTGATCTTATTGACTATATGATGAAGGTCTTGCTTGACATAAATGAAGTTGTCTTCTCTTACTATGTTGAAGTATGACTTGGATGTAAAGGCTTGTGGTCTCATGATAGGTTTACTAAGTATGTGTGAGGTTATGGGGCTTTACATGTACATTGCACTAGTAGACTTAGATTGGGGGTAAGAGTTAGTTCTTATAAGTTCTATGTGAAGTAAAATAAGTATATGTGCATCATGATTTGGAATCCACTGTTATGTCCTTATAGTCTAGGCTTGAATATGTCTATGATGTACTATACTTCTATGATGGTATGTGTTGTCTTGTGTAGATTGTATGTATGGTTTCATTGTGGCCTTAAAGTCATGCATTGCACCAAGTATCACTAGAGGGTACTTGGGAAGTTAATGAATAAAAGGAAGGAATGTTTACTGTAAAGTAGGAATAGCTCACTCTAAAGTGACTTTAAAATGTCATAAATTCTATATGTGATCTTATGAAATGTTTGGCCTTGGAATATGTTTATATGAAGTATGTAAATGATATAAATGCTATTTTATAAATGTTTTATGAAGATTCCCTTAAAAAGGGCAAGAAGTATGATTTCAAGAAAATGTCCCTTTTAAATTCATGTTTTTCATGGTTGTCATACTTAGTGCATTCTTGTACTAATCCCATTCTTCTCTACTTTTTACACAAAGTGTAGGTTATGGATGCTTAAAGGATGTCAATATGATTGAGGAGCTTGATATGTGATTCCCAAGATCAAGGAAAGGAATCCTTAAGTCCAAGGATTTCCTAATGTTTAGTTACTTTAAAGTTTATTAAATATTGTATAGTTATGTATTATGTCTTAAGGAATGTGTCCCCAATGTACACTACTGTTGTTGAGTGTAAGATGACAAAGAGACTTAAGGTCTAAGTATGTATTATGATATTTTTATATATATGAAGTAAAGTTTCTAGCATATGATGTGCTATGAAAAGTTTTAAATTTTCCGCTAAATTTACTATGTCAATGCGATGAATGATAACTATACCCTAACCATATAAAACCCTAAAAAACATAACCTATAAAACCTAGAGCCCTAAACACTAAACCAGAAAAATTCCTAAACACTAAACGCTTAATCATAAACTTTAAACCTAAGAAACCCTAAATCCTATCAATCATAAAATAAACCCTAAAAGCCATTTTTCAACTCCTACAAAATCTATGCTATAAACCATATATCCTAAAAATCCCTAAACCGTAAGCCATAAGAAACCCTAAATACTATAAACCCTAAATAAACCCTAAAACTATTTAAAATTCTTACAAAACCCTAAGTTGTATTCCATAAACCCTGAAACACCCTAAGAAACACTTAACAATTAAACCCTACAAAAATCTGAAAACCAATTAACCTTAAATTCTAAGTTCTAAACCCTATAAAAAAACAAAAAACCCTAAACCCTAATCCATGTACCCTAAACTATAAACCCCTAAAACGTAACCTAAAAAACCCATAACCCAAAATCCTAAAACCCTAGAGAAAATCTTAACCTAAAATCCTAAGCCTAAAAAAAACTTAATACCTAAACCCTAAGACATAACATAAAACCCTAAATTCTAAACCTAAACACTAAACCTTAAAAAATTCTAAATCCTAAAATAAAACCTAAAACCATTTAAAATCGTACAAAACCCTAAGGTCTAAAACCTAAATTATAAAAATTTGTAAGCATAAGCCTAAAAAAACACAAAAACCCTAAGCCCCAAACCCCAAACCCTAAAAACCCCTTGGAAACAATAAACCCTTAAAAACCCTAAAACCAAAAAATCATAAGCTCTAAACCCTATCAAGCCCTAAATCTTGTACGATAAAGCACAAAAAACCCAAAAACCCACTAAGTCCTAAATCATAAAGGGATAAAACCCTAAAAGACCATAATCTAAAAATCTAAATCCCTAAACCCTACCTAGATAAAACTGTAAACCTAAAAACCTAAGCCTTAAACCCTACACGCAAGCCTAAAACTCTAAATCCTAAAGCTAAAATCCTAAGAAACCCTAAACCTTAAAAAACCCTAAATCCTATAAACCCTAAAAGAACACCATAAAAATCATTTAAAACCACTACAAAACACTATGCCTTAAACCCTACACCCAAACCTAAAACTCTAAATTCTAAACCTAAAATACTAAGAAAATCTAAACCTTAAAAAACCCTAATCCTATAAACCCTAAAAAATAGCATAAAAATCATTTAACACTACTACAAAACCACTAGATCAGCTACTCGGACTACCATTGCAGCTAGGGTTTTTCAAGCTTCAGCAGTACAACAGCACACCTGCAAATCAACCTTAGCCATGTCGAGAAGACAGATCAGAGAGACCAAGGACGAGACTGTTACCGTTTGACCTATTACCAGGGAAGGTGAATTGGTCCTTGGTGTTGCTCACATTTTTGCCTCTTTCAATGACACATTCATTAATGTGATTGATTTGTCTGGACGTGAAACACTGGTTCGCATTACTGATGGGATGAAGGTGAAGGCTGACAGAGATGAATCTTCTCCTTATGCTTCTTTGCTTGCAACACAAGATATTTCTCAACGATGCAAGGATCTTGGAATCAATGTCGTTCATATTAAGCTTTGGGATACAGGTGGGACCAAAACCAAGACTCCTGGTCCTTTTGCCCTGTCTTCTCTTTGATCCCTTGCTAGATCTGGAATGAAAATTGGACGCATAGAGGATGTTACTCCTATTCCCACTGACAGTACTCACAGAAAGGGTGGTAGAAGAGGAAGGACGTTGTGAATTCTTCTGAGCAACATACATGCTCCATGGAAAAATATTTTGGTTAAGGATGCAACTTTGTTTGTGTTTTACAACTTAGTTTTGAACATTTTGTAGCCATTTTACAAGTCATTCTGACTTGTGATCATTTGGACCTTTTCTATCTTGTGAGATGGAAATTATTTTGTTGAGTTGGATTAGTAAGTTGAATTCGTCATTATCATCATTGGAAAGTGAACATTTTTTGTTGCTTCGTTTTGTTTCATTGGTAACATTGTGATCTATATACGTTATACTAGAAACCGTTACACTGAAAAAAAACAACATAAAACACTAATCCTTAAGAAACCCTAAATCATAAAATAAAACCTATGACCATTTCAAATCAATACAAAACTCAAATCTAAAAACCCAAAATCCTAAAAATCCGTAAACCTAAACCTAAAGAAAACAAAAAACCCTAAGCCCTAAAACTCAAACCCTAGAAAACCATAAGATAAAAAACCTAAGATACACTAAACAATTAAAATTCCTAAACCAGAAAACTCTAAGCTATAAACCCTATCGAGCCCTAAATCGTATATGCTAAACCATAAAAAATAAAAAAAAAAAACCAAAGCCCTAGACCATAAAACTATAAAATCCTTAAAACCTTAACCCAAAAATTGTAAACCCCTAAACCCTAAGCCCTAACCCTAAACCCTCAACCTAAAAAACCCCTAAGCCTTACCCTAAACCATAACCTAAAACTCTAAATCCTTAACATAAAATCCTAAGAAACCGTAAACCTTATAAACCCTAATATAAACCATAAAAATCATGTAAAACCACTACTAAACCCTAAGATCTAGACCCTAAATCCTAAAAATCCATAAACCTTATACCAAAAAAACACAACAAAAAAACCTAATCCCTAAACGCTAGAAAACCCTAAGAAACACATAATCATTAAAAATCCTTATGAAACCCAAAAATCCCTAAACCCTAAACCCTAACCTAAAACCCTTCATCCTAAACCTAAAATCCTAAGAAACCCTAAACCATAAGAAACTGTAAATCCTATAAAACCTAAAATGAACCCTAAAAATGATTTTCACGTGTTACAAAATACTAAGCTCTAAATTGTAATTTCTAAAAATCCATAAACCTTAAACCTTAATAAACAAAAAAAAAACCTAAGCCCTAAACCCTAAAATTTTAAAATTCTTAAGAAAATCTTAGAACTTCAAAACTTTAAAAATTTTGAATACCCCTAAACCTTAAAAAACAGTAAGCTATAAACCCTATAAACCCCTAAATCATATATACTAAACCCCAATACGAATACCCCTAAACCTTAGAAAACAGTAAGCTATAATAAACCCTATAAACCCCTAAATCATATATACTAAACCCCTAAGAAACACTTAACACTTCAAGAAACCCTAAACTTAAAAAACACAAAAAACCTACACACTAAGAAATAGTATTTAACCCTTAAAAACACCCAAAAACCTCTAATCCTAAAATGCTCTAAGATCCAAACCCTAAAAACCATTCAATTGAAAACCGCATTGCCCTAGACCCAAAAAAATGTAGATAAAACCTTTAACCTAAGACCCTAAACCTAACCTCAAACACAAAATCCTAAACCTAAAATCCTAATAAACCCTAAACCCTAAACCATAAGAAACTTTAAAACCTATAAACTCTTAATTAAATCCTAAAAAGTAATTCAAACCCCTACAAAACTATGTTGTAAACAATAAACCCTAAAAATCTATAAATCCTAAACCTAAAGGCCCCAAAAAAATACCAAAGTCCTAAGCCCTTAAGAAACACTTAACTCTTAAAAACCCTAACCCCCCCCCCCACGAAAAAAAATAAAAATAAAATAAAATCGTAAACCTTAAAAAACTCTAGGCTCTAAACCATTAGGAAGCCCTAAATACAAAACCCTAACCTAAAACTCTTGATCCTAAAAACCCTTAAGAAATACTTAACACTTTAAAATCTTACAATATGCAAAGACTCCTAAACCTAAAAAAACTCTAAGCTATAAACCGTATAAACCCCAAAGACGTATATACTAAACCCTAAAAAACACAACAAAGAACCCTAAGCCATAAACTCTAAAACTATGAAATCCTAAAACCCTTAACCTAATAAACCCAAAGCCATAAAAAATAAAAACCTAGATAAAACCTTTAACCAGAACCCTAAACAAAAAAAAATCCCAAAGCCCTTAACCCTAAACCCTAACCTAAAACCCAAAAAGGAACCCAGAATCCTATAAATCTTAAAATAAACCGTAAAGACCATTTAAAACATCTACAGAACCCTAAGATCTAAATCCTAAACCTAAAAAACACAAAAAACCTAATCCCTTATTCCTAAACATAAAAAAACACAAAAACCCTAAGCCCTAAAATCCCCCTAAACCCTAAACCTATAAAACTCTAAAAAACCTCAACCAAAATAAAACAAAGTCGTAATCCTAAGAACCATTATAAACCCTTAAGCTAACAACCTAAACCCAAAAAAACCCTAATCTCTAAACCATTAATCCTAACCTCAAAACCTAAATCTTAAACCTAAAACCCTTATACCTATAAACCCTCAATTGAACCCTAAAAACCATTCAAAACCTTAAGCTCAGAACCCAAAATTATAAATATTTGTCAAACCCTAAACCTAAAAAACCACAAAAAATCCCAAAGACTAAACCCTATAAATCCCTAAGAAAAACTTAACCCTTAAATCTATTACCCCCCACCCCACCCCACCCCACCCCAAATGCATAAACCTAAAAAACACTAAGTTCTAAACCTTATGAAGCCGTAAATCGTATTCGCTTAACCCAAAATACACAAAAAAGAACTCTAAGCCCTAAACCATAAAATATAAAATGCTACAAAACATTAACCTAAAAGACCCAAAGATGTAACCCTAATAACCAAAATAAAATCCTTCACCTAAAACCCTTTACCTAAGAAAACCCTAAGACCTAGACACTAAACCATAACCTAAAACTCTAAATGCAAACCTAAAACCCTAAGAAACAATAAACCCTAAACCTTAAGAAATCATAAATCCCATAAACCCTAAAATATAACCTAATCCCCCTTTAAATCCCTTGGAAAGACGTCATATCTAAACCATAAACCTTAAAAACCCCAAACAATTTAAGCTCTAAACTGTAGCAGACCCTAAATCTTATATGCTAAACCCTAAAAGAACTCTAATCCCTCAACCATAAACATATATAACCCTAAAACCCAAAGCCTTACCCTAAACTCTAACCTAAAACCCAAAGCCTTACCCTAAACTCTAACCTAAAACCCAAAATTCTAAATCTAAATTCCTAAAGTTTAAGAAACCCTACATCTTAAAATAAACCAAAAAACATCATTTGAAACCCGTACAAATCCCAAATGGAAATTATAAACCTAAACAACACAAAAAAACTCTAAGCCTTGAACCCCAATCCTTAAGACACACCTAATCCTTTAAAACCCTAAAAAATACAAAAACTCCAAAACCCAAAAATCTCTAAGTTATAAACCCTATCAAGCACTAAATATTATATCCCAAACCCTAAAAACAAATAAAAATATAACCTGAAAAGCCCAAAGCCCTAAACACTAAAACCTAGATAAAACCACTAACATAAGATCTATTCCTAAAAAACCCTAAACCTTAAACCCTAACCTAGAAGCATATATTCTAAACCTTAAACACACAAAAAATAAGACGCAAAAACCTTTAGAAATCATAAACTTTTGAGAAACAGTAAATCCTGTAAACCCTAATATAAGCCTTGAGAACCATTAAACCCCTACAAAAGCCTAAGCTATAAACTCTAAATCCTAAATCCTATAAACATTCAAACTAAAAAATAAGACAAATCCATAAACCCTAGAAAACCCTAAGAAATACTTAACCCTTAAAAAACACTTAACCCCCCCACCCCCCCAAAAAAAACCCTAAACAAATAAAATATTTAAGGTCTAAGTCAAATAAAGCCATGAATCCTATATGCTAAACCGTAAAAAACAAATAAACCCTAATCCATAAACCCTAAACCCTAAAAACCTAGAAAAACGCATAACCTGAAACCCTTAACCTACAAAAAAAACCAAGCCTTAAACCCTAAACCTTAACTTATAACCCTAAATCCTAAACTTTAAGAAACTCTAAATCCTATAAATCTTAATATAAACCCTAAAAACTACTGCAAAATCATATGTTCTAAAAACATTAATTCTTAAACACTCATAAACCCTTAACCTTAAAACACAAAAAAAAACTCAAACCCCTGAACCATAAACCCTAATAACCCATAAGAATCACTTAATCCTTAAAACTCCTAAAACCCAAAATCCTTTAAACCAAAGAAACTCTAATCTCTAAACCTAAACCTAACCTACACCCAAAATCCTAAACCTAAAACCCTAACAAATCCTAAACCTTATGAAACCCTAAATCCAATAAACCATAAAAACCTTTTCTTAACCCTTACAAACCATACAAAAGCAAAATACCCCTAAACCTATAAAAACTCTAAGCTCTAAGCCCGATGAAGCACTAAATAATATATACTAAACCTTAAAACACACAAAACAACCCTAAGCACTTAACCCTATATCTTTAAACTCCCAAAGACCTTATCCTAAAAATCCCAAAGCCCTAAATCCTAAAAATAAAAGAAAACCGTAAGCCCTAAAACCTAAAGCAATAAAATCGAAAAAAAAATCCTAAACCCTATACCCAAAACACAAACCTAAAACCCCTAACCCAAAAAAACTTGAGCCCAACAGTCTAACATAAAACTCTTAATCCTAAACCTATAACCCAAAGAACTTGTAAGGCCTAAACTGTAAAAAACCCTAATTTCCATACACCCTAAAATAAACAGTAAAACCTCAACCTAAAATAATCAAAGCCCTAAACCCTAAAAACAAAGATAAAATACTAAACCTAAATAAGCCCCAAGACCTAAATCTTAAACCCTAACCTATACGCTAATATCCTAACCCTAAAGCACTAAACCTTAACAAACCCTAAACCCTAAACCTTAACAAACCCTAAATCCTATTATCCTAACATAAACTTTAAAAATCGTTTAAAACCCGTACAAAACCCCAAGCTCTAAGCCCTAAATCCTAATAATCTGTAATCCTTAAAAATTAAAAACACAAGTAACCCTAAGAAACACATGACCCTTAAGAACCCTAAAAACCTAAACCTCCCAAACATAAACAAAACTCTAAACCATAAGTCATATATGCTAAACCCTAAAAAATACAAAAAAAAAACAAAAAAAAAACCAAAGCCCTATACCTTAATCCTATAAAACCCTAAAAAACATAACCTATAAAACCTAGAGCCCTAAACAGTTAACACAAAAAATTCCTAAATCCTAAACTCTTAATCATAAACATAAAACCCTAAATCCTATCAATCCTAAAAACAACCCTAAATGCCATTTTTCAACTCTAACAAAAACTATGCTCTAAATCATAGATCCTAGAAATCCCTAAACCCTAAACCATAAGAAACCCTAAATCCTATAAACCCTAAATCTATTTAAAATCCTTACAAAACCCTAAGCTCTAAACCATAAACCCTGAAACACCCTAAGAAACACTTACCAGTTAAACCCTAAAAATCTGAAAACACATTAACCTTAAATTCTATATTCTAAACCTTATAAAAAGAACAAAAACCCTAAACCCCTAAAACCGTAACCTAAAAAACCCATAGCCTAAAATCCTAAAACCCTAGTAAAAATCTTTAACCTAACTCCTAATCATAAGAAAACCCTAAGCACTAACCCTAAAACATAACATAAAACCATAAATTCTAAACATAAAACACAAAACCTTAAGAAATTATAAATCCTAAAATAAAACCTAAAAATATTTAAAATCGTACAAAACCCTAAGCACTAAACCCTAAATTGTAAAAATCTGTAAGCATAAGCCTAAAAAACACAAAAAACCCAAAGCCCTAAACCCCAAATCCTAAAAAACCCTTGGAAACACTGAACCTTTAAAAACCCTAATAATTTACAAAAACCCTAAACTCAAAAAAGACTAAGATCTAAACCCTATCAATCCCTAAATCTTGTACTCTAAACCATAAAAAACCAAGAAGCCCACTAAGCCCTAAACCGTAAAGGGATAAAACCCTAAAAAACCATAACCTAAAAATCTAAATCCCTAAACCTTACCTAGATAAAAATCTGAAAAACCTAAGCCTTAAACCCTACACCCAAACCTTAAACTCTAAATCCTAAAGCTAAAATCCTAAGTAACTCTAAACCTTAAAAAACCTTAAATCCAATAAACACTGAAAAAACGCCATTAAAATCATTTAAAACCACTACAACACCCTAAGCTCTAAACCGTAAAGCCTACAAATTCATAAACCTTATAACTTAAAACACAAAATTACCTAAGCCCTAAATTCTAGAAAACCCTCAGAAACACATTACCCGTAAAGATCCTTGTAAAATCCCATGAAGCCATAAACCCTAAAGCCTAACATGAAACCCTTGATCTTAAACCTAAAACCCTAAGTAACCCTAAGCCTTAAGAAATCGTAAATCCTATAAATCCTAACATAAACCCTAAGTTCTAAATCGTAAATCCTAAATCTAAATTAAAAAAAATCCTATGCCCTAAATCCTAAATCCTTAAAACCCTTAAGAAACACTTAACACTTAAAAACACTAAAAATATAAAAAAAAATACCCTAAACCTAAAACAATGCTAAGCTAGAAACCCTATAAACCCCTAAATTGCATATGCTTAACCCCTAAGAAACGCTTCACACTTTAAAATCATAAAAACATACCAAAACCCCTAAACCTAAAAAACTATAATCTGTAAATTCGATTAATCCCTTAATAGTATATACTAAACCCTAAAAAAAAACAAAAAACTAAGCCCTAAGACCTAAACTCTAAACCTATAAAATCCTAATAACCCTTAACCTAAAAAACCCAAACCCCTAAATCCTAAGAACCTAGATAAAACAATTAACCTAAAACCCTAAGCCCTAAACGATAAACCCTAACCGAAAACCCAAAATCCTTAACCTAAAATACTAAGAAACCCTAAATCCTATAAACCCTTAAATAAAACCTAAAACCATTTAAAACCTCCTACAAAATCGTAACCTCTAGACCATAAAACCTAAAAGTCCATAAACCGTAAACCTAAAATACACAAAAAAACTAATCCCTAGATCCTAAGAAACACTTAAATCTAAAAAAATCCAAAACCCCTAAACCTAAAAACCCTTAACTTCTAAGCCCTAAAAAGCCCAAATCCCTATACCCTAAAAAGCTAGATAAAACCTTTAACCTAACACCCTAAACTCTAACCTCAAACCCTAAATCCTAAATCGAAAACCCTAAGAAACCTTAAACGCTAAAACATAAGAAACCCTAAAACCAATAAACCAAAAATTAAACCTAAAAACCATTTCATACCCCTAAAAGCCTAAGCTCTAAACCTTAAATCTTAAAAGAATATAAACCCTAAACCCTGAAAATCCTTGAGAAACAAATAACCCTTAAAAACCCTAACAAACAACTAAACCATAAAAACTCTAATCTCTTAACCCTATTAAGACCTCGATCTTATATGCAAAACCCTAAAAATAGACAAATAAAACCCCTACACCTATGAAATCCTAAAAAATCTTAACCTTAAAAACCCAAAAGACCTAAACCCTAAAAATCATAATAAAACCCTTAACCTTAAACCCTAAACCTCAAAACCCTTATGCCCTAAATACTAAACCCTAACCTAAAGCTCTAAATCGTAAAACCAAAACGCAAAGTAACTCTAAACTTTAATCGTTATGAAACTACAAATCCTATAAACCCTAAAATAAACCCTAAAATAATTTAAGACCCTTAGAAAACACTAAGCTCTAGACTTTAAACCCTAAAAACACTTAATAGTTAAACCCTAAAAAATCCAATAAAAAATCCTAAATATAAAATTCTAAGCTCTAAATGCTATCAATCGCTAAATATTATTTTCTAAACACTAAAAAGCATAAAAACTCCTAATCCCCATATAATCAACCTATATAACCCTAAAAAAAAAAAACCAAAAAACCCAATGCCCTAAATCCAAAAATCCTAGATAAAACCCTTAACTTAAAAATCCTAAATCTAAAAAACCTACGCCCTAAATCATTATCCCTAACCTAAAATCCTATATTCTTAACCTAAACACTAAACCTTATGAAATCTTGAATTCTAAAATAACATAAAACAAATTAAAACCCGTACAATACCGTAAGCTGTAAATCATACATCCTACAGATTTGTAAACTATACATTAAAAAGCACTAAAAAAAAGTCTAAACCTTAAACCTCAAATACTAAAAAACCCTAAGAAGCACTAAATGCTTAAAAACCCTAAAAATACAAAAATCCCTAAACCCAAAAAAATCAAAGCTCTAAACGCTATAAAGCCAAAATCATATATGTTAAATAATAAAAAATACAAAAAAAACCGTAAGTCCTAAACTATGAACTTATAAAACCCTAAATCTATATAAAACCCTTAAGCTGAAATCCAAACCCTAAACAAACCCTAAATCCAAACCTAAAATACTAAATCCTAAACCTAAAACCCTAATAAGCCCTTCAATGGTTCAAAAATGGTGATGCTAATACCAAATATTTTCATTCCCTGATAAGGGGGAGGAGAAGAAAACTTTATATCCACATGTTTCTCAGGATGATGGGGAATCGTTACAGCGGGATGAGAACATTGCTGAGGCTGCTTGTGATCACTTTCAAAATCGGCTTACTGGAGAATAAATTCATTAATGAAGACATTCTGGACTGCATTCCTAGAATGGTCAGCCAGGAGCAAAATGATAAACTAATCACCATGCCAACTATGGAGGAATATAAATAGGTTGTATTATCTATGAATCCTAATCCTAACTTTGCTACAGTGCCGGATGGTATTAATGGATATTTTTCCAGAAGTGTTGGCAAATCATCAAGCAAGATTTATTTGTTGTCATCCAAACCTTCTTCTGTAGCCAATGCATTGTTCTTATTCCTAAAGTGGACAACCCCAAAAAGCTTACTGAGTTTATACCTATAAGCCTGAGTAACTTCACTAGCAAGATCATCTCAAAGTTGGTGAGTTCTAGACTTTGTCCTATTTTACCTATCATAGTCTCAATTGATCAATCTGATTTTCTTAAGGGTAGAACTATCTCTTAAAATATTATGTTGGCTCAAGATATTATACACCAAATCAAGAAACCCAATATTGGGAGAAATGTAATCATGAAACTAGACATGGCCAAGGCTTATGATAGAGTTTCATGGTATTACACTTGACTTGTATTGAGGAAGATGGGGTTTACTGAGATCTTCATTGACATGGTTTGGAGGATAACGGCTAACAACTGGTATTCAATTATTGTCAATGGTAAGAGTTATGGTTTTTTCCAATCCACAAGAGGCCTAAAACAAGGTGATCCCCTATCTCCTGACCTATTAAGTTTAGGTGCAGAGGTACTCTCAAGATCCCTTAATAGGTTACACAGTCAAAACCATCCCTATCTCCTGCTCTATTTAGTTTAGGTGAAGAGGTACTCTCAAGATCCTTTAACAGGTTACACAGTCATAACTAATACCATGGTTTTTTCATGGAAAAGAGGGGGGCCCAAGTGAATCATTCAAGTTTTGTAGATGATATTATATTATTCACTTCTGGTAGGAAACAAACCCTGAATATCATCATGCAACCCTTGAAAGCCTATGAAGAAACCTCAGGCCAGCTTATTAATAGAGACAAAAGTCATTTTTGCTCCATTCAAGTGCCTTAAACAATACAAAATAGAGGATCAAAAGAATCATTGGATTCAGACCGAAAGAGGGTCTTATCACTTACTTAGGATGCCCTTTATTGACTGGCAGACCTAGGATTATTTACTTCTCTGATCTTATTAACAAAGTCTTATGTAGGATTACAGGATGGCAAACAAAACTGTTAAGCTATGGAGGTAGAGCAGTGCTTGTAAAGCATGTTCTACAGTCCTTACCTATCCATCTTTTTTTCAGCAGTCACCCTCCCCTCCACTGTTCCTAAGTAGATACAAGGTCTTATGGCTGATTTTTTCTGGGGATGGAGAAAAGAGAGGAAAAAAATACCATTGGTCTTCTTGGAAAAACATAAGTTTCCCAAATGATGAAGGGGTCATTGGTATGAGAAACCTTAAGGATATTTCTGTTGCATTCCAATACAAGCAACTGTGGATCTTTATGTCTAAACACATTATGGGGGGAATTCTTGAAAGCCAAATATTGCCAAAGGTCTAGTCCTATTTGGAAGAAATGGGCTACATGTGATTCTTTGACATGGAAGCACCTAACACACAACAGACAAAAAATGGAGCAGCACATTCAATGGAAACTTAACTATAGCACATGTTCCTTTTGGTGGGATAACCTGTTGGGGATGGGACCTCTAGGTTTCTTATTAGCTAATAACTATAGGTTCAATACCACTACTGTTGCAGAATTTTGGGAAGTGGGTCATTGAAACTGTGATATGCTTATGCAACAAGCAACTGCAAATCAACTAGCCAACATCTTAGCCACTGAAATTCCTCACAAACAAAACCTCCCTGATCAAGCAATTTGGAAACTCAACACAGATGGAGGTTTTAGCTATTCTTCTGCATGGAATGAAATAAGGGAGAAGAGGAATAAATCTAAATTCAATTCTTACATATGGCATAAAAATATTCCTTTTAAAGCTTCCTTTCTTCTTTGGAGAATTTTAAGAGGCAAAATCCCTACTAATGAAAAGCTAATAAGTTTTGGCATAGAGCCCGCAAATTATTTTTGTCGTATTGACAGGTTAGGGTTGGACAACATATAGCATACCTTCAACAATGGAAACTTTGCAGCAAAGGTGTGGAGAAATTTTGTAGAAGCAGCTGGAATCACCACAGACCACAGATCAGTACCCCAACTCATCATGCAGTGGTGGAAAGCTGCACATACAAATAAAGGACACAAATTAATCCTACAGGCTACACCAATATTCATATGTTGGAATCTTTGGAAAAATAGGTGTGCTAGCAAGCATGGATGCAAATAGACTAACATCAGCAGGGTCAAATATGCTATCTACAAAGATAATTACAAGATTATGACAACTTACTACTCCCATATAAACAGGCCCTCAAAATGGATGGATCTTATACAGCTAGGAGAGAAATTCTTTATGATACAAAAGTGACTCTTGTAAGTTGAAAAAAACCTCCAAAATAGTGGGTTAAAATCAACACTGATGGAAGTGCATTAAGCAATCTTGGAAAGATAGGTGAAGGTGGAGTCATAAGGGACCATGAAGGGGAAATGATCTTAGCTTTTGCCAATCCTTTAGGGGAAGGCACAAAAAACTAAGCAAAATTGGAAGCAACCCTCTTTGGCATGACTTGGGCCCTAGAATAAAATTATAGGAAAATCATCTTAGAGGTTGAGTCACAACCTTTGGTCGACTGGATCAAGCAGAAATTTATCCCCCGCTGTAGCATCAATGCACAACTTAGCAGAATTCAGATCCTTATTAATCAAGCACAAGAATCCAAATGCAGGCACACTTTTAGAGAAGAAAACTTTGTAGTTAATTCCCTGTCCAAACACAGCCACAACATGTCTACTCCACATATAATTTTCAATATCCTGAAATTACCTAAAGAAGCAAAGTCATACTTTCAATTAGATAAGTTGGAGATGGAATGTTTCATAAGAAGGAAGATCAACAAGATCAAAGAACCCCCTTGATTTTTTCTAACCTTTTCATCTAGGCTATACATTTGAGTATAGCTTTATTGAATAGGATTAGCTTTAGGTTCCTTTTCGCATTGCAAGGGGAGAGTCTCCCTTATTTAGTATTCCTAGAGTCTTTGTATTGAGAGAAGTCCTCTCTTTGAGATGCTTATATTGTGGTTTATCTTTTATGTAAGGGGAAGAGTTGAACATCCTTTTGGAAGGTTTATTCTGAACCACAATAGGATTTGATGTAATATTTATTCCCCCCTTTTTGTATTTTTGCTTTTATTAATGTTATGGCCTGGGGGTGTTGCTCAGCTCCTACCCCTCCAAGGGTAGTTTAACTTTAAAAAATAAAATAAACCCTAAACCTTAAGAAACCCTAAATCTATAAACCCCAATATGAATCATAAAAATTGTCAAATCCCTAGGCACTAAATCCAAAATTCTAAAAATCATAAAAAATACAAAACCCTAAACCTAAAAAACTCTAAGCTATAAGCACTATAAACCCCTAAATCGTATATACTAAACCCTAAAAACACAAAAGATCCCTAAGACCTGAACTATAAACCAATAAAATCCTAAAACCTTTAACCTAAAAACCCCAAAGCCCTAAACCCTAATAACCTAGATAAAAACTTTTACCCAAAACCCTAAAACAAACAATCCCAAAGCCTTAAACCCTAAACCCTAACCTAAAACCTGAAATGCTAAACCTAAAACCCTAAGAATTACTAAACCTATACATTTAAAAACACCATAAACCAAAAAAATTCAAGCTCTATGCCCTATCAAACCCTAAATCTTGTATGCCAAACCCTAGAACCCAAAAGCCCTAAACGATAAACATATATAACCATTAAAACCATAACCGAAAAACCCAAAGCCCTAAATTGTAAACCTTATCATAAAATCCAAAATTCTAAACATAAAACCCTAAACCTTAAGAAATCCTAAATCTTAAAATAAACCCCAAAAAAAATTTAAGACCCATTAGAAAACACTAAGATCTAATCCATAAAACCTATTCCTGTAAATCACATAAAAAAATAAGTCCTAAACCCGAAGAACCACTTAACCCTTAAAAAACCACAAAACCTTAAACCTATTAAAGAATAAAAAACCCAATGATCTAAACCATAAAAATAAACCTAAAAAAAATTGTAATCTATAAACCTTTAACCGTAAGCTCAAACCCTAAATCCTAAACCTAAAACCCTAAGAAACCATAAATTAAACCCTAAAAACCATTTATGAACCTTAAGCTCTAAACCGTAAATCCTAAAAATCTGCAAACCCTAAACCTACAAAAACTCCCCAAAGCCCTTAACCCTAAAAACCCCTAGAAAACACTTAACCCTTAAAACACCAAAAAACCCAAAAAACCCATAAACATAAAAAACACTAAGATCTAAAAATTATAAAGAACTAAATCTTATATGGTAAACCCTAAAAAAACCAAAACAACATTAATCCTTAATTCCTAACCTATAAAATCCTAAAAACCCTTAAACTAAAAAACCCACCTCAACCTTAAAATCCTAAACAAAACCATTAACCTAAAACCCCAAACCTAAAAAACCCTAATCCCTAGCAACTAAACCCTAATCTAAAACACTAAATCCTAAGACTAAAATCCTAGGAAACACAAAACCCTAATTCTTAAGAAACCATAAATCCTAAAACCCATTTAAAACCCCTACAAAACCCTAAGATCTAAATCATAAACCCTTAAAAACCCTTAAACCACTTAACTATTGAACCCTAAAAGACCCTTAAGCGACTTAACTCTTAAACCCTTAAAAAAAAACTGAACTAAAAAATTTAAACTCTAAACCTTATAAAACCCTAAAACTTATATGCTAAACCATAAAAACCCCAAGCCCTAAACCGTAAATATATATAATCCAAAAAACCTTAACCTAAGTTCCCAAAGGCTTAAATCCTAAACCCTAACCAAAAAACATAAATTATAAACCTAAAACACTAAATCTTAAAATAAACCCAAAAATTAATTTAAAAACTATAACACCTCTTAAACGAATTATGTTAAGCTAGATCCTAACACGTGTTTCATGAGGTTTTAAAGTCTTAAAATGGTCTATAATAGTGTTTTGAGGTAGTGTATAAAGTTTTGAAGTGTTTGGAGGTCAAACCTCCAAGAACATCCAGACTTTCAAAAGTTTTGACTCAAGAGTTGCTAGTTTGTTTTAGTGTGCCTTTGCATGTTTTACTTGTTCATTTTGGTTGAAATTGATGTGAGAGGTTCCTACATATATACGAGTGTATTTGGGTTAGAAAAGTCCAGGAATAACTCCGCAAGAACCACCCTAAGGGTCCTTGAAGATGACCCAACTTGTGGGTCAAAAACTGCCCAAGGCAGTCCCAACAAACGAAGTCAATCAACGGACAGTAGGTCCATCTACGCTCTGTCGATGGGGAAGTATGATCATTCTTAGAGGTGGGAGCTCAATATCCCATTTGAAGAGTCATTGACCCAAACCACGGACCCGCAGGACGGTCCGTTGGCGGGTCGACGAGTTATCAATTAACACCTGCAAATTTTCTGCACGTGTCTCGGCCAAGCAAAGGCTATTTTAGGTAATTCACCTAGCTTCCTAGAAGTTGTAGGGGCGGTTACTTAAGGGATTTTGGGTATTGTAAGTAGTTTTATAAGTCTAGAACCCCAAGTCAAGCCATTATTCAAAATAAAAACCCAAACCCCAAAGAAGAACTCTCTAGAATTCCATTGGAGCTTGAAGCAAGGTGGGAGCTTGGAGCTTGATTTCTTCATCAATTCTCTTTCACTTTCGTGTATTATTATATATCAAGGTATGTTGTTTCATCCTTGAACTTTCTTTATTCAAGGAGCAAAACATCAAAGTGTTTTCCGAGACCTTCCAAACGATGAATTCTTCTATTTTGATATCTACCCGTGGGTTCTTGCATAAATCATTTCGAATCAATGATTTATTATTGAATTGATGTTAATTTGATGATATTAGATAAAAAAACTACGTGAACCCATGCAAATCATGATTTCCTTATTTTGGTTATATTATGGGTGATTTGATCTTGTCTCTATTATATTTAATTCTTGTATACTTTACTTTAGGCTATTGAATTATGTAAGAATCATGTTAGAATTATGGGTAGGCTGTCCTAATTTGATGAATTTCGTATTGTATCATCTTGGATCATTGTATTGTTTGGTTATTGGGTTGAATTTGTGATTTTTGGCTATTGGTAAGAGCCTTTATGGATTTAAATGGTTAATTGGCTATGGATTGGAGGTGTTGATGTTAGAATGGTTGTATGTTGACCTAACCTCTTATATATTGTGTATTATAGGTGTTTCAATGTTGATGTTTTGTATGATACACTTATGGTGGCGCACTTATGTGATATATTTGTGAAGAATGTGGCCTCTTCGACATTATTTTATTAATTATGATATTATCATGTAATAATTTATATATGTGATCATTGTGAGGGTCCATATGAGTTATGTGCATATGTGAAGTCAAGGTATGAATTTATTCTAGCTGATGATAGGTGTCTACAGTAGACTATGGTTATTCCTTAATGTGTGTTGCTTGATGTTGATGTATACATATTTCTAGTTGACTATGTGAGTCTTATGATGCTCTATGATGATGATTCTATTGGAATGAGTAGGGTGACTTTTAGTATTCTTAATTGACCCTATGTTCTACTTGAATGCGATTGTACATATGATGAGATAAAGTATGTGTGTGTCTTGCTCTGATAGACCTACGTAACTTTATTTGATACATGAAGAATACAAATATGACTCTTGACTTAGTAGGCTAAAGTACCTTTGTCATGAATGTGTATGTGTGATTGAAATATGATCTTGAACCTAGTTAAGAGGGTCATTATTGTGAAACCTTAAACTTAGAAGGTTATGATATCCTTAAAGTTTAATGTTGTAATGGTATCCTTTTTGTATGAATGATGGACTTAGGGGTTGGGTGGGTGGAGGACATTAATTCATCCTTAGGAGATTCATGAAGCTATCTTATTGAACCATTGTGTGGAAGCCCTAGTGGACCCACTTCGGTATGGTGTATTATTATTTGGTTGTGATTTCTATATGGTACCTTCTCATATGCCCTCTGATTGAATTACTCTATGAGAACAAAGGCTAGCACCGAGAGAGTATTCTTGAGGAGTTACTCTACTTAAGATGAGACTAGAGTACAAATAAATCCTTGATATTCCTTAACCATGTGCCTACATGAGATGTGTCCTAGTACTACCCTTGGCAAGTAGAACATCCTCCATCAGAGTAGGGTTGACTCTAGATTCCATACCTAACTAGTATGGTCTATGCTGTTTATTTCCTATTCTAATCATGTTGGATACATTATAGTGTTTCATAAGTTCTACAACGTTTAGGTAGTGGAATAAAATGCTATCTATACATGCCAAGAGTAGGATTTGAAGATATTAGTGTGTAGGTTGCCTAGGTCTTATCCACGACCATTATGTGAAGTCCTTACTTGTTGAATGTTTCTTAATTTGATTAATGAACATAGTGATTTAAGTTAAATGCATGTGAATGAAAATGTACTTATCTTGAGTAGCTTTAAGGATTGCTTCGGTAGTCTTGGAGAGGGTGTATGGGTGGTTTATTCATGTATTACTTAGGTGAGTTTTAGAGTAATTCTAGGTAGGGAGTTTAATTGATTAAATGGGAATAATCTTATCTTAGGTAGTCTTAAGGATCACTTAGGTGTGTGTGAAGGGGTTGTATGGGCGGTCACTTCATAACTTACTCAAGTGAGACTTAGAATAACCTTTGGAAGGATGGTCTCATGCTTATAATTTGTGAAGTGAGGTTGATGCTATATTAAGGAGTGTGATATAATCATAAGACCCTCAGACAAGTTATCCTAAGACCCCACGTGAGTATGATATGAAGAGGACATCCACACAACCCCTTCACACACACCTAAGTGATCCTCAAGACTACCTAAGGCAAGATCATTCCAATTTAATTAATTAAACTCCCTACCTAAAGTTACTCTAACATACACTTAAGTAAAATATGAAGAGACCACCCATACACCCTCTTCAATCCTACCTAAGTAATGCTTAAAGCTACTCTAGATAAGTAACATTTCATTTACATGTACTAACTTAGTCAGTCATGTTCATTAAGTAATTTAACAAAACTTCAACAATTAAGGACTTTCACATAATGGTCTTGGAGAAGACGTAGGGAACCTACATACTAACGTCTTCAAAGCCTACTGGTGCAATGTATAAATAGTGTCCCATACCACTACCCACATTTTGTAGAATTTCTCCTACACTAATATGTATCCAACATGATGAGAATAGGCATTAACCGACATAAACAATACTAGCTAGGCATGGAATCCGGAGTCTACCCTACTCTGGTGGAGGGTGTTCTACTTGCCAAGGGTAGAACTAGGACACATCCCATGTAAGCAGATGGTTACGAAATATCAAGGTTTTCTTCGTACTCTAGTCTCAACTTAAGTAGAGTTACTCCCCAAGCATACTCACTCAGTGCTAGCCTTTGTACTAATAGAGTAAATCAATCACAAGGGCATATTAAGAGGTACCATATAGTAGTCATAACAAAATCATAATACACCTTACCAAAGATGGATCCACTGGGCTGCCACACAATGGTTACTGGGATAGCTTCATGACTTTAATATGGATAGTTTCATGTCATTCTAGACAACCTACCCCTAAGTCCATCATTTACACAAGAAGTAATGATCCTCTTAACCATGTTCAAGGTCATATTTAAACCATACATACACATACATGACAAATGTGCTTTAGCCTACTAAGTCAAGATTCATATTCATATTCTTCATGTATCAAGTAGAGGGACATAGGTCTACCAAAAAAAGATACACATATAATAAAATTATCACATGTCAATCACATTCAAGTAGCTCTTACACGCAACTGGGTATACTACAAGTCACCCTATCCACTTCTATTGTAACATCAACATAGAACATCATAAGACTAATATAGTAAAATAGGTAGAACCATACTTCAACATCAACTATACATATATGAAGATTGTCATGATCGGGGAGCAACCCTTCAGACGTAACCGGCGTCGTCATCCTCGGAGAGGACTTAGACAAGGTCTTTGCTTTCGTCATAACATTTATAGGTCAAAATGCAGAAAATTAGAATTTTTTATACATATTGAGGTATAAATAGACCTATCGCTTACCAATAATATATACATATAGAGTTTACTTAGACTCCTCGCATAAGAAGCTTACATAGGCTTCTCGTTTAGAAAATATACATAACATATAAGAATTGAATCTAACGTATCATCTCACATTTCAACCATCTAGAATGAGTAGAACAATCGGGCATAGCCCATACTTCATTACAACAAAATCCATACATAAGCTTATACAATAATAGTCATCAAATGAAAGAGAAGGAAACTAAATGTCTTTAGACAATAATAGCATTAAGTAGCTAGATAGTGGCATCATCCTCGGATGGTGAGGACCTACCAAACACTTGGGTAAAAGTCCAAGTCTTCTTCAATTGGCCTCTTAGAAGCTCAATGGCGGGAACCTACATATTTGTAGAAACATAGAAATATGGGTTAGTACATCACTTGTACTAAGTATGGATATATGCACATCATGCTATAGGGGTCTTTTTTTGTTCAAGTCATGCTAAGTCTCTTTTGAAAGCCTTAATGCGCAAGTAAGAGCACATGCAAGTCAATGATCACATATTCACTAAGACAAGTCCGTATACAAAACAAGACCAACATCATCAATAAAGTCAAGACAACATGGATACTATCAACATGAGGTCATATCAACATGAATGACAACATATAAAGATCATATAACCAATGTAACTCCAACATAATGTCATAAAAAGAAAGTATGTACAAGAGTTCATATAATCAATCATATAAGACACTTACTTACAACCCTTTCCCAAGCCTACAAGTGCAATGCCTATATGAAGCCCCATAACCCCACATATTCAAGCAAACAAGAGAAGAGATCGTAGAAAATTCCTAACTTCATTTAAGATAGCATCATGAGTAATCATCATCATATATAACAATATATACCAATGGCATGTTCATAAGTGAAAATAGCAACATATAGGATCATCATCGTGTAAAGTCAACATTTGCATATCATTAAAGTTAAAAGAGTGTAAAACGCCCTCCTAGGACTTCTCTCAAGGCCATCTAGTGCAATGCATAGGTAGAGTCTCATACCCCTACCCATACTAAGAAGGAACCCTTAAGTCATCCTAGTTAGAGTTTACTTTATTACATTCATTTTACTTTCGGGGAAAATTGCCTTAACTGACATAGATGACATGAGATAAATGTGGAATCCGGTGTCATGAAACCCTACACCGAAAGAGGTTGTCTACTTCCAAAGGTAGAACCAAAACATGAACATAGCATTTTAGGTAGATCCACTAGCTAGTATTCATATGGGTGAAGCATTGTTCAAGAAATAGGAGACATGCTTGAGACCCTCTTTATGCACCATAGCATTGTAATCTCTATCTCATTAGAACCATTGTGAACCTACATTCTCAAATTGGGAAGGGACACCTCTCATAACTAGTTCACTCGTTGCTAAGCTATATTCCCTTTTTGACATGTGTTTAAGCATTCATTAATCAATCATAGCTTAATGTAGGTCATAGGATACTAACCCCCTTGTATAGTATAATCATTAGCTCATTAGGTATAGAATGAGAATGTCCTTTCATTGCAATCGTTCATTTGTGGGATTAACATCAATATCATAATATCATAGTAAGGCATAAGTGATTCACAATCAACCTTATTTCATCATACCGTAATTATAATCTCACAATTCACATAGTCAAGACATTTCAATCACATTCATCATTCAATCACCTAGGTATTCTAATCAAATGTAATACTTCAATTAACCATCATCATCAAGTACAAGACATCAATTGAAGTAAGGATTCAAGTCACAAGGTCTTAACAATTAAACTTGATAAGACTCCTTCGATGGTCTAACCATCAACCAAACATATTCATCCATCATTAGGATTAATAACATCATACAACAGTAATCTATACAAGAAATAGGTCAATTGTATCATCACTATCCCAATTAACTTCAATTCAGAACCTACGGTTAGGTGGAAAGGGTTGATCATCAATTCTTCAAGAAATATATCAATTACCAATAATAAATTACCCTAGTCAGTCCATAAATGAATTAGAATAGTTAAACAAGTATAACAATCAATACATTCATCAATTCCCATCAATTTATAAGCAAGATCCAACATTTGGAGAAATTGGGGAACAAACATGATCAAATGAAATTCACATGAATGAATATCAATTACTCAACAATCAACACTTAATTAGACTAGGGTAATCTCAATCCTTCATAATCAATCATCAATTTTAATTTAGAAGAAAACCCATTAGTAGAAGAAAACCCTAAGAATTGGTGATTTAGAAATCAACTTTGAAAGGACCTCTTGGGGAAAGGAATCCCAAGAGTGTAAAATACATAAATTAATGAAGTTTTATCCAAATAAAATGAGTAAGAACCTTGGAAACTTTGTCTTCTTCTTCAAGATTCCTTGTTATTCCAATGGAGGTTGAATAGAGAGAGAAAGTAGAGAGAGGTGAGAGATTTTGGGTTTTGATTTGAGGATTTTATTTAAGTTTGTGAATGTAAGGTAAAACTTATTGAAAATCAATATATATCACTCTAATGAAATACCAAAAAGACCCCTAAATTAAGTTGACCCTTTAATGAAGTCAAACTTTAATTCCCAATATCAGATTTTTGTCGGGAATTTGTCTGCGTCGCGGAGCTGCTCCTGCAGGTTTTCCTAAATTAATTTTTGGAACCAGAAGAGTCCTCTACGTGTCCGAGATGCGGACATGATTTTTTTGGCCAAGGGTGTACCAAGTCCACGACGCGTACCGGCTCCCACTTAGTGCAATTGATCCCTGCCTCTTGGCAGCTTGTTTGCCAATGTTGGGGTCCCTTCATGGACCCCTAGGGTGATCCTTGGGGGTTAATACCTAGATGTTTTAACCCTATATACATGATTCACATATTTAATGTCTTTTTACAAGTTTTAAATTTCATATGACACTCCCAAACCTTCATGAAACCTAAGGACATTTTACTAGTTCAAGTGCACTAGCTTCCGGACGTCATGGAAGTTTTTTTACGTTTTTACTGTTACACTTCCTAACTAATTTTAATAAATTAATTTAGGCTTATAAACAATGTTTTAAGGTTTAGTTCATCATGTGAGGCTCTATATTAGGTCATGGACTTTCGGAGTGTTAAATTATCTCCCCCTTAGGAACATTCATCCTTGAATGACACTAAAAATCTTTTTGTAGGGAAATGATAGACTCAATACTAGCAGCATAACCAAAAACATGTATATAATGAGGCACAACTCATAGGAGTACTGCACAACTCCATTCAACATAAATCAACAACATTACACATAGCAAATCAAGTCATAACACAGAAGAGCTCAACATTTGATAACACATTATGAGGAACTACCTTCTGAACATCAACATGAGCTCAAAATAACAATAAGGATTTACCATGCTATTCTTCTTAAGATGACATCAAAAAGACAAAAAATCTCAAGAAGACAAAAACATATAGTTCATATAAGTGCAAGTTAACACAAAAAGCCTCTTTTATGAAAACTCATTTTGACATTAACTTTACCAAAATATGCACATACTTGGAAAACAAACCAAATTCATAATATTCATTATTTTCAATAGTAGGAGGAACTACTAAACTCAATTAGTAAAATGATGGGGATAACGGGACTTCATTTCGGCCTCGGCCTCCTATGTTGCTCCCTGAACTAGGTGGTTTCTCCATAGAACTTTTACGAAGGCCACCTCTTTGTTCCTCAACTTCTTAATATGGAGATCTCAAATTTGCATCGGAAACTCTTCATAGGAAAGACTCTCATTAGCATCTAACCCTTAAATAGGGAGAATAGACATGGGATCGCCAATACACTTCTTTAACATGGAGACATGGAATACCAGATGCACCTAAGCTAGTTCACTAGGTAATCTTAACTCATATGCAACTATTCCGACCCGTTGCAAAATCTCATAGGGACCCACATACCAGGTACTTAACTTCCCATTTTTGTCGAATCTCATCACCCCTTTCATAGGTGAAATCTTCAAATACACCATATCACCTACTTCGAATTCAAGCTCTCTTCTTCTATTGTCGGCATAGGATTTTTGCCGACTATAGGATCTTTTCAACCTATCCCTTATCACCCAAACCTTCCCCAAAGATTCATAGCTTATTTCGGGACCAAGGAGTGAAGACTCTCCAACCTCAAGCCACGCGACCGGAGACCTACATCTCCAACCATATAGTGCTTCAAATGGAGCGATTGAAATACTAGAATGTTAGTTATAATTATAGGAGAACTCAATCAATGGTAGGTGATTAAATTCCAATTCCCTTTGAAGTCTATCACACAAGCTCTTAACATGTCTTCTAAGGTTTGAATAGTATGCTTCGCTTGACCATCCATTTAGGGATGAAGCGGTGCTAAGCTTCACTTGTGTACCCAACCCTTTTGGAAGTACCTCAAAAAATTAGAAGTGAATTGAGCACCTCTATCCTATATGATGGTCAAAGGGATCCCATGAATACTAACAATCTCATCAATGTAGATCCTTGCATAATCCTCCCTCGTATAAGCAGAGTTAACGGGGATAAGGTGAGCGAACTTTTTTAACCTTTCCACAATAACCCAAATTGAGTCATTTTGCCTCCAGTTTCGAGACAACCCAAAAACAAAGTCCATATTAATTTCTTCCCACTTCCAAGTAGGAATACCTATTTGTTTGATTAGACCACTAGGCTTTAGATGCATGGCTTTAACTTGTTGTCAATTGGGACACATGGATACAAACTCCACTATGTCCCTTTTCAATCCATCCCACAAATAAACCTTTATAAGGTCACGATACATTTTGGTGGCACTGGGATGAATAGAATATCAGGAACCATGAGATTTTTCCAAAATCTTTCGCCTCAAATAATCAACATCCGGTACACACAATCTACCGTGGTACCTTAGAAGACCATCCCCCCTTGGGAGAATGACTCATTCAACTTTCTAAGTACTGATTTCTTCAACTCCATCAATAGCGGATCAAGATGTTGCTTAGACTTCACCTAAACCACTAATGATGACTCAGAGTTATTATGAACCATAAAACCACCATTAGGGGAATCTTCCAAACGAACACCCAATATATCCAACATATGAACATCTTTCACTAGTTCTTTCTTCCCTTATTCTATATGAGACACACTACCCATAGTCATACGACTCAAAGCATCCGCAACCACATTGGCCTTGCCGGGGTGGTAGAGAACACTCATGTCGTAATATTTTAATAATTCCAACCATCTTATTTGTCAGATATTTAACTCTTTTTGAGTAAACACAAATTGAAAACTTTTATGGTTGGTATACACATCCACATGAATAACATACAAGTAATGCTCTATATTTTCAAAGTAAACACTACGACCACTAATTCAAGATCGTGAGTTGGGTAATTCTTCTTATGCACCTTGGTTGTCTAGAGGCATAGGCTACTACATTCTCATGTTGAAAAAGACACAACCAAAACCCAATCTGGATGCAGCACAATATACCACAAAACACTTTTTACCCTCCGGTAAAGTCAGTAGCAGAGCGAAGGTAAGTCTATCTTTCAAAATTTGGAAGCTTCTCTCACATGCCTCTGACCACTAAAATTTCACACTCTTTTGGGTCAAAGTAGTCAAAGGAGAAGTAACGGACACAAACCCATCCAAAAACCTATTATATTACCCAGCTAAACCCAAGAAATTTCTAATGTCGATTGGAGTCAATGGTCTAGGCCAATTCTTAACCGCCTCAGTTTTCTTTATCGACCTCTATACCCTCACTTGCGATAATATGACCAAGAAATGCCACCGATCTCAACAAAAACTCACACTTGCTATACTTGGAAAATAATTGGTCTTTCATAAGGACTTGTAATACCACCCTCAAATGGTCCATGTGTTCACCCTCATTCTTTGAATATACCAAGATATCATCAATGAAAACTATGACAAAGGAATCTAGGTAATTCCAGAACATCCTATTCATGAGTTCCATAAAAGCCGTCGGGGCATTAGTGAGACAAAAGGAAAATACTAAGAACTAATAGTGACCATACCTAGTTTGAAATGCCATTTTAGGTACATGCTCACCTCTCACCCGGAGTTGGTGATATCCCGACCTCATGTCAATCGTAGAAAAGTAGCTTGCCCTTTGAATTGATAAACAAATTTGTCAATCCAAGGGAGAGGATACTTGATCTTAATAGTGACTTTATTGAGAAGACGATAGTCAAAAGGGACACATCTTTCTTATTAACAAACCATATTGGAGCTCCCCCTGGTGAAATACTAGGTTGAATGGGTTTCAACTACGCTGGAGCCATTCGGTAAGGAGGAATTTAAATGGGTTTCGTATCCGGTAATAATTCAATACCAAAATCAATTTTCAATTTGGGAGGAATTCTGGGAAAGTCATCCACAAAGACTTCCAAAAATTCCCGAACAATGGGGACTAACTAAATAGGCGGAGTTTCGAACTCTAGATCTTTTACTCTTACAGTATGGTAAAGACACCCTTTAGATATTATCTTACAATCCTTTAAACAAGAAATGAGATGACCTCTAGGAATTGAGTTTTACCCCTTTTCAACTATAAGACGGGTTCATTAGGAAAATTGAATTTAACCACCCTTGTTTGACAATCAATGGAAGCAAAACAAGCATGCACCAACCCATTCCAAAAATAACATCGAAATTAACCATCTCAAGTTCTACCAAATCCACCCATGTAACTCTAGTAGGCAAAGATAAAGGACAAATCCTAAAGACTCTTTTAGCCACAAGAGAGTCACTTACCGGAGTTGTAACCGAAAATGGTTCAATTAAAATATTAAGTAGAGCATAAAATTTTTTAGCTACTAGATGAGTTACAAATGATAATGTAGAATAGGGATCAAGTAAAACATAAACATCAATAGAGAAGACTTGTAACATATTGGTGACCACATCAGGAGACTCCTATTGCTCACCTCTAGAGCGGAGAGCATAAAAATGTTTCCTCTTTGGAGCTTCGGAGCTAGTGCCACTAGCTTGAGCTTGACCGCTTCCCTTCTCTTGACTTTTCACATTTGGGAAATCCCTAATTTTATGGCCAGTCTTGCCAGACCCAAAGAAATTCTCCGTCCCAACTAGATAATCACCGCAATGTTTCTTATCACACTTGGAACAAGTAGGTTTCTTGCTAGGTGAATTTTCACTTCTTGCCTTTTCAGACTTAGGATTAGACACCCTATCTTTGTTAGCCTTGGGAAAATTTGAAGGAACTTGATTGGAAACCCTCTTCTTGAACCTATACTTGTCTTGAATCTGAAGCCTATCCTTCGAAGTACCTCCGTCATAAGACTTGGGCCTTTTAAACTCCCTATTCTTCCTATTCAGTCTAATATCTTCAACTTGTTGTGCATGAACCATCAACCTAGAGATATGCATATTGTCATGGAGCATCGCCAAAAGACACTCTTCAGCAAAGTCATGGGACAGTCCCGTCACAAAGCGACTCATGTCATCCCTAGGATTAGATACCAATGAAGAAGCATATTTGGAAAATTTAATGAACTTCAACGAGTACTCTTGTACACTCATACCTCCTTGATGAAGGTTGATGAATTCCTCCACTTTCTCTTCCCTTTTCTCCCTAGGAAACAAATGATCAAGGAAAACCCTTCTAAACACCTCCCAAGTGATAGGACACACTCTCAAGGTCCTATTATCTCTCCATTGGGTGTACCATTATTGAGCTACGTCCTTAAGTATTTAAAAAACTAGTTCGACCTTTTCATTAGAAGTTAACCCCATAGAATAAAGAATCTTATAGACCTCTTCAATGAAGTCTTGGGGGTCTTCATTCACTTTCGACCCATAGAACATAGGAAGGTTCATCCTCATGAAGTCCCTCAAGCGGGAAGCCGTGGTACTATCATACGGTTGAAGAAGAGGTCCAACCTCCCTATTCGGTTGAGCCGTCATGTCTTGATCTTAGGTGGTCATGGCTTGGCCAAAGTCACAAACTCCGACCTTATCTTTCCATCCATCATACGTGGAGGAATGACTGGAGCTTGGTCTTGTGGAGAGAGTTGATTGCCTTGTAAAGGAATTTGGTTCTTTAGAGGAGGAACTTTTGCATTACAAAAATATTTGTCCATTTTCCTTACAGCGCCCTTCTCGTATTCATCTCCTATATCCACAAGAAAAGTATTAGAAGAAAAAGGGACACATAGAGTTTAAACTCATAAGGCACTACTTTTAAGATTAAAAATAAGTGAGGATTCCTAAGTATCACATAGCCTCTCATTCATAAGTGTGGCGTGCTTTACACCTATAAACAAGACTCTACGTAGACGTGCTTCGATGAGACATCAAACCTAAGATTTATTTCACCTTAGGCTCTAATTCTAAGTTTGTTACGACTAAGGAGCACCCCCTAGATGTAACCAGCGTCGGCGTCATCGGAGAGGACTTAGACAAGCCCTTAGCGTTCGTCATAACATTTCATAGGTCAAAAATGTCAAAACATTAAATTTTTTTATACATATTGAGGTATACATAGACCTCTCTCTTAATAATCATATAGACATATCGAGTTTACTTAGACTCCTCGCATAGGAAACTTACATAGGCTTTTTGTTTAGACAATATACATAACGTATAAGAATGTAGTCTAATGTATCATCTCACATTAACCATCTATAATGAGTAGAACAATCACGCATAGACCATACTTCATTACAACAAAAGCCACATATAAACTTATACAATAATAGTCATGAAATGAAAGAGAAGGAAACTAAATTTCTGTAGACAATAACAACATCAAGTTTATAGATAGTGGCATCATCCTCGGATGGTGAGGACCTACGAAACACTTTGGGGAAAAGTCCAAGTCTTGTTCAATTGGCCTCCTAGGAACTCAATGGCCAGAACCTACATATTTGTAGAAATAGAAATATGGGTTAGTACATCTCTTGTACTAAGTATGGATATATGTACATAAAACATTTGAAATCATGCTAAAGGGGACATCGTTTGGTCAATTCATGCTAAGTCACTTTTTATAGACTAATGCACAAGTAAGAGCACATGCAAGCCAATGATCACATATTCATTAAGACAAGTCCATATGCAACACAAGACCAACATCATCAATAAAGTCAAGGAAACACGAATACTATCAACATAAGGTCATTTCAACATGAATAGTGACATATCAATATCGTATAACCAAAGCAACTCAAACATAATGTCACAACAACAATGTATGTACAAGAGTTCATATCACCACTTCATACAATACACTTACTTACAACCCCTTCCCAAGCTTGCAAGTTCAATACCTATCTGAAGTCCCATTACCCCACATAGTCAAGCAAACAAGGAAAGAGATCATAGATAATGTCTTACTTCATTTAACATAGCATCATGAGTAATCATTATCATGTATAACAATATAAACCAATAACATGTTCATAAGTGAAACTAGCATCATATAGGATCATCAACATGTAAATTCAATATTTGCATATCATTAAAGTCATAAGAGAATAAAAACATCCTCCTAGGACTTCTCTCAAGTCCATATAGTGCAATGCATAGGTAGAGTCCTATACCCCTACCCATAATAAGAAGGACCCCTTAAGTCATCCTAGTTAGAGTTCACTTTATTACATTCATTTTACTTTTGGAAACAATTTCCTTTACCGACATAGACGACATAAGCTAAATGTGGAATTCGGTGTCATGAAACCCTAAACCAAAAGAAGGCGGTCAACTTGAGAAGTTAGAACAAAAACATGAACATAACATTCTAAGGGGATCCACTAGCTAGCAATCCTATGGGGGAGACATAGTTTAAGAACTAGGAGACATGCTTAAGACCCTCTTTATGCACCATGGCATTGTAATCTCTATCTGATGAGAACTATTGTGAACCTACTTTCCCACATTGGGATGGGACACCTCTCATAACTATTTCACTCGGTGCTAAGGTCTTTAAGCCTTTATTATTCAATCATACCTTAATGTAGGTCATAGGATACTAACCCCCTTGTATATCATAATCATTAGATCATTAGGTATTGCATGAGAATGTCCTCTTATTGCAACCCTTTATTTGTGAGATGAACACCACATAATCATATCATAATTAGGCCCATAAGTGATTCACAATCAACCTTATATAATCATACCTTAATCATAATCTCACAATTCACATAGTAAAGACATTTCCATTGCATTCATCATTCCATCACATTGGTAATCTAATCACATATAATAATTCAATTAACCATCATTATCAAGTACAAGACATCACAATTGAAGTAAGGATTCAAGATCAGAAGGTCTTACCAAATAACCTTCATAAGCCTCCTTCAATGGTCTTACCATCAACCAACCATATTCATCCATCAATAGGCTTAATAACATCATACAATAGTATTCTATACAAGAACTAGGTCAAATGTATAATCACTATCCCAAAAAACTTCAATTCATAACCTAGGGTTAGGGGGAGAGGGTTCATCATGAAGTCTTCACAAAATAGATCCAATCCCAACAATGCACTACCCTAGGCAGTCCATGAATGAATTAGAATAGTTAAAGTCTAACAATCAATACATTCATTAATTCCCATCAATTTATTAGCAACAACCAAGATTTGGGGAAATTGGGGAAAGGACATGAATCAAACGAAATTTTCATGAATTAACATCAATTATTCAACAATCTACCTTTAATTATCCATGGGTAATCACAATTTTTCATAATCAATCATCAATTTAATGTTTACAAAAAAACAATTTGTTGAAGAAAACCCTAAGAATTTGATGATTTAGAAATCAACACTGACAGGACCTCTTGGGTAAAGGAATCCCAATAGTGAAAAACCCATACCTTAGTCAAGCTTTATCCACAAAAATTGAGTAATAACCTTTGAGACTCTGTCTTCTTCTTCAAGCTTCCTTGTTTTTCCAATGGTGGTTGATAGAGAGAGAAAGTAGAAAGAGATGTGAGCTTTTGGGTTCTGATTTGGGAATCTGTTTGATCGGGTAATGATTTAATATTAATACATATCCCTCCCATGAAGTCAAACTTGAATTCAAAATTTCTGATTTTCGTCGGGAAACAAGTCCGCGTTGCGGAGCTGCTCCCGCAAGTTTTCCTAAATTAATTTTTGAACCAGAAGAGTCTGATACGTGTCTGCAAAGCGGACATGATTTTTTTAGCCAAGGGTGCACCAAGTCCGCGATGCGGACTGGCCCCACTTAGTGCAATTGGTCGCTGCCTTTGGCAGCTTGTTGGCCAAAGTTGAGGTCCCTTTGTGGACCCCTAGAGTTATCCTTGGAGGGTCTGAACTAGAAGTTTTCACCCTATATACATGATTTTACCTATTAAAAGTCTTTTTTTATGTTTTAGACTTCATATGACACTCCCAAACCTTCACGAAACCTAAGGACGTTTTACTAGTTCAAGTGCACTAACTTCCAGACGTCATGGCCGTTTCTTGATGTTTTGACTCTAAAACTTTCTAACTATTTACATTATGTTAGGATTAGAAATAGTGTTTTAAGCTTTAGTTCATCATGTGAGGCTCTAGATTAGGTCATGGACTTTCGGAGTGTTACAAACACATCATCCTAGTCTACTATAGACACATATCATCAAGTAGAAGAACACATACTTTGACTTCACAGATACACATAAGTCATGTAAATCTCCACAGTGATCGCATATACAAGTTATAACATTATGACATCATAATTCATAAAGTAATACCGACGAGGCCACATTCCTCAAAATTGTATCACATAAACACCACCACCATAAATGGACCATACTAATCATCACAACTGAAATTCCTATAATAGACTATATAGAAGAAGTTAGGTCAAAATATCACCATTCCAACATCAACACCTCCAATCCCTCGCCAATTCAACCAATTCGATCCACAAAGGCTCTTACCAATATCCATACCCACCAATCCATACCAAGAATAAAAATATACAATTATCCAAAATAATACAAGTTAGCTTGAAAGTTAGCTTCGAAAATGTGCTAGCGTGCCTTAGTATTTTTAATGAGTTATTAAGTAGTGTTTGGATCTCAAATAGATAGGGAAGGTTCTTAACATATAGACTGTCATATTTAAGGAACAAACGTACGGTCATGACTCCCGAAGGACCGCCATAGGGTTCCTTTAGGAGGACCTACACCTTGGGCTAGCAAGCTGCCCAAGGCACCAACTTTTGTTCTTGGCAGGAGTATGTCCACGTCAGGACCTAGGTCATGGAGGGTCAAATTCTGGGTATGCGTCACGAACACAATGCATACTCTACTGTCCCGCAATTTATTTTCAAAAATCATGGGGGAGGAGCTCCGCATCGTGGACTTTTTTCCTGATGAAAGTTCCAAAAACTTAATTTTAGATTGACTTGTATATAAGGGTCAAATTCATGTGGGGGTAATTGGGTAATTTGGGAGACGGTTAGAAACAGTTTTTACAACTTATTTGAACCCTTTCTTAAGCGAAAACCTGTCACATCCGGGGAGCACCCCTTAGAAGTAACATGGCGTACTTGACCTCTTGGATGTCTTATACAAGCCCATAGCTATCATTAAGCGCATTGTCATAGGTACATTTAGCGGAAAATATAAAACTTTGTTAGCACTTCATATGCTAGAAAATTACTTCATATATATATATAAAATATCACCATATCTCTAAGTCTCTTTGCCATATTAGACTTAACATCATTAGAGTATATTAGGGACATGACCCTTATAACAATAAAACATAAGTACTATATTATACACTTAATAGTAATGACATGACTTAGGAATCCTTGGACTTAAGGATTCCTTTACTTGAGATTGGGGATCTCATATCAAGCTCCTCAATCATAGGGACATATTTTTAAGAATCCATAACCTACACTTTGTGTAAAAAGTAGAGAAGAATGGACCAAGTACAAGAATGCACTAAGTATGACAACTATGAAAAAACGTACATTTAAAAAGGACATTTTCTTGAAATCATTCTTCATCCCTTTTTGAGTAAATCTTCATAAAACCTTTATACAATAGCATTTATATCATTCACATACTTTATATACACACATTCGAAGGCCAAATATTATATAAGATCACACATAATTTAAGCCATATTTGGGGTCACTCTACACTAAGCTAGTTCTACTTTACAGTGAGCATTTTCTTCTTTTCAGTGAACTCCTTCTTTTAACTCATTAACCTCCCAAGTAACCCTGTAGTGATACTTGGTGGAATGCATCATTTTAAGGCCATAAGGAAACCATACATACATTCTACACAAGTAATCAGTTTTCATCATAGAAGTATAGTACATGATAGACACATTTAAGCCAAGAGCTTAATGACTTTACAGTAAGCCACATCAACTTGCACATATACTAACTTCACTTCACTTACTACATTATGAAACCTTACTCACAATCCCAATCTAAATCTACTATTTCAATGTACATGTGAAGCCCCATAACCTCACACAGACTTATTAAACCTATCATGAGACCACAAGACCTAACATATCATTCATGTACCAAACACAATGCTATAGTCAACCACATACACCTGAATATAGGACCTTAGACACATAGTCATAATAGAAATTCATATTATGCATATCATCTCATTATGTAGACACTAACACAATGTCATGCAAGAGAATCTTAAACATAGAAACATGCATTAGAACACCTTCCTAGGACTTCCCATAAGATCTATTTGTGCAATGCATAGGTGAAGTCCTATACCACCACCTACACTAATAAACTACCCTTAGGTTATCCTAGTTAGGGTCCTTACTTTACTTCCATTGTCCATTTTACTCTAGGGAAACTATAGCCTTAACCGACACTAATACCATGGGTGATAATGGAATTTTGTGTTTTATAGCCTTACACCAAAGGGAAGCCACCACCTCATGTGGAACCATAGGTGAATATTCCTCTAAGGGAAGCCAAATCTTATGGGAACCCAATGGTGAATCTTCATCCAAGGGAAGTAAACACTAAATGTGAAACCAATGCTGAATCTTCCTCCATGGGAAACCAACACCTATCATTGCCAAGGGTGCACCATGTCCGTGACGCGGACTAGCTCCCACATAGTGCAATTGGTCGCTGCTTCTTGGCAGCTTGTTGGCCAAAGTTGAGGCCCCTTTGTGGACCCCTAGGTTTATTCTTGGAGGATCTGACCTAGAAGTTTTCACCCTATATACATGATTTTACCTATTAAAAGTCTTTTTTCAAGTTTTAGAATTCATATGACACTCCTAAACCTTCACGAAACCTAAGGACGTTTTACTAGTTCAGGTGCACTAACTTCCAGATGCCTTGGCCGTTTCTTGATGTTTTGACTCTAAAAATTTTAACTAATTTTAATTCATTATGTTAGGCTTAGAAACAGTGTTTTAAGCTTTAGTTCATCATGTGAGGCTCTACATTAGCTCATGGACTTTCGGAGTGTTACAAGGACATCATCCTAGTCAACTATAGACACATATCATCGAGTAGAAGAACTCATGCTTTGACTTCATAAATACACATAAGTCATGTAAATCTCCACAATGATCACATATACAAGTTATAACAGGATAACATCATAATTCATAAAGTAATACCGACGAGGCCACATTCCTCTAAATTGTATCACATAAACACCACCACCATATATGGACCATACTAATCATCACAATTGAAATTCCTATAACACACAATATAGAAGAAGTTAGGTCAACATACTACCATTCCAACATCAACACCTCCAATCCTTCGCCAATTCAACCAATTCAATCCACAAAGGCTCTTACCAATATCCATACCCGCCATTCCATACCAACAATCAAAATATACAATTATCCAACATGAAATTCATCAAATTAAGGAAGACTATACAATTCTAACATGCTTCTTACATAGTTCAATTACCCAAAGTAATTTACATAAGAAATCAATACAATAGAGTTATGATCACATCACCCACACTATAGCCAAAATCAGGATTTCATTATTTTCATGGGTTCATAAGAATTTTGATCTAAAATCATTAAATTAACATCAATTATAACATAAATGATTTGATTCAAATATTTTAATTCAAGAACCCATGGCTAGAAATCAAAATAGAGATTTCATCTTTTGAGAAGCCTTGGAAAAGTATTTGAAGTTTGTATCTTTCAACAAAGAGAGTTCAAGGATGAAACACCATACTTTTATGAATATATACCATGAAAATGACGAATAGTTTATGGAGAAATCAATCTCCAAGCTCCATCCTTGATTAAAGCTCAAATGGTGTTCGAGAGGAATCTATTTGGGGTCTTGGGGTTTTGATTTGAAGATTGAAGTTAAATTGGGGTTATAGACATATAAAACCACTAAAAATACCCAATATACCTTATGTAACCTCTCATTTTATTTTTAGAGTGCTACGTGAAATTCCTAAAAAACCCTTAAGCATGGCCGAGACACGTGTAGAAAATTTTCAGGTGTCAATCGACGGACGCAAGGCATGAGTGGTAGACCCATCGATGAGCTGTAATGGAAGGCTTTATTTTATTAAGAGATACTTCAAATGGGGTATTAAGTTACCACACTATGTATGGGGCTACGCCCTTAAACGATGGGCCGTTCCCCAGACGACTGGGCATCGATTGGCCATCATTGGTGGAGATTACCTTGGGTAGTTTTGACCCAATGTTTGGGTGTTGGGGAGTCTTTCCCGGACGTTGGGAACCAAAATACGTATGTCTAGGTTATAGGACCCTTTCCTATAAATTTGAACTCAAACGAGCACATACAACATACAAAGGCACTCTACAACACACAAGCATGTCTCGAAGGCAAATCTTTCGAACGTCTTGGACATTCTTGGACGTTTGACCTCCAAACACTTCCAAACTTTACACACTGCCTCAAAACAATATAATTAACCTTTTTAGGACTTCATAACCTATTTTCACACATGTTAGGATCTAGCTTCACCTAGTTTATTTTTAGGGTGTCACATCACAGCCCGTGAAGTTGTCAGTGGTCTTGCCTTCAACTTTCCCAAAACATGCACTTTCAACATACTCTCTGCAATATTGTTCAGGAGATGGACCACATATCGTCAAAGAGATCACGGTCCGTGAAGTTGTCCGTGGTCTTCACTTCAACTTTATCAAAATCTTAATCTCACACTACTCTCCACAATATTTTCACGAGCGGGACCACGAACTGTCAAAGGGATCACGATCCGTGAAGTTTTCCGTGGTCTTCACTTCAACTTTATCAAATGTGGGTCTTTATAATCTAGCCACTGCAATCACATTTCATGATAAACCTCACGATACGTGAAGTGGACTGCGACCGTCTAGATGGCCGTAATTTTTACTATTTTTCTTCTTTTTTAAATATCTTTCTTACTCTTCCTGCATAATTAACAAACACATCAAATCATACAAAATACACTCGATTCTAGTATTAGTTTCTTTTTTCTAAGCGTTATATGTACCAAGATATCACTGTACTTCAACACCCTTAACTTAGAACCATTATTTGTCCTCAATGATGAGTCCAACAATACACCTACTTCTCAAAACCATTTCTGACCGTTTACACTATGCAACAACTATTTTTCTGCACATTTTGTGTCCCAATTCTCTTAATCTAACATGTAAGGATCTATATATAACATGTTATTACTTATAGTCAATCATGCCTATGTCTATGAATCATCAACTTACCTAGTATACTATCAAATGCAACCACAATGTACTGACACAAAATAAGTCCCTCGCTCAAAATGGTTGCGATTGGGTACTACACTCACGCTCTCAAAAGATTTCTAGCACTAACAACAACTACCATAGGCTTGCCCTCGTTTTCTACGATCTTTTAGAAAATTGGAATAGGATCACTGCAGGGATTTTATTGGCTTGTAATATAGGCTCGGGGCTAGGGAAATGATATCTGGATATCTGGTTTATTGGGTGACTAATCTTGTGGTTTCCTATAGTTTTGTTTTCACAATTCCTCTTCTAACTGAATCTTTTATTTTCATTCTTTCTTTCTTTCATCCCAGCAACCACAAAATTTTTCTTTTTTTTTTCTTTTCAAATGTTTTTAGACATCACTTTTTATTTTAGCTTGGTGGTTGAACTATTTTTTTCCTGTTCGGGTTGCACTCACACTCAACCGACGCTTTTAGCCTGAGTTGTTAGGACCCAAAAATGAATTAGGTCCAAATAGAGACTAACATGTGGTTGCATGAGCTTATAAGGTCCTAAAATAACTAATAATGGTGCTTACAGGCAGTGTGTAAATTTTGAGAGAGTTTGGATGTGAAACGTCCAAGAACGTCTGGTGACGTTCGAAAGTTGGCTTCGAAAATGTGCTAGCGTGCTTTAGTATGTTTCATGAGTTATTAAGTAGTGTTTGGATCTCAAATAGATAGAGAAGGTTACTAACTTGTATACGGTCATATTTAAGGTGCAAACATACGGGCACGACTCCCCAAGGACCGCCATAGGGCTCCTTTAGGAGGACCCACACCTTGGGCTAGCAAGCTGCCCAAAGTAGTAACTTTTGTTCTTGGCAGGAGTATGTCCGCGTAAAGACCTAGGCGATGGACAGTCAAATCCAAGGTGTACGTCATGGACACAAGGCGGACTCCACTGTCCCGGAATTTATTTTCGAAAATCATGGGGGAGGAGCTCCGCATCATGGACTTGTTTCCCGACGAAAGTTCCGAAAACATAATTTTAGATTGACTTGTCTATAAGGGTAAAATTCATGTGGGGGTAATTGGGCAATTTGGGAGACTGTTAGAAACAGTTTTTAGGACTTATTTAAACCCTTTCTTAAGCCAAAACCTGTCACATCCGGGGGGTACCCCTTAGAAGTAACATGGCGTAGTTGACCTCACGGAGATCTTATAAAAGCCCATAACTATCATTCATCGCATTTTCATAGGTACATTTAGCGGAATATTTAAAACTTTCTTAGCACATCATATGCTAGAACATAAATTCATATATATATAAAATATCATCATACGTAGATAGACTCTAAGTCTCTTTGCCATCTTAAAATAAACATAATTAGAGTACATTAGGGACACGAACCATAAAACAATAAAACATAAGTACTATATTATACACTTTACAGTAATGACTTGACTTATGAATCCTTGGACTTAAAGATTCCTTTCCTTGAGCTTGGGGATCATATATCAAGCTCCTCAATCATAAAGACATATTTTTAAGCATCCACAACCTACACTTTGTTTAAAAAGTAGAGAAGAATGGAGTTAGTACAAGAATGCACTAAGTATGACAACTATGCAAAAACATGCATTTAGAAAGGACATTTTCTTGAAATCATACTTCATCCCTTTTTGAGTAAATCTTCATAAAACCTTTACACAATATCATTTATATCATTAATATATTTCATATAGACACATTTGAAGGCCAAATATTATATAAGATCACACATAGAATTTAAGCCATATTTAGGTTTACTTTATAGTGAGCTATTTCTACTTTACAGTGACCATTTTCTTCTTTTCAGTGAACTCCTTCTTTTAACTCATTAACCTCCCAAGTAACCCTCTAGTGATACTCGGTGCAATGCATCACCTTAAGGCCATAAGGAAACCATACATACATTTTACACAAGTAATCACATTTCATCATAGAAGTATAGTACATGATAGACACATTTAAGCCAAGACCTTAATGACTTTACAGTAAGCCACATCTACTTACACATATACTAACTTCACTTCACTTAGTACATTATGAAACATTACTCACAATCCCAATCTAAATCTACTAGTTCAATGTACATGTGAAGCACCATAACCTCACACGTACTTAGTAGACCTACCATGAGACCACAAGACCTAACATATCATTCATGTACTAAACACAATGCTATAGTCAACCACATACACTTCAATATAGGACCTTAGACACATAGTCATAATAGAAATTCATATTATGCATATCATCTCATTATGTAGACACTAACACAAAGTCATGCAAGAGAATCATAAACATAGAAACATGCATTAGAACACCTTCATAGGACTTCCCATAAGAGCTACTTGTGAAATGCATAGGTGAAGTCCCATACCACCACCTACACTAAGAAACTACCCTTACGTTCTCCTAGTTAGGGTCCTTACTTTACTTTCATTGTCCATTTTACTTTAGGAAAACTATATCCTTAACCGACACTAAGACCATGGGTGCCACATAGAATTTGGTGTTGTATAGCCTTACACCAAAGTAAGGTGTTCTCACCTAGACAAGGTAGAACATTAACATACATCCTATCATACTGAGTGAATTCACATGCTAGATCCTATGTGGAAAGCATAGTTTATGGAACTAAGAGATATACATGACCCTCTACATTCTCATTGTCATTTGAGCCTCATCTCATGAGAAAACATGGGTAAACCTTCCTCAAAGGGAAGCCACCACCTCATGTGGAACCATAGGTGAATATTCCTGTAAGTGAAGTCAAATCTTATGGGAACCCGATGGTGAATCTTCCTCCAAGGGAAGTCAACACTCTATGATAAACCAATGGTGAATTTTCTTCCATGGGAATCCAACACCTCTCATTGTCAAGTTCACTCGGTTCTAAGCTAAGTTCCCTTCTTATTAAAAGCCTTTATTACTTTACTTCATAAAACATAGGCTTAGGATATTGATTCCTTATATGCTTATAGCATATTCAAGCACCTATCTAGTTTTAGGGTACACATGAGCACACCTTTCAAGGCCCCTCTATTGACTAGATCTTCATACATGTGTGTGTACTTGTATGTGAGGAAACCTTTCACATAACACATAAATGTCACACATGTTTATTTATCAAAGCATAAGCCTATATGTCTAACTATAGGACCAATCCTTTCATATAAACACTTTATGACACTATGCACATTTATATTTAACCATATCATATACATCATAGCATATAAGACATATTCATAGCATGTACTTATAATAATTTTCATGTTCATAGAAACCAAACCTAGGAATTATCCTATCAAGGCACACATGTGCAATGCATAGACAAGGTCCCATACCCTTTGCCATACTAGTACACCTATCAAGTCATCCTAGTTAATGGAATAAATAACATGCTTCACATACATTTATCTTACACGCATAGTAGTAGATATTTAGTGAATATGAGATCAACCATTTATTAGATACTATGAAACTTTACTACATTGTAAGCATGCATAATGTGTGAGTGTGTGTACATTGGTCAATATGATCACATAATGGATATCACAACCACATTACTATTTCATGCATAGACCACACAACACAATTTAGCATAGGAGGCAAGCTAACTTCATATAACACATTAAGAATCCTAACATTATCAATTCACACATTTACATAGGGTTACATGGGTAGGGATCATTAACCATTATAGCTCATAAATGGCAGCACCTACACTTTACCCTAACATACATTTATACATGCTTATACAATAGCCATACAACCTAGATCACAACTAGAATAGGAAAGTAGGCATAAACTTCACATAGGGTGATCATCACCAATACACATTCATAGTATAATTGAATTCAAGGCCATGTTCACATCGCATATATATTTACAATAAAGTAAACACCGCTACCGTAAGTGACAATACCATACAATGACATATAAGGCTTCATCAACTATACTATAGAGAAGTAGAATTATAGAGCAATTCTTACCAATCCTTAAGCCTTTGGTCATCATTGACCAATAAAAGCCTTTCATCAACAATTCAAGTACAAGGCAGTTGCTAAACATACATTAACATAAACGAAACCATACTCAAATCCCTAGAGTATCATGATACCAACATAGGCACTAAACAAGCATTAGAGAGTAGAGAAAGTAGGCAATCTTACCAATTCCCTAAATCCTTCATCATCAATCATATTTTATCAATAAAGTACTTGTTAGGCAATAGGTAAAGAGATCATTACTCAAAGGCATCATGCTTCATCTAACCTAAAGTCGAGATCACATCACATACATAGTATTATCAATCAATGACTAGAAGAACCTAGATCGATTTATGCCAATCCTTCTTTAATTTGATCATAAAAGATTCATACATACAATTCAATTATGATATTAACCTAAGGCAGTAACTACAAGCATCCTAACATAATTGAATTCCACTTTAATACATTTTAAGGTCAATACTACAGTGAACACATAGAGGCATAGGCTAGTCATCTTCAAATCTTGATACATTGATCAATTGGATCAATCATAAAAAACTAATCATCAATATACTTAAATAACATTAGACATGAGCAATTCAACGTAATAGAATCACAATTCAACCAATAACAAGCCATAATCACAATTCCCATGCAAGGGCTAAATCGAGCACTGAAAGGGACATGGGTTCACAATGCAATTGGATTGAAATTCAAGTTAAAACCAATATATTATCATCAATTAATCATGATTAAGCTTTTGAAAACATTTTTAGAAAGAACCCTTGGCTAGATTGAAGAAGAAGAAGTTTAATCATGAAATCTCTTCGAAAACTTTGAGATTAACTCTATAGATGGAATGATAACTAGAGATGAAGGATCACAATACCTTTATATAGAAGAATGCCTCTAAAACATTATGAAGAATCCATGGGATTTCAAGCTCCAAGTTGTTCTTGAGCTTCACCTTCAATGAATGTTCTAGAGAGAATATTTTTGGAGGGAAAGTCTAATTTGTGTAGAAGGGATTGAAAATGGGTTGATCACGTTTTTGATCACTTATATACACACAAAAATAACCAAATAAACCTAGTAGGGTCAGGTTAGGACGTGGGGTGAATTTACCATTCACCCATTAAGAGAGGCAGTCGCTAGGTAGTTTGTTACAGTCTGCACCAACGGCCACCATTAACGCCCAGTAGGTCTATCGACGGACCGTCTGTGGTTTTGTCGATTGTCTCTTGTGTTGTTTTTGGCTGAGACATCCCCCAGGAAAAGTGTTGATCGACGCCTCCCCATCGATTGGGCATCAGTCCACCAACGTTGCGTCGTTTGGTTCAGTCGATTTACATTGCCAAGGCAGTGTCTCGACAACCTTTCGGTTCTTCTTTGAGGGCCTCTTGTGGGGCCCTTGGGAAGTCGTACCAGGACGTTTCCTACGTGAATATACCCCTTAAGATTTTGAAGACCTTCCATGCAAGTTTCACCCAAAATGAACAGGTAAAACAACTTTAAACATGCAAGGTACACTCAAGACACACATGAACGTCTCAAGGGTTAACTTTCAAACGTCTTAGATGTTCTTGGACGTTTGACCTCAAAACTTCATGAATCTCCATACACTACTTATAAACATCATTATTACTCATATAAGGACCTCATAAGCTCATTACAAACACATAAGCACATAAAAACACATAAGGCCCCTTAGGTGACTAGTCATCGAACGTCTTGGTCGTCCATTGACGTTTGACTTTCAAATGACTTCAAATCATCCAAGCATACTTTAAAAACCTTAATCAACATGTTAACAAGCTGATAGGCACAAGTGAGGTTCTAGACACCCTAACTCATTTTGGGGGTCTTACAATATCCCCCACTTGGGAACATTCGTCCTCGAATGACACGTAGAACACTTTAACCTCAACAAGTACTTCAACGAATCATTGATCAGCTCAGAACATTCATAACAACATCATATAGAAGTTAATTACCCAATCTTACAAGGAACAAAACTTCAAAAAATTTAGCACTCAATGCATCACAAGCAAGCAAAATGTTTATTCACTCACTCTTTTATGCATCAAACACATAGACTATTGTCATGTTTATAGGAGGAACATCCTTCTACGAATCATAACATGGACTTTTCACTTCATTTTATTAAGATCTCATCTTGCAACCATCTTTAAGTCACACTTAGGTAGTTTCAACAACAATGAAGAACAAGTAGGCATTCATAATTCAATGCACATAGACTTGAGGGAATTGAATCAACAAGGATCTTGAGTAGTTAGACCTAGTGCCATGAGGGTCATACTCAACCATACCATATTGAGGAATGTCCTTCTCCTCAACACACTTACATGTCTCATGAGTCTATACCCAAGCAAATGCACAAAGGACAACTTTACTATAACATGAGAATTTCTCAACTTTTAATCGTGGCATGTTCAAATATCCTTACTAGTGCAGCCAAAATGGTAAAATACACCACGCACATCATAACAATAGGAAGAGAATTCACAATATTTCAATTTCTAGATTAACATTAGCTTTTATAAATATGCATCATTTAGGGAATGTCTTACAATTTATAGGCATACACAAGAACAATAGCTAGATATGCCTTCACTTTTAAAAAGTGGACCTACAATCATGCTTTCCATACAATACAAGTCACATAGTTTTCAAGAGTCTCAACTTATTTCATTTTAGAAAGGCTCAATTTCTCATTATAAGGCTAAACATTGCATATCAAAAGTGACTTAAAACATGTTTCTTACTTTATCTCATGAAGTCAAATGCACAACTATCATACCAAGATGCACAATCAACATGAGAAAACCATGAAGTTAATCAAAAAATTATTTTCAAGTACTTTAAAATCTTCAAAATACTCTTAAGATAGGGTCAATCAAGACATACGATGCATATAGAGGTCATGATTCATACTTCAGACAAGACTTCTATCATGAACAAGCTTACTAAGAATTCATTAGGTTCAAGCTCAAATAAGAATAAAAGGATAAAATGGATATACCTACAACCTTACTACTCCTATCACTATCCCCAACTTAGGGTAAACTTTATTAAGAGCAACTTAACCCAGCCTCAAGAGGATCTTAACTTAACAAACAACATTTTCATCACTTAAAAGTGATTACCTCTTTAGAAGGAATTACAGTAAGTCAACCAAGGCATTATAAACCTTATCATCTATGCAAATTATCAAAAAAAAAAAAAAAAAAGTTAAGTCATACTCTTCAACCACAAGGTTTTCAACAATACAATAGACACCAAGGTCATACAACATTAGGGAAAACAATTGAGACGACTTAACCATAAGGACTCTTTCTTTTCATTCAACCTTACAGTAAGGTGACTTCTAGGTCAATCAAACCCATATCATCACCCTATAAGGACAACATGCTACCATTGCTTCTAAAACCAAGACTATTCAAAGACTTCAATCCACAACAAGCAATCATGAAGGTTCACACATATAAAAAAGGGAAACATTTGAACCATTATACACATACACTTAGGCAACATGCATCTACAATTTAACATATTCCTAAAGTATTTCAAGCTCAAATCATATTAGTAGGCTACCATCATGCAAAACCATATAGTATCATACCATTCCAAAATGAAACTCATTTTCAACATAAATACTTCTAGCATGCTTTAACCATATCATAACATATAATTCCCTACATAACATGCTATTTCACATAGGTCTCATATATAGCCACAAGGGACATCACATCATCATATCATTGAAAAATTCACCTTCACACATACTCATGAAACCATAAAACGAAGATAAGAATCAAAACTAACCTTTTCTCCCTCAAGAATAGAGATACAAATTTATCCAAGCAATCATATCTAAATGACCACCGAACAAGAAAACATAGGAGAGAGATCTTATAGAGTGAGGTTCTATGGAACGACATGAGAATAGTGAAGAAGGGAAACTCTATCGTTTATAGCCTCTCGCTCATGGATGTGTTGTGATTCACACCGATGATCGAGACTCTACTAGACGTGGAAATTTGAGACTTTTAGAACCTTAAACCACTTTTTTAAACCTCATGCTCTCATACCACATTTTTCACATCCGGGGAGCACCAACTAGAAGTAAGATGGCTTACTTTACGTCTCAGAGGTCTTATACAAGTCCATAACTATCATTAATCGCATTGTCATAGGTAAATTTAGCGGAAACTTTAAAACTTTCTTAGTACATCATATGCTAGAACATTACTTCATATATATATAAAATATCATCATACATAGATAGACTCTAAGTCTCTTTTCCATCTTAGACTCAACATTATTAGAGTACATTAGGGACATGGACCTTAAAACAATAACACATAAGTACTATATTATACACTTTACAGTAATGACATGACTTAGGAATCCTTGGACTTAAGGATTCCTTTCCTTGAGCTTGGGGATCACATATAAATCTCCTATATCATAGAGACATATTATAAAGCATCCACAACCTACACTTTGTGTAAAAACTTGACAAGAATGGAGTTAGTACAAGAATGCACTAAGTATGGCAATCATGCAAAAACATGCATTAAAAAAGGACATTTTCTTGAAATCATACTTCATCCCTTTTTGAGTAAATCTTTATAAAACCTTTATAAAATTGAATTTATATCATTCACATACTTCATATAGACACATTCAAAGGCCAAATATCATATAACATCACATCTATGTAAGCCATATTTGTGGTTACTTTACAGTGAGCTAGTTCTACTTTACAGTGAGCATTTTCTTTTTTTCAGTGAACTCCTTCTTTTAACTCATTAACCTCCCAAGTAACCCTCTAGTGATACTTGGTGCAATGCATCAATTTAAGGCCACAAGGAAACCATACATACATTCTACACAAGTCATCACATATCATCATAGAAGTATCGTACATGATAGACACATTTAAGTAAAGACCTTAATGATTTTACGGTAAGCCACATCAACTTACACATATACTAACTTCACTTTACTTAGTACAATATGAAACCTTACTCACAATCCCAATCTAAATCTACAAGTGCAAATTACATGTGAAGGCCCATAACCTCACACGTAGTTAATGGACTTATCATGAGACCACAAGACTTAACATATCGTTCATGTACCAAACACAATACTAAAGTCAACCACATACACTTCAATATAGGACCTTAGCCACATATTCATATTAGAACTTCATATCATGCGTATCATCTCATAATGTAGACACTAACACAATGTCATGCCAGAGAACCATATACATAGACACATGCATTAGAACACCTTCCTAGGAATTCCCTTAAGAGCTACATTGCATTACATAGGTGAAGTCCCATACCCTCACCTAAACTAAGCAACTACCTTTATGTTTTCCTAGTTAGGGTCCTTACTTTACATCCATTGTCCATTTTAATTTAGGGAAACTATAGTCTTAACCGACACTGAGACCATGGGTGCTACATGGAATTTGGTGTTATAGAGCCTTACACCAAAGGAAGGTGTTCTCACCTAGATAAGGTGGAACATTAACATACATCCTAGCATAATAAGTGAATTCACTTTGTAGATCCTATGTGGCAAGCATAGTTTATGGAACTAAGAGATATACATGACCCTCGACATGCTCATTGGCGTTGGAGCCTCATCTCATGAGAAAACAAGGGTGAACCTCCCTTGAAGGGATGCCACCACCTCATGTGGAACCATAGATTAAAATTCCTCTAAGGGAAGTCAAACCTTATGGGAACCCATTGGTGAATATTCCTCCAAGGGAAGTCAACACTTTATGAGAAACCAATGGTGAATCTTTCTCCATGGGAAGCCAACACCTCTCATTGTCAAGTTCACTCGGTGCTAAGCTAAGTTCCGTTTTATTAAAAGACTTTGTTACTTTATTTCATAAAACATAGGCTTAGGATATTGATTCCTTATATTCTTATAGCATATTCAAGGACCTATCTAATTTTAGGGTACACATGAGCACACCTTCCAAGGCCCCTCTATTGACTAGATCTTGATACATGTGTGTGTACTTTTATGTGAGGAAACCTTTCATGTAACACATAAATGTCACACATGTTCATATATCAATGTATAAGTATATAGGTGTAACTATAGGTGCAATCCTTTTATATCAACACTTTATGACACTATGCTCATTTATATTTCATCATATCATTTACTTAACATCATAGCATATAAGACATATTCATAGCATGTCCTTATATTCATTTTCATGTTTATAGAAACCAAACATAGAAACTATCTTATCAAGGCACACATGTGCAATGTATAGACAAGGTCCCATACCCTTTCCCATACTAGTACACCTATCAAGTCATCCTAGTTAATGGAATACATACCATACATCACATACATTTACCTTACATGCATAGTAGTAGACATTCAGTGAATATGAGATCAACATTTCATTAGACATTATGAACCATTACTACATTGTAAACATCCATAATGTGTGAGTATGTGTGTACAATGGTCAACATGATCACATAATGTCTATCACAACACATTAAGGTAGTCTCCCTCTTAAGACCACATTACTCTTTCAAGCATAGACCACACAACACAATTTAGCATAGGAGGCAAGCTAACTTCATATTACACTTTAAGACTCCTGACATTATGTATTCACACATTTACATAGGGGTACATGGGTATGGGTCATTAACCATTATAACTTATCAATGACAGCACATACACTTTACCCTAACATAGATATATACATACTTATACAATAGCCATACAACCTAGATCACAACTAGAGTAAGAAAGTAGGCATAGGCTTCACCTAGGGTGATCATCATCAATACATATTCATAGTATAATTGCCTTGAAAGCCATCTTCACATTGCATATATATTTACAATAAAGTAAACACCGCCACTATAAGTGGACCATACCATACAATGACATACAAGGCTTCATCAATAATATTATAGAGAAGTAGAGAAGTAGAGAAGGAGAGAAGTAGAGTAAATCTTACCAATCCTTTAACCTTTGGTCATCATTAACCAATAAAATCCTTTCATCAACAATTAAAGTAAAAGGCAGTTGCTAAACATACATTAACATAAACGAAACCATACTCAAATCCCTACAAAATCATGATACCAACATAGGCACTAAACTAGCAATTCATTAGAGAGTAGAGAAAGTAGGCAATCTTACCAATTCCCCAAAGCCTTTATCATCAATCATATTTTATCAATAATGTACATGTTAGTAATTAGTTAAAGAGATCATTACTCAAAAGGGATCAAGCTTCATCTAACCTAAAGTCGAGATCACATCACATGCATAGTATTATCAATCAATAAACTAGAAGAACCTAGATCGATTCATTCCAATCCTTATTTAATTTGATCATAAAATATTCATACCCATAATTCAAACATGATAATAGCATATGGAAGTACGTACAAGCATCTTAACATAATCGAATTCCACTTTAATATGTTTTAAGATCAATGCTATAGTTAACACATAGAGGCATAGGCTAGTCATGTTCAAATCATTATACATTGATCCAATTGGATCATTCATCAAAAAATCATCATAAATATACTTAAATAACAGTATACATGAGCAATTCAATGTAAAAGAATCATAATTCAACCAATAACAAGCCACGATCACAATGCCCATGCAATGGCTAAATCAAGCTTGGGAAGGGATATGGGTTCACAATGCAATTGAATTTAAATTCACGTTAAAACCAATACATTATCATAAATTCATCATTATTAAGCCTTTGAAAACTTTTTTAGAAAGAACTCATGCCTAGATTGAAGAAGTAGAAGTTTAATCATGAAATCTCTTCGAAAGTTTGAGATTAACTATATAGATGGAAGGATAACTAGAGATGAGATCACAATGCCTTTATATAGAAGAAAACCTCTAAAATATGATGAAGAATCCATGGGAATTCAATCTCCAAGCTGTTCTTGAGTTTCACCTTCAATGGAGGTTCTAGAGAGAATATTTTTGGAGGGAAAGTCTAATTTGTGTAGAAGGGAATGGGAATGGGTTGATCACATTTTTGATCACCTAAATACACCAAAAAATAACCAGATAAACCTAGTAGGGTCATTTTAGGACGTTGGGTTAATTTACCATTCAAATCTTAAGTGAGGCAATCGCTAGGCAGTTTGTTACAACCTTTAAGTGAGGCAATCTCAAGGGTTAACTTTCGAACGTCTGACCTCAAAATTTCATGAAACTCCATACACTACTTATAAACATCATTATTACTCATATAAGGACCTCATAAGCTCATGACTCACACATAAGCACATAAAAATACAAAAGGCCCCTTAGGTGACTAGTCATCGAACGTCTTGGTCGTCCCTTGACGTTTTACTTCCAAATGACTTCAAATCACCCAAGCATACATGAAAAAACTTAATTAACATGTTAACAAGCTTATAGGTACAAGTGAGGTTCTAGAAACCCTAGCTCATTTTGGGGGTCATACAAAAACCCAATACCCAATAAGAAATAACAAATCAAAACCTTTCTCTCCCAAAATTCTCCATAAACCACCATTGAAAAAGATGATAAATTGCAGCAACTTTTTAGGAAGAATTGATCAAGGAATCAATATGGGTTTAAGGCTCTAATAAAAGTTTTATGATTTTTATCCCTTCATGGATTCTTCCCTCCATGAATTCCCCCTAGTTTTCCTCAATTGTGAATCCAAAGAACCCCAATCTAGGGAGGGTTATGATTGCATTTTGGGTAAGGCTTGATTGTGATACCAATTTAGTGGGTAGAATTAAATTATGTTCATATGATGATTATAATATATTTTGATGAAGTTTTCATGGTAAATTGTAGTAATTGATGTTGAAGATGATCATGGTGATTTTAGGTCATTAGAGGCTAGATGAAGGTTTTATGTTGATCTTCTTAATTCAATTGTGTTCCATACTATTTGATCATGATTTAATCACCTAGATATGAATTGAATTAGGTCTAATTAATAAAGTATGATCTTGACCTAAGAAGTTGGAATTGAACCTATGTGATCATATATTACTAGAGTTGACTTCTAATGATCTAATTGAATAGATTAACATGAAATTGAGAATGAATCATGAGGGACTAAATGTGGTAATCGATTGTAGGGATGATCGTAATCATTGTTAGGGCTTTGGGGGCAAAGTATTGATGAATATGATTGTGATTATGTTTCTTTCTCTTCTACACCTAGACATGAATATGATTAGGAGAAGCAAGTTCTCAACTAGATTAATGTAAGAACCCAAAAATGAGATAGGGTGTCTAGAGCCTAACATGTTTGTCTTAATGATCTAATGTCCTAAAATGTATTAGAATATGGTTTGGAGGCAGTTTATAGAGTTTGAGGTGATTTGGAAGTCAAACGTCAAGGGTTGACCAAAACGTCCGACGACTAGTCACCTATGTGCCTCATGTGTCTATGCATGTTTAAAATTGTATTAAATGAGCCTAAAGAGTATTAAAAATGATTTATAATTATTTTAAATGGTATTTTATGAAGTTTTGAGAAGTCTGGAGGTCAAACATCCAAGAACGTCCAAGACATTCGAAAGATAGACTCGAGGCATGCATGTGTGTGTTTTGATAGGGCCTTGCACGTTTGGACGTGTTGCACGTGTTTGTTTTGCGTGAAACTTATGTGGAATGTCTAAAACTTGTTAAGGGTTGTATTTACATTGGAAACTTCCAGGTACGACTTCTAAAGGTCCCGACAAAAGGCCCTACAAGAAGGACCCAAGGCTGGTCAAGACACTGCCTTGGCAGTGTCAATCGACGGACCAAACGACGGCCAGTTGGTAACCCAACGGCCCGTAGGTGATGTCTCGTAGATTTGTACTTAGCTTGGGAAGGTTTCAAGCCAAAAAATTTCCAAGTACCAATCGGCGGAAGCCAATGCACGGCCCGTTGACTGACCAATGGCCAGTAGATGGTTGCGTCGATGGTGGCCTGAAATCTGTGCCTGCTTACTGTTTTATTAAAGGGGTGAATGGAAATTCACCCCCACATCCTAAACCAACTATAATTGTGTTATTTACCTAAATTTTGGTGTATATAAGTCATCAAACACGTGAAATTCCAATTCCCATTCCCATACACACGTAAGAAATCTTTCCCTCCAAACATCTTCTCCCTAGAAACCTCCATTGTTGTTTAAGCTCAAGAACAACTTGGATCTTGGAATTGCATGATTTCTTCACCAAGTTTTAGAGATATTCATGTAGATAAAGGTATGGTGATCTTCATCTATAGTTATCTTTCAATCTAGAGAGTTAATCTCAAAGATTTCAAAGGGAAAAATATGATCAAACATCTTCTTCTTTAATCCATCCATGTGTTCTTTCTTAAAATGTTTTGAATGATTATATCATGATGAATTGAAGTTAATTTAGTGGTTTTAACGTGAATTTGACTCCAATTGCATGATGAACTCATCTCCCTTCCAAACTTGCTTTAGTCTTTGCATGGGCTTTGTGATCTTGACTTGTTATCGATTGAATTCTGATTCTATTACGTTGAAGTGGTTATATCTACTGTTATTTACGTGAATTGATGTTGAATTGATGTTGAAGAATCCATGTGAATTAGTGTATGAAGATTTGAACATGCTTAGCCTAGTTTTCCATGATTCACTGTAACGTTGGTCTTTTAATGATTTAATGTGGAATTCGATTGTGTAGGGATGGTTGTATCTACTGTATTAATTGGATATTATTGAGGAATTGTAAATAAGTGATACATGTTGATCAATGTCGATTTGCTTGTGATGCTTCTACTTTCCATTAATGTCTTAAATATCATGCTCACTATGATCTAAAGGATAAAGCTATTGTAGTAGGATTTCATGTAGGTTTTATTGTCCTTAGATACTGCCTTATATCGATTGTATTAATGGATTGTGGGTATCAATGGTTGATGATCAAAGAAAATGAGTCTTGGCATGAATTGATCATGGTGCTTCTAGCCTACAATTTGAATGTTGTAATGAACGTTATGTGATCTTAGTTCTAGGGTGGATGAAGCATCATTTAGATTTGATTTATATCTATTTAGCTACAGCCTAAATGAATATTATAGATACATGATGATTTATGAGCAAAACTAGGGAAGTTACTTGATGATCTATAACTCTCTACTTTCTACCATATATGTGATATAGTGCACTAGTTATATCACGATCTTATAGCGACTTGTACATGGTTTCTTTTATGCTTAAAGTGCATTTAGGTACTGCCCTATATATAAATTGTTGATAAACAAGGTGTATTGGTCAACGATGATCAAAGGGTGAGAAATTGGTAAGAACACTTTCTCCTCTACTTTCGTTACAATATTGTAGTTGATAAAGTCTTTTATGGCATTGTGTGCTATGGTCACCTTATGGTGGCGGTGTTTACTTTATTGTCATTATATATGTGTTGAACATGGCCTTGAAGACAAATTGATGAACATATGAACATGAGCTCATGATGATACTATGAGAAGTTAATGCCTACTTTCCTATTCTAGTTGTGATCTAGGTTGTATGGCTATTGTACAAGCATGTGTATATCTATGTTAGGGTAAAGCATAGGTGATTGATATGTTAAAATGGTTAATAATCCCTTACCTATGTACCCCTATGTGAATGCATGAATAGTACAAGTTAGGAGTCTTAAGTGTAACATGAAGTTGACTTGTCTCCTATGCTATTGTGTGTTGTGTGGTTTATGCTTGAAAGAGTAGTATGGTATAATAGGGTGGGTGCCTCAATGTATTATTGACAACCATTATGTGATCATATTGACCAATGTACACACACTCACTTTACATGCATGTTACAAGTAGCATAGGTCATGGTGTCTAAATGAATGGTAGTTCTCATATTTACTAGTGTCTACTACTATGTATGTTAAGATGATATTTATGAAAGTATGATATGTGTTTCCTTAGCTAGGATGACTTCATAGGTGTACTAGTATGGGCAAGGGTATGAGACCTTGTCTATTCATTGTACATGTGTACCTTGATAGGATAGTTCCTAGGTTTGGTTTCTATGTGCATGAATATGAATGTTTGGTCATGTGGGTTTTAAAGTTTTATGTGAAAGGTTTGTTCACATCTATGTATACACTCACATACTTGTATGATGGTCTAGTAAGTAGAGGGCCTTTATAGGGGTGCCCAAGATTACTCTAAAACTAGATAGGTTCTTGAGTATGCTATAAGCATATGAGAATCAAATATTCTAAGCCTATGTTTTATGAAAAATGTAATAATGGCTTTTCAATAAAAGGGAACTTCGCTTAGCACCGAGTGAACTTGAAATTGAGAGATGTTGACTTTACTTGTAGGAAGATTCACCATTTGTCCCTCATAGAGTGTTGACTTCCCTTAGAGTATTACAAACCTATGGACCCACATGAGGTTTTGATTTCCCTTGGCCCTAAATGTGTAATGGCAAGTAGAGGGAATTACCTATCTCTTAGTTCCATAAACTATGCTTGCCACATAGGATCTAGCAAAGCTAATTCACTTAGTATGCTAGGATGTATGTTAATATTTTACCTTGGCTAGGTAGGAACACCTTCCATTGGTGTAAGGCTATACAACGTCAAATTCCATGTTTAGCACCCATGGTCTTAGTGTAGTTAAGGCTATTGTTTCCCTAAGGTAAAATGGACAATGGAAGTAAATGACTAGGACCCTAACTAGTATGACTTAAGGGAGGTTACCTAGGATAGGTGGAAGTAATGAACCCATCTAGACATTGCACAAGTAGCTCCTTAGGAAGGTGTTCTAATACATGTCACTATGTATATGTTCTTTATGCATGATTTTGTAGTATTGGTCTACTTGTTATGAAGATGTAAATGGTATGAGTCTATATGCATGATTTTGATATTATTGACTATGTGATAAAGGTCTTGTATTGACATGAATGAGTTGTCCTTGCTTACTTATTGATGTATGAATTGGATGGTAAGGCTTGTGGTCTAGTGATAGGTTTACTAACTATGTGTGAGGTTATAGGGCTTCACATATACATTGCACTAGTAGGATTAAAATAGGATTGTGAGGTTTTATAATGCATGAATGTGAAGTTGGTATACGTGCAAGTTAAACGTAGTTACTGTAATTGTCCTAAGATATTGGTTTAAATATGTATAAGTTGTACTATAATTCTATGATGATATGTGTTGGATTGTGTAAATGATAATATGTTTCGTTGTGGCCTTAAGGTGATGCATTACACCAAGTATCACTAGAGGGTTTCTTGAGAAATTAATGAATAAAAGGAAATAAAGCTCACTGTTAAGGGAAAGAGAGCTCACTGTAATATGACTCAAAAATATCATAAATTCTATATGTGATCTTATTTAATGTTTGGTGTTTTGAATATGTTTATATGAAGTATGTGAATGATATAAATGTTATTGAATTAAGGTTTTATGATGATTTACTCAAAATGGCATGAAGTATGATTTCAAGGAAAATGTCCCTTTTAAATGCATGTTTTTGCATGGTTGTCATACTTAGTACATTCTTGTGCTAATCCCATTCTTCTCTACTTTTTACACAAAGTGTAGGTTATGGATGCATAAAGGATGTCTTGAATGGTGAAGATATCGATAGATGATTCCCAAGCTCAATGAAAGGAATCCTTAAGTTCAAGGATCTCTTACTTATGTCTTTACTGTAAAGTGTTTTCAATATTGTATAGTTATGTAATGTGTCTTAAGGGTTGTGTTCCTAATGTACTATAATTTTGTTGAGTCTAAGATGGAAAAGAGACTTAAGGTCTATATATGTATTATGACTTATGTTTTATCTATATATGAGATAATGTTTCTAGCATATGATGTGCTATAAAAAGTTTTAAATTTTCCGCTAAATTTACTATGTCAATGCGATGAATGATAACTATGGGCTTGTATAAGAACTCCGAGAGGTCAAGTACGCCATGTTACTTGTAGGGGGTGCTCCCGGATGTGACAAACGTGGTATCAGAGCATGTGGTTTATAAAGTGGTTTTAGGTTCTAAAAGTCTCATATTGCCACGTCTAGTAGAGTCTCGTAGCATTGGTGGTGAGTCGCGATGCATCAAATGGTACGGGAGGCTATAGGACGATAGATTTTTCCTTCTTCATCATTCTCATATCGTGCCATAGAACTTAACTCTATAAGATCTCTCTCTTATGTTTTCTTGTCCGGACGGTCTTTTAGATGTGATTGCTTGGATGAGATTGTATCTCTATGCTTGAGGGAGAAAAGGTGAGTTTAAATGATTATCTTAGTTTTATGGCTGAATGAGTATGTGTGAAGGTGAATTTTGATATATTTTGATGATGTGATGCCATTTATGGCTATGTATGAGGTTTATGTGAAATAGTATGATATGTCGAGTAATGCATGTCATGATATAGTTAAAGCATGTTCGAAGTTATTATGGTTAAAATGATTTTCTTTTGAATGTTGTGTTACTATATGGTTTTACATGATGGTAGTCTAATACTATGATTGAAGTTGAAATGCTTAGTGACTACGTATGAAAGCATGCTACCCTAGGAATATGTGCTTAAAGGTGTTCAATATGTCCCTTTGAATATATGCATGATGTTTCAAATGTTGCCTTAGTTGGGATGTGTGAACATTCATGATTACCTAGTATGAATTGGAGTCCTTTGTATATACTTTATCCAAGGTGTAAAGGTAGTATGCATGACTTGGTAGGGTGATGATGTGGGTTTTAGTGACCTAGAAGTCACCTTACTGTAATGTTCTAGGAAAAAGAAGAAATTTTATGGCTAAGTCTCCTTGTTGTTTTCCTTAATGTTGTATGACCTTGGTGTCTATTTTATGGTATGAAAACATTATGTGGTTGAATGAGATGACCTAACATGATTATTGGGGATAATGGGCCTAGAAAATGAAGTTTAGAATACATTGCTTGACTTACTGTAAATTCCTTCTAATGTGGTAATCGCTTTTAAATGATGAAAAATGAAGGTTGTTAAGTTAAGATCCTCTTGAAGATTGGTTTAAGTTGCTCTTAATTTGCTTTACCCTAAGTGGGGGATAGTGATGGAATAGTAATGTTATAGGTATTGTCTACCTTGACCTTCTATTTTTGCTTGATCTTGAATTTAATGAAGTCTTGATCAGCTTGTTCATGAATAGAATCTTGCATAAAGTATGAATTGCCTAAACTTTATATGTTTGGCATGTATTGATTGACATTACCTTAAAGGTATTTTTAATATTCCAAAGTGCATGAATGGAAATTTTGATTAAATACATGTTTTCTCATTAGTATTGTACATCCTAACATGCTAATTGTACATTTGACTTCATGAGATAAGATAAGAACTTGGTTGTAATCACTTGTGAGGTTTAATCATTAGCCTTATAATGGAATGTTGAGTCTCTTGAAGATGAAAAGTGTAGAGTCTCTTGAAAATCATGTGACTTGTATGGTTTGTAAAGCATAATTGTAGACTCACTCTTGAAAAGTGAAAGCATGTTTAGCTTAGTATTCGTATAATTGCTTATGATTTGTATTAATTTTCCCAAATGATGCTTACTGTAAAGGCTAGTGCTATGTTAGAATTTGAAATTTTGTGAAATGACTTCCTATTTGTTGTGATGTATTTGGTGTGACTTACCATTTGGACTTCACTAGACATGAGTATGTATTGATTTAAAAGTTGAGTATTTCTCATTTTAAAAGGAAATCGACCTTGTACTTTTCTAAGGTGTGAACTCATGATACATGTTAGTGTGTTGAGGAAAGGGACATTACTCCATTGACACAACTAAGCATGGTATGGTTGAGTTTGACCTTCATGGCACTAGGTAAAACTAATAAAGATCTTTGTTGATTCAATTAACTCAAGACTATGTGCATTGGAGTATGAGTGCATTAATTGCTTTTGAGGATATGTTGTAAATCTGCCTATGTGTGGCCTTTCAAGATTATATCTTAATGAATTGAAGTGTAACGACCATGTTGTGATTTCGAGAAGTATGTATCTCCTATAAGCATGATAATAGTCTTTGTGTTTGATACATTAAAGAGTGAGTGAATTGAAGTTTTGCTTGTTTGTGTGCATTGAGTGCTAAATAATGTGAAGTTGTGTTCCTCGTAATTTTTGTCCATTAAATTCTATGTGAGGATGTTATGATTAAGATAAACTGCTCTATGATGCATTGAAGTCCTTGTTGTGATTGAAATGTTCTAAGTGTCATTCGAGGACGAATGTTCCCAAGTAGGGGATATTGTAAAACCCCCAAAATTAGATAGTGTTTCTAGAGTCTAACATGTTTTTATTAATGTTATAATGTCCTAAAATGTCTTATAATATGGTTTAGAGGCAGTGTATAGAGTTTCAGGTGAATTGGAAATCAAACGTCAAGGGTCGATAAAAACGTTCGACGACTAGTCACCTTTGTGCCTCATATGTCTATGCACGCTTAAAATTGTATGAAATGAGCCTAAAGAGTCTTAAAATGAGTTGTAAAGATGTTAAATGGTATTATATGAAGTTTCAAGAAGTTTGGAGGTCAAACATCCATGACGTTCGAAAGATATCCTCGAGACATGCTTGTGTGTGTCTTGATGGTGCCTTGCATGTTTCGACGTGTTACAGGTGTTTGTTTTGGGTGAAACTTATGTGGAATGTCTAAAAATTGTTTAGGGTTGTATTTAAATTGGAAACGTCCGGGTACGACTTCTAAAGGGCCCCGTGAAAGGCCCCACAAGAAGGACGCAAGGCTGGTCGAGACAATGCCTTGGCAGTGTCAATCGACGGACCAAACGTCGGCCAGTTGGTCAACCAACGGCCCGTAGGTGATGTCTCATAGTGTTTTACTTAGCTTGGTCAGGTCTCAAGCCGAAAATTGGCCAAGGAAAAATCGACGGAAGCCAATGTACAACCCGTCGACTGACCAACGGCCTATAGATGGTTCCGTCGATGGTGGCCTGAAATCTGTGCATGCGTACTGTTTTATTAAAGGGGTAAATGGAAAATTCACCCCACGTCCTAAACTAACTCTAATTGAGTTATTTACCTAATTTTTGGTATATATAAGTCATCAAACACGTGAACCTCCCATTCCCAATCCTATACACACGTAAGAAATCTTTCCCTCCAAAACTCTTCTCCCTAGAAACCTCTATTGTTGTTTAAGCTCAAGAACATCTTGGAGCTTGGAATTGCATGATTTCTTCACCAAGTTTTATAGGTATTCATGTATATAAAGGTATGGTGATCTTCATCTCTAGTTATCCTTCCATCTAGAGAGTTAATCTTAAAGATTTCAAAGAGAAAAAAATGATCAAACATCTTCTTCTTTAATCTATCCATGGGTTCTTTCTAAAAAAATTTTGAACGGTTAAATCATAATAAATTGAAGTTAATATAGTGGTTTTAAAGTGAATTTGGCTCCTATTTCATGATGAACCCATGTCCCTTCCAAACTTGATTTAGTCTTTGCATGGGCTTTGTGATCTTGACTTGTTATCGATTGAATTGTGATTCTATTACGTTGAAGTGGTTATATATACTGTTATTTACGTGAATTGATGTTGAAGAATCCATGTGTATTAGTGTATGAAGATTTGAACATTCTTAGCCTAGTTTTCCATGATTCACTGTAATGTTGGTCTTTTAATGATTTAATGTGGAATTCGATTGTCTAGGGATGGTGGTATCTACTGTATTAGTTGGATATTATTGAGGAATTGTAAATCAGTGATTCATGTTGATCAATGTCGATTTTCCTATGATTCATCTACTTTCCATTAATGTCTTAAATAGCATGCTCACTGTGATCTAAAGGATAAAGCTATTGTAGTAGGATTTCGTGTAGGTTTTATTGTCCTTAGATACTGCCTTATATCGATTGTATTAATGGATTGTGTATATGAATTGTTGATGATCAAAGAAAAGGAGTCTTGGCATGAATTGATCTAGGTCCTTCTAACCTACAATTTGAATGTTTTAATGAACATTATGTGATCTTAATTCTAGGGTGGATGAAGCATCATTTAGATTTGATTTATATCTATTTAGCTACTGCCTAAATGAATATTATAGATACATGATGATTTATGAGCAAAACTAGGGATGTTACTTGATGATCTATAACTCTCTACTTCATACCATATATGTGATATAGTGCACTAGTTATATCATGATATTATAACGACTTGTACATGGTTTCTTTTATGCTTAAAGTGTATTTAGCTACTGCCCTATATATGAATTGTTGATAAACAAGGTGTATTGGTCAATGATGATCAAAGGGTGAGAAATTGGTAACAATGCTTATCTTTTCTACTTTCCTTATAGTACTGTAGTTGATAAATCCTTGTATGGCATTGTGTGGTATGATCCACTTATGGTAGCGGTGTTTACTTTCCTGTCATTATATATGTGTTTACCATGGACTTGAAGGCAAATTAATGAACATATGAACATGAGCTCATGATGATACTATGAGAAGTTTATGCCTACTTTCCTATTCTAGTTGTGATCTAGGTGTATGGCTATTGTACAAGCATGTAAATATCCATGTTAGGGTAAAGCATAGGTGCTGCCATTGATGTGTTAAAATGGTTAATAATCCCTTACCTATGTAATCCTATGTGAATGCATGAATAGTACAAGTTAGGAGTCTTAATTGTAATATGAAGTTGACTTGTCTCCTATGCTATTGTGTGTTGTGTGGTTTATGTTTGAGAGAGTATTATGGCCTAAGAAGGTGGATGCCTCAATGTGTTATTGATAGCCATTATGTGATCATGTTGACCAATGTACACACACACTCACTTTACATTCATGTTACAAGTAGTATATATCATCGTGTCTAAATGAAAGGTAGTTCTCATATTCACTAGTGTCTACTAGAATGTATGTTAAGATGATGTTTATGAAAGTATGATATGTGTTTCCTTATCTAGGATGACTTGATAGGTGTACTAGTATAGGCAAGTGTATGATACCTTGTCTATGCATTGCACATGTGTACCTTGATAGGATAGTTCCTAGGTTTAGTTTCTATGTGCATGAATATGAATGTATTGTCATGTGTGGTTTTAATATGTTATGTGAAAGGTTTTTTCAAATCTATGTATACACTCAAACACTTGTATGATGGTCTAGTAAGTAGAGGGGCCTTGAGAGGGGTGCCCAAGATTACTCTAAAACTAGATAGGTGCTTGAATATGCTATACGCATATGAGAATCAAATATTCTTAGCCTATGTTTTATGAAAAATGTAATAATGGATTTTCAATAAAAGGGAACTTAGATTATCACCGAGTGAACTTGACTTTGAGAGGTGTTGACTTTCCTTGTAGGAAGATTCACCATTTGTCCCTTATATAGTGTTGACTTCCCTTAGAGGAATACTCACCTCTGGACCCACATGAGGTGTTGATTTCCCTTTGAGGAAAATTCACCCATGTTTTCTCATGAGATGGTTCCCCAATTTTCCAATGGCATGTAGAGGGAATTACCTATCTCTTAGTTCCATAAACTATGCTTGCCACATAAGATCTAGCAAAGAGAATTCACTTAGGATGCTAGGATGTATGTTAATGTTTTACCTTGGCTAGGTAGGAACACCTTCCATTGGTGTAAGGCTGTACAACACAAAATTCCATGTTTAGCACCCATGGTCTTAGTGTCGGTTAAGGCTATAGTTTCCCTAAAGTAAAATGTACAATGGAAGTAAATGACTAGGACCCTAACTTGGATGACTTAAGGGAGGTTACTTAGGATACGTGGAAGTAATGAACCCATCTAGACATTGCACAACTAGCTCCTTAGGAAGTCTTAGGAAGGTGTTCTAATACATGTCAATATGTATATGTTCTTTATGAATTACTTTTTAGTATTGGTCTAGTTATTATGAAGATGTGCATGGTGTGAGTCTATATGCATGATGTTGATATTATAGACTATGTGATGAAGGTCTTGAATTGACATGAATGAAGTTGTCCTTTCTTACTTATTGATGTATGAATATGATGGTAAGGCTTGTGGTCTTGTGTTAGGTTTACTAAGTATGTGTTAGGTTATGGGGATTCACATATACATTGCACTAGTAGGCTTAGAATAGGATTGTGAGTAAGGTTTTATAATGCATGAACGTGAAGTGAAGTTGGTATATGTGCAAGTTAAATGTAGTTACTGTAATTGTCCTATGGTATTGGTTTATATATGTCTAAGTTGTACTATACTTCTGTGATGATATGTGTTGGATTGTGTAAATGATATGTATGTTTCCTTGTGTCCTTAAGTGGATGCATTGCACCAAGTATCACTAGAGGGTTACTTGGTAAGTTAATGAATAAAAGGAAATAAAGCTCACTGTTAAGGGAAAGGGAGCTCACTCTTGTGCTAATCCCATTCTTATTTACTTTTTACACAAAGTGTAGGTTATGGATGCATAAAGGATGTCTTTAATGGTGAAGAACTTTATAGATGATTTCGAAGCTCAATGAAAGGAATACTTAAGTTCAAGGATCTCCTACTTCAGTCTTTACCGTAAAGTGTTTTCAATATTGTATGGTTATGTAATGTGTCTTAAGGGTCGTGTCTCTAATGTACTCTAATGTTGTTGAGTCTAAGATGGCAAAGAGACTTAAGGTCTATATATGTATTATGACTTATGTTTTATCTATATATGAGATGAAGTTTCTAGCATGTGATGTTATTTGAAAATTTTTAAATTTTCCACTAAATTTACTATGTCATTGCGATGAATGATAACTAAAGTCTTGTATAAGACCTCTGAGAGGTCAAGTACGCAATGTTACTTCTAGCGGGTGCCCCCTGATGTGACAATAAACCCTAGGTTGACCTAAGAACCTAACATTGATCAATACATGGTAAACTATGATTATCTTGAACATTAGTTGTATGGTTTCAGCTTGTAGTCGAATTTGTTAGACAACACCAAGGACATGATATGTACCGTGGTTTTACGGTACTTTCAATGCTTTTTCTTTAAGTTTAGTGTGTGTCTAAGGCCTTTTTTGTAGTAGTTTTAATGTATTTTTCTTTGTGTTTGTAGGAAAAACTATCCAGAATGAAAAGGCTGAAGATGTTTTGAAAATTGCAGAAAAGATGACCTATGGAGCCATCGACAGTCCGTCGACCCATCGACGGTCCGTAGTTGGCAACCGTTGCCATGAAGGTGTTATGCTGCCAAGGAAAGATTGGGGAAATCTGAATAATTGTGGGGCTATGGAAGGGATGACGGTCTTTCATCTCATCGACGGACCGTCCTGGTGATCCGTTGGTGTTAACAGAATGTAGCCCCAGTACCCAATTTTAAAAGATTCTAAGTGTGGAGCAACGAAGGCCATCGACGGACCGTCGTCTTGGTCCGTCAATGGTAATATAGAGTTGGAGAAGGAAGCAACTAAAAATAGAGTTGAAGTATGGACCGACGGAGGCGTCGATGATCCGTCGTTACCTCGACGGTCCGTCGGTCAGGTCATCGACGCGAGACGCATTTTTGGATAGATTTTCCTTATTTAGGTATACCTTTATGTTTAGGATTCTTTTATTATAAATAGGACCAAAAATCTCATTTTTGGGGTTAGACTCTTTGGTAATTTTCGGATTTGAATTTTGGGTTTTGGAAAATACTTCACTTTTCCGGAATCGATTCTTACAATATTTTGCTTAATTCAAGTGATTTTCTGGATTTTCGTCAAACTTGTTAAAGTAAGTAAATGAGTTCTTGTCTAATAAATATGAATTGTGTATGTCTTAACATGGGTAACTAAATCCACAACTAGGGCTGTGGGAACCATGGGTAATTAACAAAGTAGAACTAGCTAAAATAACAATTCTAGAATAGTTTCTTGCATGTATTGATAATTCTTTCATTTAGAAGTCTTTTTAACGGAGGCCAACGTTAGAACTCGCCTTGTTTCTACTTGCCGGACCAAGGAGGTAGATAATAAGAAAAGAACTATCAACGTAGATTTATTATACACTATCTAATAGGCTAGTGTCGATTGGTGCAAAGTAATAACTAAGTCATACATCGATTATGATTCTTAATATGAGGTAAAAGGTAAGGTTTAGTAAAGTACACACACGTAGCCGGACCAAGGTGTGGAGTGAAATTCACTAGTTGCCGGACCAAGGAATTAGGGATACATACCTTATCACTTTGCATGCAAGATACTAGGAAAGAATTGTTATAGTTAGGGTTACTGCGTTATGAACCTATGGGGAACACTTACACCCTAGTTTCTCTCATCACTTGATAACATCAAATATTTGAACTTGCTACTTGATTAATTAGACTTAATTAATTACTTTTGTTACACAAAACCCCCCCTTTTAATTTTTTTTTTCCGGAAGGAACTTGACTAAATAGAAGTAATCGTAGATTAAAGTTAAGTCTAAACCATTTTCCTCGTGGGATGGACCCAAACCTAACATTTGGGTTCTTTACTTGATACGACCTCTTATACTTCTTTAGGGAAGTATAATTTGAGCGTATCAAATTTTGGTGCCGCTGGCAGGGATAGTGGCTTTTAGATTAACTTTAAGCACATTACCGAATCTTAGTCAATAATTTTCTGATTTTAATTTTTCTTTTTGTTTTTGTCTCTCGCAGGTCTAGCTTTAGTGTATGCCAAGTACACGGAGTCGAGGAGAACCAAAAATTTCACTTGATCAAAAACTAAACCGTACACTTCGCAGAATGAACATTCAAAACAATCCTGCTTATATCGAGGATGAGATCAATCCTCAACCTCCCCCGCCGATTGAAGCGCATAATTAAGTGATGGTTGATAACCCTGGTGAAGGTAATCCTAGGTGGCAACCTTCTACCCCACGCCCTCAAGAGTACTATAGGGGAAGAAATGTTAACATCACTGACTCTGATGGGCCACTTGTACTACCTCCTCTACCACACGGTCATACTTTCATGGTAACTAGTATCTTGATGCAGATTCTCATCGGTAGAGGTCTGTTCTCAGGGATACCATCTGAGGATCCACATGCTCACATCGCCAAATTGAGGTCGATGTGTAAGAGTTGTGTAGGGAGGCCTGACTTGGACATGGGCGTCATTGCGTTAAGAGTGTTCCCTTTCTCACTGACGGGAGAGGCTGCTTTATGGTTTACTGAGCTTCCCTATAACTCAATCTATACATAGAACCAATTGAGGGATGTGTTCTTAGCTTGTTACTATCCGGTTTCAAAGAAGCTCAACCACAAAGATAGGGTGAACAACTTTGTGGAACTACCCAGGGAGTCAGTAAGCAGTTCTAAGGATAGGTTCACCTCGTTCTTGAGAAGTGTCCCAAATCACCGTATTGATGATGAGTCGATGAGAGAGTATTTCTATCGGGCAAGATGATAATAATAAAGCGGTGTTGGATACAATTGCGGGTGGTTCTTATGGGGAGTGTACTTATGCAGAGATCGCTGAGAGGTTAGATAAAATCTCCTAAAATAATAAAGCTTGGAGCAGTAGGAAGTCGGATACTGGAAGAAACACTTTTGCGGTGAAATCTACACACAACCCAGCCGCAAATGAGATTCGTGAAGAAATGACTCAAATGAGAAATGAGCTTGGGTTAGTGGTGAAACATGTCACTCGAGGTGCAGAGAAGGTAAATGAGGTGAACTATTTGTCTAAACCACCACCGCCGATTGATGACTACTACTATGAAGAAGATTCTTATGTAGTGAATGAGCAGACGGGGGGTTTTCGACCGAAAGCCCAAGGCTCCAATCAGGATCATTGGTGCCAAGGTCAAGGAAATCAAGGTCGGAACAATGGAAATTACAACCGAGAGGGTCACTATGTTTGAGATGGAAACTACAACCGCAACAACAACTTCAACCGGGGTAACTATAGTAATAGAAACGATCGGAGTGGGCCCTATGTTCCACCTCGAAATTGTAAAGTTGCTCCTAGAGATGGTGGAGGTAGTATGGCGCGATTTGAAGATATGTTGCAGAAAATTATGAGGAGGTTTGATGCTAGTGATGAGCACACCAAAGAGTTAGAAAGTGATTTAGCAAATTTTGGCAAAAGGTGGATGCACGCGCAATCTCAATTAAGCATTTGGAGTCGCAAATGTCCCAATTGTCTTCAACTGTGAACCCACGCCAACTGGGTACTCTCCATAGCAATACCGTCCAAAATCAAAAAATGGATGACAGTGCATGGCAGTCACTACTCGAGGTGGTAAACAAACCACAGATCCACCTATGCCGTCTGGCGTAGAAAATAAGATGAGAAGAGAGCGTGAGATAGTTGAAGACAGTGGTGAGTTGATAGATGAAGGGGTAAAAGAATCAGAGAAGCCCCAAAATGTGACTCTTATTCCAAGACCACCACCACCATTCCCGCAAAGGTTGGTGAAAAAGACCGAAGATGGTAAATACCAGCGTTTTATCACTATGTTTAAACATCTTTCCATCAATGTTCCTTTGATAGAAGCTCTTGAACAAATGCCCGGTTACGCCAAGTTCATGAAAGATATGGTCACAAAGAATAGATTTGTTAGTTTTGAGGATGATGATAGAATGCAACATTGTAGTGCTATTGCTACAAGGTCTCTAGTGCAAAAGAAAGAAGATCCGGGTGCTTTCACTATTCCATGTACAATCGGGTTGTTACACTTTGCTAAAGCATTATGTGATCTTGGGGCAAGCATAAATCTCATACCTCTATCCATCTACAAAAGTTGGGTTTGGGTGATCCAAAGCCTACTGCGATGCGGCTACTGATGGCCGATGGAACAGTGAAGAGGCCTATTGGGATACTCCGTGATGTGTTAGTGAAGGTGGAGTCATTCATATTTCTGGACGATTTTGTTATTCTTGATTGTGAGGTTGACTTTCAGGTGCCTATTATTCTTCGAAGGCCATTTCTTGCTACCGGTCGCGCCTTGGTTGATATGGAGAAAGAGCAAATGAAGTTTCGGTTGAACAATGAAGAAGTGACTTTCAACATTTGTAGGTCCATGAGGCAGAGTGGTTAGATCCAATCGGTATCTGCCATATTTTACAGGGTTGAGAGTTCGTCTGAGGTACAAATAAAAGAGTGTTTGGGTGTTGAGGCACTTGCAGCAGTGATTATGAACTTTGAGAGTGATGGTGTTGAAGAGTATGGGTCATTGGTTGTGGCACTTGATCGAGGTGATGTTCATTTCAAACCCAAGAAATTGGAGTTAGACATGATGCATCACGAGTTTCCACCCGCAAAACCATCTATTGAGGAGGTCCAAAATTAGAGCTTAAGGCTCTGCCACCTCATCTGAGGTATGTATTCTTGGGAAAAGGTGACACTTTGCTGGTTATTATTGCTTCAGATTTAAATGTGCACCAAGTTGAGTGTTTGGTGGAAGTGTTAAAGAGGTTCAAGAGAGCTACTGGTTGGACTATTGCGGATATTATTGGGATCCCTCCCGGTATTTTTTCACGTAAAATCCAACTCATGCCCGATGATAAGCCAAGTATTGAGCACCAGAGATGCCTAAATCCACCTATGCAAGAGGTAGTGAAAAAGGAAATCATTAAGTGGTTGGATGCCGGAGTCATATATCCGATCGCTAATAGTAGTTAGGTATGCCCTGTTCATTGTGTGCCCAAGAAAGGTGGAATAACTGTGGTCCCCAATGAGAAAAATAAGCTTGTTTCGATGAGGCCGGTGACCGAATGGAGAGTGTGTATGGATTATCGAAACTAAATGCATGGACTGAGAAAGACCATTTTCCTACGCCCTTCATGGATCAGATGTTGGATACACTTGGAAGTAAACGGTGGTACAGGTTTCTTGATGGCTATTTGGGTTACAATCAAATCTCTATTGCACCGGAAGATCAAGAGAAAACCGATTTTACTTGCCCTTATGGAACTTTCGCATTTAAGAGGATGTCCTTTGGGTTGTGTAATGCACCGGCTACTTTTCTTAGATGTATGATGTCCATATTTTCCGATATGGTGGAGGACACCATTGAGGTATTTATGGATGATTTTTCTTTTTTTGGTGATTCGTTTGATCATTGTTTGAGTCAATTGTCTGAAGTTCTCAAAAGATATGAAGAGTCAACCATGTGCTAAACTAGGAAAAATGTCACTTTATGGTGAAACAGGGTATTGTATTGGGCCACCGCATCTCAGAGAAGGGTATAGAGGTTGATCGAGCTAAATTCGAGGTTATAGAGAGACTTCCTCCACCCATCTCTGTAAAAGGTATGAGGAGTTTTCTTGGACATGCAGGTTTCTACTGGAGGTTTATCAAAGATTTCTCAAAAATTGCACATCCTCTATGCAAGCTGCTTGAGAAAGAGTGTAGATTTTATTTTGATGAATCCTGTCTGAAGGCATTTGGAGAGTTGAAAGAGAAGTTGGTATCTGCGCCCATCATTATTTCTTTGGATTGGAGCAAGCCATTTGAGGTGATGTGTGATGCTAGTGGGGTTGCGCTTGGGGTGGTATTGGGACAAAGAAGGGATAAAATCCTTTACCCCATTGATTATGCTAGTAAAGCCCTTAATGAAGCCCAAAAGAACTACACCGTGACTGAACAAGAGCTCTTAGCGGTGGTCTTTGCTTTCGAGAGATTTTGATCCTATTTGCTTGGCACTAGAGTTATAGTGCATACTAATCATTCTGCCTTGAGATATTTGATGTCAAAGAAGGATGCGAAATCGAGGTTGATTCGTTGGGTTTTACTATTGCAAGAATTTGACTTTGAAGTGAAAGATAGAAAAGGGACTGAAAATCAAGTGGCCGAACACTTGTCCCGATTAGAAGATAAAGCAATGCGAGAATTAGGTGAAAAAGCTGAAATTGATGATACTTTCCCTGATGAGCATGTATTGGCTGCTTCTCAAGACTTGATTCCATGGTTCGCAGATTTTACGAACTACTTGGCTAGTGATATCGTCTCATCGGACTTGTCCTTTCATCAAAGAAAAAGGTTAATGCATGATGTGAAAAAGTTCTTTTGGGATGAGCCATATCTTTAATGGAGTTGTGCCGATGGGATTATTCGGCGTTGTGTATCGGAAGTTGAGATGTTGAGTGTTTTGGAGGCATGCCACTCCTCGCCTGTGGGTGGGCATCACAGTGGTATCCGAACAGCCCATAAAATCTTGCAATGTGGCTACTATTGGACAACCATCCACCAAGATGCACATGAGTTCGCCAAGGCATGTGATAGGTGCCAAAGAGATGGCGGTATTTCTAGAAGGCAAGAGCTCCCTTTAAATGCCATTCTTGTGATCGAATTATTTTATGTGTGGGGCATTGACTTTATGGGCCCTTTTGTGAGTACTCATGGGATGAAGTACATTTCTTGTTGCGGTTGATTATGTGTCGAATTGTGTGGAATCCATAGCACTTGAAAATAATGAAGGGAAGACTGTCACCGCGTTCTTGAAAAAGAACATATTTTCCAGATTTGGCACCCCAAGGGCCATTATTAGTGATGGGGGATCCCACTTTTGCAACAAGTTGTTCAAATGATTGTTGGAGAAATATGGGGTTCGCCATAATGTGGCCACGCCATACCATCCTCAGACTAAGTGGGCAAGTTGAGGTGTCAAACAGAGAAATCAAGCAGATTTTGGCGAAATATGTGAATGCGAATAGAACGGATTGGTCAAGGAGGCTTGATGATGCTCTTTGGGCCTACCGGATAGCATACAAGACTCCCATAGGTATGTCCCCATACCAACTTGTATATGGGAAATCTTGTCACTTGCCGGTTGAGTTATAGCATAAGGCCATGTGGGCAATGAAGAAACTGAAAATGGATTGGAATGAGGCTGTGGAACATAGGTTAAATGGGTTGAATGAGCTTGATGAATTTCTCTTAAAGGCATATGAAAGTTCAGCCCTCTACAAAGAAAAGAAGAAGAAGTACCATGACCAAAAGATTGAGAAGCGCGATTTTGTGGTTGTGGATTTGGTGCTTTTATTCAACTCTAGGTTACGCTTGTTTCCGGGCAAACTCAATTCCAAATGGAATGGTCCATTCTTGATCACCCAAGTTTTTCCTCATGGAGCGGTTGAGTTGGAGAATAAAGAGGGTGTAAGGTTCAAGGTGAACGGGCAATGAATCAAAATCTACCTTGGGCATGCTAAAAAAGTGAATGAAGTGATCGAGGCATACCATCTTAATGAAGTCTGAGTAATCAAGAGTCCTGCGTCGTGCTGCGACGTTAAATCAACCGCTGATTGGGAGGCAACCCAATATGTATCCTCTAGCCAACAATAGGTTTTTCGTGATTTTATAGGCGTAGTTGCATTATTTCTATTTTTCTAACTTAATGTCACTTATTAATTTTTTTTTTTTTTTTTAGAAGTGTTGGCTAGAGAGTAAACTAGGGTCCGTGTCTAAAAAAGTTTCCAGAAAATACAAAAAGATTAGCTTATTGGGTGTTCAATATGCAGGGACCAAATCCCCAGAAATCTGCAAAAAATTGGTCTGGTGTACTGATCGACGGACCATCGGTAGGGTCCGTAGATCCCAGGTTTGTTTCTTTAATTTTTCTAAGTTAGGGCACATTCGACAGACCTTCGGTAGGTTCCTCCTACCCACTAACCCTACCCTACCCGACCGGCTATATATTAAAATTTTAAACTTTTCAGTTACCCACCCTTTCAAATACCCTCCCTAAACCGTTTCCCTCCAAATTTCCCTTCAACTTCCCCACTTCCTCACCATTAACTCCTATTTCTATCAGTCAGATTCTCCTCTTCCCAAAATATCCAGCAGTTTCCCAAATCCCTTCTCTTTCCCAATCTTCCATCTTCGTTTGTCTTCTGCCCGATCGGTGTTCGAGGTCGCTCTTTGGTGTTTTGTACTTGCAAGATTTCATCCCCTCTATCCCTACACTACATTATACACGTATGTCTTCCTGATCTGCTCTATTTACTCTCGTTACTTTACATGCTAAATTTCTAGAATACGATAGTGGGTCTTGAATTTGGGACACCGTTGCATGCTTACAATCTTCAAACTGAATTCTAGTCCCTTAGAACAATAAAAGTGAATGGGATGGGGATGTATTGTCTAATAATTGATGTGTTTTGAGTGTTGTTGTTTCCGACCTAGGGTTTGATAGTCTATGAGAATCTATGTTTAAAAATACGATATTCCTGCCCTAGGAATGATGAAATGCTTTGTTAAATGCTAGAGAAACTTAATGTTTCTTAGATTGCTCTGAAATTGTTCTTTGGGGGTAACAATGGCTGCAAAAATTCTGTCTCTGAAAGATAGAACGAGACCCCATTGACGGACCGTTGGTCAATCGACGGACCGTCATTGGGGTCCGTCAATAACATCTCCCCTGATTTGTCTAAGTGTCTACCCACGGGGGTAGATGATGGTCCGTCGACCCATCGACGCACCGTCCTGCATGATCGTTGTGGGTAACAGAACCCTGTTCCCTGAGGGTTTCTTGAAATTTGTCTAAGTGTCTACCCACGGGGTTAGACGACGGTCCGTCAACTGATCGACGGACCGTCCTGCATGACCGTAGACTCTCTCAGAACCCTTATTTCTGAGTTCCTCAAAACTTTTCTAAGGGTCCAATGACAGACCCCCACTAACGGACCATCGTTCAGTAGATGCTGCGTCCTGTTGGTCCATCGTCCTTAACAGAAACTATGTTTTTTAAGAATCCAAAAAAGTTTCTAAGGGTCCATCGACGGACCCTCACTGACGGACCATCGTTCAGTCGATAGTCCGTCCTGCAGGTCCGTCGTCTCTAATAGAACCTTTGTTCTGAAACTTTTCAAAATAAATTTTCTAAGTGTACACTGACGGACCGTCGTTCCATCGATGGGGTCCTTCAGTCAGTTCTGCAGTTCTGCAGCACCACTCTATTTGTGTTCCCCCTTCTGTGTTTGATTCTTTTGAGTGTGTTGCATTCTTAAATTGGTACTAATAACCTCTCCTTGCAGGTACACATGGCACCCAAGCAAGTCTTAGTCTACTCGCGAGGACGTTCCAAGTCTGTTGCCCCTTCCCGCCAGTTGGTAATTGGGTTTTCCAACGATGAACGCGACCCAGAATACGTGCCCACAGGCACCCAGACACCGTCACGTGCTGGTAGGACCTCTTGGAGCACGCCCAAGAGGGTGGCGTCCGGCATAGTCACTTCCTCCAAGTCTGATGAGGAGCACACACTGACCGGCACACCGTCTGGTTCAACTTCAGTTTCTGAGGGAGCATCTGGCTTAGCGGAGGCTTCCGGGTCTGAGAAAGCGTCATCTTCACATTGTGCCACTACTCCTACAACACCTGCCCACTCTGCCTTGTTTGATGAGGCTGATAGTGCGGATTCCACCCCCACACCACAGTATGACGTCCCTGCACCCATTGTTGATCAGCCAGACCGTTAGTGTGTAGATGGTTAATACCAGGTCTATAGGGATGCAAAAGTGCTCAACGACAAGCGAGTCATGACTCGGACTCTGACAGTTGAGCGGCGAGTTCTCACTAGGAGTCTTCCCACGATGCCGGCTATTCATGCCCTCTTCAACCGATATCTCCTAGAGTGGATGACCCGAATTGTGGGCTGTTACAGCGAGGAGGTGGTACGAGATTTCTACGTATCTTATGTGGCGACTCTCAGGGCTCGTTTGGACAAGCGGGCTACCCCCGCTAAACAAGCACCACTTTAGCATGTTCGTGTCCGTGGAAAGTGGGTGGATATATCCTTTCCCGCCATTCACAGATTTTTATCTGGTGGTGACACTGATGCCACCAGGGCCCCTCTCACTCCCGAGTTTGACTATCAGTGGAAGCTGATAAAGGACGGCCGTTTCCAGCATGAGAGAGTTGTGATAGAGACCACCAAGAGGTGGATAGCCCAGAACATCTCCGTGGATGGCGAGGGTGCTGATTGGGTGTTGGAGCCCAATGGAGGAATAAAGAAGGCCAACCTCACATTCACAGACAAATTCTTATGGCTATTGGTCCGTCATTGCCTCTCCCCCACTGCTGCTGATAATATTGTTACATGGGATAGAGCAGTGCATATAGATGTCATGGTTGCTGGGTTCGTGGTGGAGCCCGTGTGGCACGTTAATGTGCTCAAGATCGCGACTGGCATAGTGGATATCTGTCTCATCTGGGATGAGGCCAATGAGATGGATCCCAATAGAGGGCCCCATGCAGAGGTGCATCCGTTAGGTGAGAACCTGGAAGCCACGGTAGAGAAGGCCTAAGGGGCTGATCAGGCTAAATCAGAGCCTACCAACACCACCCGGTTGAGTATATCCCGGGTACTAGCACCGCTCCAAGCTCCTCCTACTCTACTCCATCTGCAGTGTCCCGCTTTCTAGGATCCAGAAGTTAGAGGCCCAAATGTCCACACTTCATCATCACATCCATCCTTGGATGTAGAAGTCTATTGCTGAGGCAGAGGATTGCATCGACAAAAAGATTGCCCAGCGGACTGAGAGGCAGATTATGGAGGTCCACCAGCGCCTTAATGCATTTGAGTTGAGGGTTCTCGCCCGTACAGCCCCTACTGTAGATTTGATGACTCTCCAAGCTGCTGTGGCAAGTCTGAGACCAGATATGGATGCCATACTAGAGGTTCGGGTGCCCGAGTCTGAGGCCCCAGCTGTGAAGCCTGTTGAGGATACGGTGATGGATGGACTGTTCTCCACCACTGCTGCGCCATCACCTAATCCACGTGAGCCGACCAAGAGTCACCAATCTAGAGAGGATGATGAGACTCGATCTAGGAAGTGAGAGCGTCTTGAGTTGGAGGCTGCGAGGTGAGCCTCGCTGATTGATGAGGAGGCCCGACAGATGAGGGCTCAGGCGGTGGCTGCTGGGGCGTCTAGCTCCAGAATTGCTGATGTTGAGAGGAGCACTATTGAGGGTGTTGTTATTGCTGCGGACACTATTGATGGTGTCCCTACTACAGAGGGAGCGAGTTCCGGGAAACAGGACCCGCCATCTTGTTGATCATCGGTGCTATGCGCCTCAGGTTTGCTTCACCCACCACCCTATTTTATATTTTTTTTATGCATTGGGGACAATTGCATGCTTCTTTATTGGGGGTGTGGTAAATGGAAAGTGAGTGCTAGGGTGAAGTCTGAACAGCCCAACTCACGATCCTCTCTTGGGGTTTTCTTGCATGTGTTCTTTTTCCCCAAAGAGACTGGTTATTTTAATGTTGAACCGGCATGTTAGTATCTCTTGTACATAGTATAGATATGACATCTGAAACATGATGGCTAAATAAAATGATATCTTGATTTACAGAAAATGCTTGCATGATTAGGCATAGTGAATGATGAATGTGTGGCTCTAAGCATGACATAGAGATACACCACTGCATGACTATAAATTTAAAGCTCGAACTAGGTGTCTGATAATCTGGTAGGGTAATGAGGTGTTAAGTGAGTGTGATGAAAGTTTAATATTCCACCGTTGGTACTAAGCAAGAACTTGCCCGGTTAATCCTACTAAAAGTAATCTGTGATAGACAATTAGGAAAGGATCATAGGCCCTTGTTCAAAGAAAGCAAATCTTTAGCCTAGATAAAAGAAAACCAAATGAAATTAATCCTTTCTTTATCCAAATGATTTGAGCTTAAAATGGACCTTTCTTTTTTTTTACCCAAATTTATCTTTTCTGGGAACAATGTGTTGGCCCTGTTCCCTCCTTGGACATGTGCACCTCAGATTATGCCAAAATCATAAGTTGAGGGTGGTTAATGCAGAAAACAACCGCGTCTTAGCCCTGACCCAACCTTGGGAATTGTGTACCTTGACTCGTGGCAAAGCCATGAGTTGAGGGTGGTTATTATGAGGAATGCTCCGGAAAGTGGGGTTGAAAGAATAAAGAATGAGAAAGAAGAAAAGAAAAGTGACTCAAGCAAAGCTGAAATCAAGTGAAAATTTTCAAAATTTGAAAGTAAAATAATTAAAAAATAAAAAAAGAGTCATTTACACAAAAGGAGAAAGAAAGGAGAAAAGCAAGGCAAAAGAATATAAGAAAATCAAGAATAGGGCGGAATAAATGATGAAAAGGTAGGACGCTTAGCCGTTATGTCAAGGAGGGCAACAATTCACTACAATGCATTCAAATATACCCTACCTAATCGTGAGCCTAAGTTACAAGCTAAGAAAGTCCTATCGTGATCCTAAGAGTCTAATATGGTGAACTTAAAGCAGTGAAAATAAGGGCAAGCCTATGGCGACAAGTATCAACGAGGTGAGAAGTTGTTATGAGAGTGAGTGTTGAAAAATAATCCTTATACTCAAACTGAAATCATAGTGTGAAACAGGAGGATATTGTTTTTGAATTAAGTACACTAGTTGCAACACTGGAAAGTTGGCACCTTGGTGAGAGATAAAAGAGGAGAGGTGTCGGTGCGTGGTGAGTCTGTGTCATGGTCTGATCCATATGAGCGAGCCTAATAGTGATATCATACATGAACATAATGAAAATAATCGAGATTGATAGCCAAATGATTGTGAAAGCTTAAATGAAGATACTTGTGTACAAAGGTGTTGTGGTGAGTCATAGTGCGTCGCTTGAGGAAAAACAATGAATTTAAGTTGAGGGTGTTGATGCACCATGGTTTTATGGTACTTTCAATGCTTTTTCCTTAAGTTTAGTATGTGTCTAAGGTATTTTTTGTAGTAGTTTTAATGTATTTTTCTTTGTGTTTGCAGGAAAAACTGTCCGGAATGAAAACGATGAAGATGTGCTGAAAATTACAGAAAAGATGAGCTACGGAGCAATCGACGGTCCGTCGACCCATCGACGGTCCGTATGTGGCAACCGTCGCCATGAAGATATTATGCTGCCAAGGAAATATTAGGGAATTCTGACTAAGTGTGGGGCTACGAAAGGGATGACGGTCCGTCCTGGTGATCCGTTGGTGTTAACATAATGTAGCCCCAGTACCCGATTTGAAAAGATTCTAAGTATGTGGAGCAACGAAGGCCATTGACGGACCGTCATCCTGTCAACGGACCGTCGTCTCGGTTAGTCGATGGTAACAGAGAGTTGGAGAAGGAAGCAACTGAAAATAGAGTTGAAGTATGGACCGACGGAGGCGTCGATGATCCATCGTTGCCTCGACTGTTCGTCGGTCAGGTCGTCGACTCGAGACGCGTTTTTGGACAGATTTTCCTTATTTAGGTTTCCCTTTATGTGTAGGATTCTTTTATTATAAATAGGACCAAAAACCTCATTTTTGGGGTTAGACTCTTTGGTAATTTTCAGATTTGTATTGTTGGTTGTTGAATTTTGGGTTTTGGAAAATACTTCACTTTTCCAGAATCGATTCTTACAATATTTTGTTTAATTCAAGTGATTTTCTGGATTTTCTTCAAACTTGTTAAACTAAGTACATGAATTCTTGTCTAATCAATATGAATTGTGTAATTCTTAACATGGGTAAATAAATCCACAACTAGGGTTGTGGGAACCATGGGTAATCAACAAAGTAGAACTAGCTAAAATAAGAATTCTCGAACAGTTTCTTGCATGTATTGATAATTCTTTCATTTAGAAGTCTTTTTAATGGTGGCCAACGTTAGAACTCGCGTTGTTGCTACTTGCCGGACCAAGGAGGTAGATAATAAGAAAATAATTATAAAAGTAGATTTAGTATACACTATCTAATAGGCAAGTGTCAATTTGTGCAAAGTAATAACTAAGCCATACATCGATTATGATGCTTAATATGAGGTAAAATGTAAGGTTTAGTAAAGTATAGACATGTAGCCTGACCAAGGTGCGGAGTGAAATTCACTTGTTGCCGGACCAAGGAATTACGGATACATAACTTATCACTTTGCATGCAAGATACTAGGAAATAGTTGTTATAGTTAGGGTTATTGCGTTATGAACTATGGGGAACACTTACACTGTAGTTTCTCTCATCACCTGATAAACATCAAATATTTGAACTTGCTACTTGATTAATTAGACTTAGTTAATTACTTTTGTTACACAAAACCCCCCTTTTAATTATTTGTTTTCGGAAAGAACTTCTCTAAATAGAAGTAATCGTAGATTAAAGTTAAGTCTAAACCATTTTCCTTGTGGGATTGACCCAATCTAACATTTGGGTTCTTTACTTGATACGACCGCTTATACTTCTTTAGGGAAGTATAATTTAAGCGTATCAACATGGTAGACTGAGTTAAAATACTTATGATAGATTGAGAGTGTAGATCTCAAGGGTAACTTGGGATAGTAAATCTCAAGGAGAGTTGAGTTGAAATACTCATGGTAGCCTTAGATGTTGAATCCCATGCAAGCTTGGGTTAGATTAATCATGGTAGTTTGAGGTGAGGAACTTCATGGTAGCGTGGGATGGAGTAAGTGAGCTCTCTCATGACTAGCTTGGTCTTATGGGTTGGTAGGATGCTTGATCGTGGTAGCTTGGCTTTAGGAGAAAGGCCTATACTCTCCTAATGGTAGCCTTATTTGCATGTAAGGTGTATTTCATGGAATATCTTGAGATAGGTTTCTCGTTGTAGGTAAGGGTTGATGTTTCATGCTCCCCTATGATTAACTTGCATCTACATGATTGGTTGTATGTATGATGAGATGTTTTCCATGATAGTATGTTGAGCATAATAGACAAGGTTTCAAGACAAGTTAACTTGGATTAGGTTGGTCTAGAGGAGTACTTAGTATGGAATGCCATCTATATATTGCACAAGCATGACTTGAAGTTATGTATGACTTGATCCCTACATGATGTATGTTTAGCTTGGATAGTGACTAGGGTTTCATTCCCTGACATGATTGACTTAAGGTGATAATTCCTAGTCAATATTAAGTAGGTCTATTAGATGACTCCTAAGATGACATGAACAAGATAGAGTGATTTCAAGATATGCTTAGTGTGTGAGGTATTATGGGATGCTTCACATGCATTGAACAAGTGTGTTTTGAGGTTTCCTTGGGGCATAGTGTTCATATGTTATGATAAAATTATGTCATAATTATGAAAGTGAACTATGACCAAGTATGACCAAAGAGAGGTACTTAGCTTTGGTAGTAGTATGAGAAGCTACCTTAGCCTTGCACAAGGATACTGGAAGCTAGCTTGTGTGATAGTTCATAATAGTAAGAAAGACAATGAGTTAGGAATGAAATTTTATATGTTTTAGGATGATTTATTATGATTATGATATTCATGATATGCTTATGTCTTTATCTCTTATGATTCTATTATTGACTAACCCTTTGAGATATCTTATTTTTGATATTATGTTTCCATACTTAGTACTTATAGTACTAATGCATATTGCCTACAAGTTGTCCATGTAGGGTCTTGAGGAGATTGAGTTTCTTGAAGGGTAGAGTTCCAAGGTTTCCAAGATGTGAAGACTTGGTGACTCCTCATAGCATCCGAGGACTACCGCAACTATGTTGTCTTTATGTTTTCCTTTATGTTAGACTTTTATGGGATGTGACTCAAGACTCTTGTTATTCATGTTGTCATACATGCTTTTGAAACATATGTTAGACGTTTTATGAAATGACTTGTGCGTTATATTTTTAAAGAAACAGTTTTAATTTTGCACTACTTTTCGCATATATGCATGAATGATGTCAAAGGGCTTGTACAAGACCTCCAAGAGATCAAGTATGTCGTGTTTCAGCCCAAGAATGCCCTAACTTCTTGGGTGTACATACGGGTCATTACAAACTTTGTATCAGACCATAAGATTATGAAATGATCTTAGGATGTCTCAAAAACCCCGTATAGTTGAGTCTTATTCATCAGTGTGAGTTGCGACACACCCACGAGTAGGAGGCTTCAGGATTCTTAGAAAAGTTCCACTTCTTCATTCTTCAAGTCGTGCCATAGAGTTTGGATTTAGTAGGCCCTTTTCTAATGATTGCCTATGATTTTGTAGGTTATGGATAACACTAGGGATAATGCAAGAAGGGAAGGAGATGGGAATGGGGAGCAAGAGATTCTTCCCCAAGTGCAAGATAAAGTTCCTCCTCAAGTTCCTAATGACCTTCCAATAGGGAATGTTATGTTTGAGGTATTTAGGTCTTCTATGACTTTGTAGTCACAAGGCTTAACGGCCTAAGCTAATAGAGGAGAGGTGGCTTCGACTAATATGGTCGGAGAAATGAGGGCTACTAGAGTAACAGAGTTCTTGAGAATGAATCCACTGGAGTTCTATGGCTCCAAAGTTGGTGAGGATCCAAAAGGGTTCATTGATGAGGTGTATAAGGTTCTTGAAATCATGGGAGTGTCTTCAATTGAAAAGGAGGAGTTGGCAGCCTATCCATTGAAAGATGTTGCCCAACTTTGGTATGATAAATGGAAAGATAGTAGACATATATGAGAGGGTTCCATAGAACGGGAGACTTTTAAGTAGGCTTTCCTTGATAGATTTTTTCCTAGGGAATTGAGGGAGGCTAAGATGGGGGAATGCATAAATTTCAAGAAAGTTGATATGAGTGTTAAGCAGTATGCTTTGAAGTTCACTCTTTTGTCTATGTATGCTCCATGTTCGGTAGAAAACCCTAGAGAGTTGATGAATATTTTCATCATGGGGGTGTCCAAACTAGTAGAAGAAGAGTTTCGTATGACAATGGTTGTTGATGACATGGATATCTCCCTACTCATGGTGTTTGTTCAACAAATAGAAGAGTCAAAAATTAAGAAGGAGAACAAGAGTATTAGGATGGACAAGGAGAGGTCCGATGGATATGGTCGTTCTATGAATTGACAAATGTTTTCTGGACAAGGTCATTCTAGTGCTTCTAAGTATGAGGATGAAAGAGTGTCTAACCCTAGACCTCAAGGGAAGAATGAGTATTCCAGACCTACTAGTCCTAGGTGTGGTAAGAAGCTTGAGGGTAGGTGTTTGGCCGGGAGAGATAGTATCTATGGATGTGGTGAGAGTTGCCACATGATGAATGGTTGCCCTAAAACAAAGGCTAGTGTAGGGAAGGCAAGCAAGTTACTGCTAATAGTGAGGAAGGTGTTCCTAAATCCAAGACTAGGTTATTTGCTCTCAAATCCATGGGTGATCAAGAGTGATCTCCTCATGTGCCTTTCCAGTATGTGTTTATTTTGTTGATTTATGAAAATTTTCAGAATTTCTTATGATTATGATTTGCTTTGTTGATTTTTATGTTCCTTACGTGGAGGAATTTACGTTTGAAAGATATGCGTAGCTATTCTCAAGTGGGGGATAAGGAGACTTTGTATGAGATCTTTATATGATTATGTATAGATATGTTTATCTTGGAATTGAATTGTTTCCTTGATTTGGGTGTGTGCATTTAGGTATAATGCATGTACTATGGGCTGCTAGTCTAGAGTTTGTCCTTTAGAGAAGTATTTAGGAAGGTGTAATTTGAGGACGAAAGTTTCCCAAGTGGTGATATTGTAAGCACCGAAAAAATAATTAGGTCCAAATAGAGCCTAACATGTGGTTCCATGAGATTATAAAGCTTGAGAGAGTTTGGAGGTGAAACGTCCATTAATGTTCGATGACGTTTGACAATTAGCTTCGTAAACGTGCTAGAGTTCCTTAGTATGTTTCATGAGCTTTTATGTAGTGTTTGGATCTCAAATGGATAGGGAAGGTTCCTAACATGTATACAGTAAAATTTAGGGTGGAAACATCTGGGCATGACTCCCCAAGGACCGCCATAGGAGTCCTTGAGGAGGACCCAAACCTTGGGCTAGCAAGCTTCTTAAGGAAGCAACTTTTGTTCTTGGTGGGAGTATATCCGTGTGGCAGACCTGGGCCATGGAGGGTCAAATAACGGGTCTGCATCGCGGACACAAGCCGTACTCCACTGACTTGGAATTTATTTTCGAAAATCATGCGGGAGCTGCTCCGCGATGCGGACTTGTTTTCAGATGAAAGTTCCAAAATTTAAAGTTAATATTGACTTGTTTAAAAGGGTCAAATTCATGTGGGGGTAATTGGGTAATTTGGGAGACGGTTAGAAAAAAAAATTAGGATTTATTTAACCCCTTTCCCAAGCAGAAACCCGAATACGCAATAATAAATAACAAATTAAAACCTTTGTCTCCCAAAGTTCTCCCAAAACCACCATTGAATAAGAAGAGAAATTGCAGAAACTTTTTAATACGATGTGATCAAACCATCAAGATGGGTTTAAGTATATAATCTAAGGTATGTGAAACTTATTCATTCATGTATTCTTTCATCCATGAAGTCCCCTTAGATTTCCTAAATTGTGAATCCAAAGAACCCCAATCTAGGGAGGGTTGTGATTGCATTGTGGGTAAAGCTTGATTGTAATCCAATCTAGTGGGTAGAATTCAATTATGTTCATATGATGATTATAAGATGTTCTCAAGATTTTTTTCATGGTGAATTGTAGTTATTGATGTTGAAGGTGATCATAGTGATTTTAGACCATTGGAGGATAAATGAAGGTTTTATGTTGATCTTCTTGATTCAATGGTTATATATACTATTTGATCATGATTCAATCACCTAGATACAAATTGAACTAGGTATAATTCATTAAGGCTCATCTTGACCTAGAAAGTTTGAATTGAACCTATGTGATCATGTATGACTAGAATTGCCTTCTAATGATCTAATTGAATAGAATTACATGAAATTGAGAATGAATCATGAGGGACTAAATGTGGTAATCTATTGTAGGGATTATGGACATTATTGTTAGGGCTTTGGGGGTAAAGTCCTTATGAAGGCGATTGTGATGATGCTTCTTTCTCTTGTACACCTAGACATGAAGATGATTAGGAGAAGCTAGTTCTCAACTAGATGAACCCTAGTTTGACCAAAGAACCTAACATGGATAAATACATGGTAGACTATGATTATCTTGAAGATTAGTTGTATGGTTTCTTCTTGTGTAGTAAACTTGGTGAGACAACACCAAGGACATGGTATCTTGTGTTGAAATACTCGTTATAGCTTGAGATGGTAGATCTCAAGGGTAGATTGGGATAGTAAATCTCAAGGAGGATTAAGTTGAAATACTTATGGTAGCTTGATATGTTGAATCTCATGGAAGCTTAGGTTAGATTACTCATGGTAGCTTGAGGTGAGGAACTACATGGTAGCTTGGGATGGAGGAATTGAGCTCTCCCATGACTAGCTTGGTCTTGTGTTGCTAGGATGCTTGATCATGGTAGCTTGACTTGGTTTGGCCAAAACCATTTCATGGTAGCTTTAGGAGAAAGGCCTATACTCTTCTAATAGTAGCTTGATTTGCATGTAAGGTTTATTTCAATGAATTGCTTGATATAGGTTTCTCATGGTAGCTTAGGGTTGAGGATTCATGCTTTCCTATGATTGATTGCATCTACATGATTGGTTGCATGGTGGCTAGAACGGTTGTATCCTTTCTTACTTAGTTTGGATAGTATGATGAGATGCTTTCCATGATAGTAGGTATATTATGATGGTATGTTGATCTTAATAGACAAGGTTGGAAGACAAGTTAGCTTGGATTAGTTTTGTCTAGAGAAGTACTTAGTATGGATGGTAGAATGGGATTCCATCTATACATTTCACAAGTATGACTTGAAGCTACCAAGTCCCCGGGAGAGACACCTTTTTTCTCAATATGTTTATCATGATATTGCTTCATCTCTTGTTATACAATGCTGATCTTCCATAGGCTCTAAAGCGGAACACAGCTATCTTATTTATCTGATCTTGTCTTAAATTCGTTCTTTTATTCCAGTTGAGATTCAACTTCTTCAATGCCTAGAGTGCTATATGCTCAAGCTCGACAAGCTAGTGAAATGCTTTTCCAAACACCAGTTGATAGGGAGACATACCAATACGTGTCTTAAAATTTGTGTAGTATGCCCATAATGCATCATCCAACTTTCTTGCCCAATCTGTCCGATTAGCATTTACTATTTTGGCTAAAATTGCCTTGATTTTTCTGTTAGACACTTCCACTTGTCCGCTAGTTTGTGGGTGATACGGTGTGGCTACCTTGTGCTGTTTCACCCCATACATGGGGAGAAGTTCACTGAACACTTTGTTGCAAAAATGAGAACTACCATCATTTATAATATCTCTAGGTATTCCAAATAATGCAAAAAGGTTCTTCTTTAGGAACGACAACACTTCCGTCATTCTAAGGTAATGCTACAACTTCCACTCAATTGGATACATACTCCACTGATACCATGATATAATTATGTAGATATAAACTCACAAAGGGACCCATGAGATCAACCCCCCACACATCAAAAATATTTACCTACAAAATTGGTGTCATAGGCAACTCATGGAGCCTCAATATGGATCCTTGCCTTTTTCATACATAATAAGTCCTTACAAATTCAACTGCATCCTGGAGAATAGATGTCCAATAATACCCACAGTGAAATATCTTGTGGCCTGTTTGAGCTCCACCATGATGTCCACCTATTGGAGATGAATGATAGGCTTCCAAATGGGTAGCATTTCATCTTCTGTAACACACAACCTGATTATGTTACCAGTACACACTCTATACCAATATGGGTCATCCAAAAAGTACTTACCAACATCATGTAAGAACTTTTTCCTTTGCTGATATGACAACCCCTCATATATGAAGTCAGTAACTAAGAAATTAGCAAAATCAGCAAACCAAGGAATAAGATCAAGAGTAGCAGGCAAAACTTGTTCATCTAGAAAAAACGTCCTCTATTTCGGGATCAGTATGTTGTTTCCTTTCAGCTTCCTATATGGAATGGTTATCAACTACCTTGTTTTCACAACCTCTCCTATCCTTTACCTCAAAGTCAAATTATTGAAGTAGTAACACCTATCTGATCAACCTTGGTTTGCATCCTTCTTGGACATGAGGTATCTCAAAGAAGTATGATCTGTGTGCACTATTACCTTGGTGCCCAGCAGCAAATATGCTCTGAACTTCTGAAATGAATACACTAAAGCCACAAGTTCCTCCTTAGTGATTGTGTAATTTTGATGTGTTAAATTTAATGACTTAATAGCATAGTAATTGGGATATAACATCTTATTTCGCTTCTGACCCAAAACAACAGGTAATGCAGCTCTACCGACATCACAAATCACTTCAAATGGTTCTACCTTGTTTGGACCAATGATTACAGGTGCTGAAACCAGTTTCTCTTTTAGGCATTCAAAAGCTTTAAGGCAGACCTCATTAAAGACAAATTTCACCTCCTTCTCCAAGAACTTACACATGGGATGTGCAATTTCGAAGAAGTTATCGATGAAATGCCTATAGAATCCGGCGTGTCCCACAAAGCTCCGAATGCCTTTTACATAAATAGGGGCAATTTTTCAATCACCTCAATCTTCATCTTATCGACTTCTCGCAGTACTATGCCTGTTTTAACCATGAAATGACACTTCTTCCAGTTTAGTATAAATTTAGCTTCATGACCTTGTACTGCTAGTGGCAGTGATTAACTACATTGATCAGCCTTTCCAGTTATAAGGCCAACGTAATTTGGGAAAAGCTGTGATAAACACCTGCAATATGTCCTTAAATATAGTATATTGTACTCTATGTAAGCTGGATTGTTTGCCCTTATATTTAACAACACACTTGTTTTTCCACAAATTCCAACAAATAAAATTAGGTAATACTTGAAACAAAATTTTTTGTACCTCATTATGATATTGTAAACTTTTCCAATGCATTAACAAATTTCTCAAATTTGTATTGGACGGAACTTTCACCACAACTGCTGAATGAATCTTCCCAATATACTTGGTAAAATGTCAATAACCAAAATATGATCTATTTCATCTTTACCAGGTCTATGATAGCAATAGCAATCAATAGTTGCTTTTCAAAAGGTAGAAAGTTTTTTAGATGGTAGGTCACCTCTTAAAGCTCTCCAAATAAATAATGAAACCTTGAAAGGTAAATTCTTTTGCCAAATAAATCTGTTGATAGGGTCTTTTGTATGCTTTTCACTCACAGTCTCCCATGCAGTAGTCACTAAAAATTTGCCATTTTCAGCAGGGATCCAATTTGTTGCATTTGGCAGTCCCTTCTCATGTTGAATATTATTGTTAAGAATAATAGGAACCAACAATGGTGGAGCATGTTTCATTACTCCCCTCTCTTTCCACTTACCATCTTCTAGAAAATAAGATACCTCAATATTGTTTAAACTCAAAACATTCTCACAATACTTAGCTAGATCTCCATTCCCGGCCAATTATCCAACCAAAAACTACATGTTCCCGAGTAAATAGTCCAGCTAATGTGTGATTCAACATCCTATCTATTTCTAGTAAGATATCTCCAAACAGTTGATTTCCATGTATCATATTTCTTAGCCATTCGGTTAGCTCGCTGATAGTATTTTGCTTTTAAAAAATGCCCTATACAAATTATTTTGTCCTAAATTCCCACCATTGCTTATATTGGTAAGATGTACAAATATCTTTCAATAACCTCACCCATATACCTCCCTCATCAGTAGGATATCCAAGAGTCTCCTAATTTTTTGTGCTTTTAAGGTTTAGGGTTTAATTTTTTTTTGGCTTTAGGGTTTTAGAGCATAGGGTTTTATAACTATATTTAGGGTTTATATTATTATTTATAGGATTTAGCACTTAGGGTTACTTAAGGTTTCATATTTAGGATTTAGTGTTTTAGATTAGGGTTTAAGATTTAAGGCTTAGGATTTTTTGTGGGTTAAGGGTTTTCGGTTAGTGTTTTTTTGTAGGTTTTAGGGTTTAGGGGTTTGAGTTTTCTAAGTGACGATTTTTTAGGGTTTATAGGTTTAGGTGTATTTTTTTGTGTTTTTTACGGTTCAACATAAAGTATTTCGAGCTTTATAGGGCTTAGAGCTTAGAGTTTTTTTTTTATAGGAATAGGGATTTTTGACTTTTTTATGGTTTTAAGGATTAAGTGTTTTTAAAGGATATTAGGGTTTAGGGCTTAGATTTTTTTTGTTTGAATGTTTGTAGTTGTTTAGGATTCAGAGTTTAGCTTAGGTTTTTGAAGGGGTTTAATGATTTTTGGTTTTATATTATGGTTTATAGGATTTAGTGTTTCTTAGTGTTTTAGGTTTGTGACTTACGATTTTTGTTTAGGATTTACGGATTTTTTATGATTTAGGATTTAAATCATAGTGTATTGAATGGGTTATAAATTGTTTTATGGTTTATTCTTGGGTTTCTTAAGTATACTGTTTAGGGTTTCTTAGAATTTTAAGTTTAGAATTTTGGGTTTAGGCCTTAGGGTTCTTTTTGTAATTTTAGGGTTTAGTATATACGACTTATGGTTTATACGGATTATAGCTTAGAGTGTTTTCGTGTTTAGGGGTTTTGTGTTGTTTAACATTTTTAAGTGTTAAGTATTTCTTAAGGGTATTTACGATTAAAGGTTTAGAACTTATGGTTTTTAGGTTTATGATCAAGGCTTTTAGGTTAGGGTTTAGGGTTTAGGGCTCTTTTGGTTTTATAAGTTTTTTTTAAGGTTATGTGTTTCTTATTGTTTTCTAGTGTTTAGGGCTTAGGGTTTTTTGTGTCTTTTTATCTTTAGGGTTTACAAATTTTTAGGATTTCGGGGTTAGAGCACAGGGTTTTGAAAGAGGTTGAAGCGTTTTTATGGTTTATATTAGGGTGTATAGGATTTAGGGTTTCATAACGTTTAGGGGTTTAGGTTTAGAATTTAGTGTTTTAGGTTTGTGTTTAGGATTTTTTTGTTTTAGAGTATAGGTTAAGGGTTTTATCTAGGATTCAGTATTTTATAGGTTTATGGTTTAGGATTTTTTTTGTCATTTAGCAAATAAGATTTAGGACTTGATTGGGTTCACATCTTAGATGTTTTGGTATTTTTAGGGTTTTTAAGGTTCTAGTGTTTCATAGGATTTAGTGTATGGGGTGAAGACTTTTTTTTTTGTGTTTTTTAGGTTTAGGTTTAATTTTTTTTAGGATTTAGGATTTAGAACTTACGTTTTTGTATGTGTTTAAAATGGTTTTTGATTTTAAGGATTCAGGGTTTCATAAGGTTTAATGTTTTAGGTTTAGAATTTTGGGTTTTAAGTTAGGGTTAGGTATTTAGGGCTTAGGGTTTTTTTAGGTTAAGGATTTATCTAGCGTTTTAGGATGTAAGTGTTTTTTGGTTATGTTTTTTAGGTTTATATAGGTTTTATGGTTTTTAATCTTGTTATGGTTTAACATAATATTTAGGGCTTGATAGGTTTTAGAGCTTAGAATATGAGTTTTAGGGGTTTTTGTATTTTTTAGAGTTCAATTGTTAAGTGTTTCTTTGGCTTTATTGGGGATTAAAGTTTTTGGCTTTGGGTTTTGTAAGTGTTTGAAATTGTTTTAGGGTCTATAGTATTTGGGGTTTCTTAAGGATAAGAGTTAAGAGTTACAGAGGATTTAGGGTCTATAGTATTTGGGGTTTCTTAAGGATAAGAGGTAATAGTTACTTAGGATTTTGGGTTTAGGATTTCGATCTTTAGCTTAGGGTTTAGTCTTTAGGGCATACATTTTTTTTAAAGGTTTTGGGTTTTTAGTTAAGGGTTTTATTACGGTTTTTACGATTTAGGTATGTTAAGTTTTTTATGTTAACGTGTTTTAGGATTTTATATATTTATGGTGTTTTATGTATTTTTAGGGTTTAACAAATACAATTTACTGCTTTATAAGCTTTAGAGCTTAGAGTTTTCTAAGAATTAGGGGGTTTTCGAGTTTGTTTTAGGTTTTTAAGGGTTATGTGTTTCTTAGAATATTTTAGGGTTTAGGGCTTATGGATTTTTTGTGTTTTACAAATTTAAGGTTTAAATGTTTTTTAGGATATAGGGTTTAGAGCTTAAGGTTTTCTACGTTTGAATTGGTTTTTAGGGTTTAATTAAGGATTTTAGTGTTTCTAAAGTTTTAGTGTTTAGGGTTTCATAGTGTTTAAGATTTAGAGTTTGAGGTTAGGGTTTAATGCTTATGGTTTTTTTGGGTGTAGGGTGTTAGGTTAAGGGTTTTATGTATGTTTTTAGGGTCTAGGTCTTTAGGGTTTTAAGGTGAAGAGTTTTTTGGGTTTAGAGCTTAGAGTATTTTAGGTTTATGTGTTTTTGGGGTTTTTAGGTTTAAATGTTTCTTAGGGTTTAGGGCTTAGGTTTTTTCTGTTTTTTAGGTGTAGGGTTTATGGATTTTTAGGTTTTAGGGTTAAGAGGCTAGGGTTTTGTACGGGTTTTAAATAGTTTTATGGTTCATAGGATTAAAGGTTTCTTAAGGTTTATGTTTTAGGATTTCTTAGGGTTTCAGATTAAGGATTTTAGGTTTTATATTAGGGTTTATGGTTTATGGTTTTGGATTTTCTTAGGTTTAGCGTTTTAGATTAATCGTTTTTGATGTTTTTAGGTTTTTTTAGGTTTAGGGTTTTTAGGATTTTATAGGTATAAAATTTAGTGCTTAGGGTTTTTCTTGTATTTTTAGGGTTTAGGATTTAGAGATTTATCTGATTTAGAGCCTAGTGTTTTCTAGCTTTAGGATTTTTTTTTAGGATTTTAAAGTCTTAAGTGTTTCTTAGGGGTTTATAGGGTTTATAGATTATTAGTTTTTTAGGTTTAGGGATTTTTGTATTTTTAGGGTTTTCAGTGTTAAATGTTTCATGATTGTTTTTAGGATTTCTTGTTTAGGTATTAAGGATATATATGTATTTAGGTTTAGTGTTTACAAATTTTAAGGAATTACTGTTTAAAGCATAGGATTTTGTAGGAATTGAAAATGATTTCTAGGGTTTATTTTAGGATTTTTAGAATTTATGGTTTCTTAAGGTTTAGGATTTCTTAGTGTTTTAGGTTTAGGATAAAGAGTTTTAGGTTAGGGTTTAGGGTTTCGGACTTTATGGGTTTTCTAAAGGTTTTTACGATTCCCTGTTTCTTAGGGTTTCTAGCATTTATGGCTTAGGTTTATTTTGTATTTTTTAGGTATAAGGTTTATAGAAATTTATGATTTAGGGTTTAGAGATTAGTTTTAGAGTTGCTTAAAAAAATATTTATGGTTTATATTAGGGTTTATAGAATTTATGTTTTTTTAAGGTTTAGGGTTTCTTAGTATTTAGAATTTTATGTTTGGGTTTAGGGTTTAGGATTTAGGGCTTAGCGGTTTTTTAGGTTAAGGGTTTTATCTAGGTTTTAGGATTTAGATTTTTTAAGTTACGTTTTTTTGGGGTTTTATATATTTATGGTTTAGGGATTAGTTTTTTTTTTGTAGTTTTGATGGTTCAACATATATGATTTAGGGTTAGATATGGTTTAGAGCTTAAAGTTTTTCAGGTTTAGGGTTTTTAAGTATTATGGGTTTCTCAAGTTTTTTTGTGTTTTTAATGTTTAAGGTTTACGGATTTTTAGGATTTATGGTTCAGAGCATACGGTTTTATAGGGGTTTCAAATGATTTTTGGGGTTTATTTTAGGGTTTTGTCATGCCCCAATCCTACACCCTGGACGTGGCCGACACCCAATGACCATTGCTGGCCTTGAGCGAACCCTTGAGATGTCTTACTTAACTCAGCAGAAAAGTTACTCAATGATAAAACAAGAACATTCTCATAAATAACTTAAATTAATGTCTTGGACAAAATGGCACTTAAGTCGCAAAGTAAAACATATCAAATAAAAGTCACTTAACTAAACTATCTGACTATTTTTCTATGAAGCCTCTAAAATTACTCTGATAAATATTGGGATAGACCCCACAACATTCTGTAATGTAAAGATTGGAAAGCATATAAAAGGATGATGATCCTGCTTACCTGCATCTGTATCATAAGACGATGCAGGCCAACTGGCATCAGTATATTGAATGTACGATTATGTGAATTTGAATGCTAAAGGTAACTTCAGATCGATAAGCATAAGATAAAATTACCTAGGCTGTTCTCAACTCAAGAATACTCAACTCAATGTATGTATATAAAGCAATTTTAAAACGCATGTGATATATATATATATATATAAAGCTTTGTAAACCATTAAAACAACTTAGTTCATTAGATAAAATGCAAGAACAAACTAAACTTTACTTACATATGAAAGAAATATAGTTCTGTGGGAGATTCTCTAACCGACAACAACCACTATGAGCCTAAGTGGTGATACAACGTCTTGTTCACACTACCAGAACTGTCCTATACTTTGCCGTCACATAGAACTCCTTAATTTAGTGGATCAACTAGCTTAACTTACATGATCATCTAAAAATTATGACCCGTTAACACCCATGATAGCTACATGATTTACATGGGTACTTGAGTTAATATGAAATCTTATTCCCACATCCGTGCTCAATACTACTCCCAAAAATTTTCTTTTTTATTATTTAAAACTCATTTTGGAAATCTTGGTTTCCTATTAATTTAAATGTAAAAATATTTGTACACTTTCTAGGAAATACTCAATTCCCTTATAGATTTAAAGAAATGAACTTAACTTTTTACTCTTTGCTTGACTTGAAACTTTTGATCCTAATCAGCTATTTAGGGAATACTTAATTGTCTTACACTTCTTTGAAGGAATAACTTCAACTTTTAATCTTTATTAAACTCAAAACGTGAGCCTTAAAATGAATTTAAAACATTTAAATAAGACTTTTGGAAACTTTAAGAAACTTTATTTTGACTTACTTTTTAACCTTTAGACTAAACTCTTAGTTTCTTAGACTTAAATCTTCCATTTCCTTGAATTGGATTACGGATACAAGGTTCATGATTTCATCTTTAAGTATGATTATATGATGTTTAAATGTACCATAGAGTGTTGAAATCAACTAGGAATTGTAGGTACATCAATTAAGAACTAGTACGAAAAGATGAGGCAAAATTTGGATCTCCAGGCGTGTGTGGTGCTTTGAGAGGCGCGGAGAGGCATAGATTGATAGACAAAATCTTTACTTAGGGGATCTTGCTGGATCGGTGTGCCAGAACCTGACGGATAGAGATTGTCCTGAGGAACTTTAGTTGGCGCAGCGCCGCATAGCCTGTCAGACTAGATTTTCATCTTTTCTTCTCCGTTTTACAACTATAAACCTTCAAAACATCCATGGATCTTTCCCCAATAACTTATGTTCACTAATAACCTCAATAACCAATAGATTAAACTCGAGGAAAAACCCAGACACACGAATCAAATCAACTAAAGGCATACTACAACTCAATCAACAAGAATTCAACCATTGTTCTTGAAGAACATCAATGTTCATCATTCAAACTACACAAAATTCTCTTAATTAAAGAAATTGGTGTGTGGGTGAACAAACTCAACACAGAAAGATCTTACATACCTTAATAGGGATCACCCCCGACGAATTCCATTCGATGATCTTGGCGTTCATTATGAACGCTTGATCTTTCTCCCTTCTCCTTCTTATCTTCTCTTTTATCCCAACCCTAAGCATGAATAACTTTTATAAAACTTACTTAAGGACTAGTTTTACCCCTAATACACCTTTAAAACGAATTAGTAAATAGAGGGGTTAGAAGACAAGCTTGCCAATACTAAAATCCGTAATTGGACTTTCCTTACTTCAACAACTTAACCTCCGAAGGGCATATCTCACTCATACGATATCGAAATCGAGAGAACTCGACGTTGTTGGAAAGATGTTTCCAAGGGATTTCCAACTACGTAAGTAACGTACTCTAATTCATACTGAGCTAAAATTTATGACCGTTTGAAAATGACCACAACTCACTTTTTCAACTTGGTCAATTTTCCAGATGTTCCCTTTGCTTCCAAGAGTAGCGAGATGTTACATGTTTATAGGATTTAGTGTTTCATAGGGTTTTAGGGTTAGTATATTGGGTTTTAGGTTAGGGTTTAGGGTTTAGGGCTTAGAGTTTTTTAGGTTTTGGGTTTTAGGTTACGTGTTTTCTAGGGTTTAAGGCGTTGGAGTTTTATGGTTAAGGTATTTAGTATTTATTTTATGGTTTATAGGATTTAGGGTTTCTTAAAGATTAAGATTTACAATATTTTGGGATTAATGTTTAGGATTAAGAGTTTGAGGTTACAATTAGGGTTTAGGACTACAGTTTTTTAGGTTTAGATTCTGGGTTTATGGCTTAGGGTTTTTACATTAATTTTTTTTGGATTCTATAGGTATGTGGGTTTAGGGATTAGAGTCTTTTTTTAGATTTTTAGGGTTAGGTCTTTTGGATTTTTAGGCTAATGGCTTTAGGAATTTATCGGCATAGGGTTTAGTGCTTAGGGTTATTTTGTGTTTTTTAGGGTTTAAGATGTACGAGTTAAGGCTTTATTGGGTTTAGAGCATAGAGTTTTTCTGATTTTTAGGGGTTTTGTGTTCTTTAGGATTTCTAAGTGTTAAGTGTCTCTTAGGGTTTTTTAGTGTTTAGGGATTGTGTGGGTGTAGGGTTTATGGATTATTTGGATTTAGGTTTTCGAGCCTTGTTTTTTGCGTGGTGTAAATTTTTTTAGGGTTCATTGGATTTGGGTTTCATAAGGTTTCGGGATACAGTTTCTTAAAGTTTTTGGCTTTTAGGTTAAGGTTTTATCTAGTTATTTAGGGTTTAGGGTTTAGGATTTTGTAGATTAAGATTCTTAAGGGTTTAATAAATTTATAATTCATGGTTTAAGTTTTTTTTGTATGTTTGTAGGATTTGGTATATACGATTGTCACGACAGGAGTCTAGACCCCAGACGAGACCGGCATCGTTGACCTCTCAGAGGTTGCAGACAAGCCTACATACGTCATTCTTACTTCATCTAGGTTAATTTTAGCGGAAAATTTGAACTTTTTGTTTTCTTATTTTATGCTAAACATTCTAAACTTAACATCATGGGCGTTCACAAATCAACCATCTAATATAGAGATAATCAAATGAAAGAAACAATTTATAATTGCATTAAACGTATTTTTGCCAAAATGGCACCAATACAAAGTCTGAAATGAAAGTGGAAAGAAACACTAGTGGAACATGCTCCACTAGTTAAAGGCTACATCTAAGCTAGATAATAACAGTAGACATCCTCGAAAGCAAGAAGGCCTACCAAGTCCAGATAAAAGATCCACGTCCGGATAGCTGCAACGTCAACCTGTAAGCTCTAGCGTCCACCTGTGCCTGCACCTAAATATATAGAGTTGTATAGAATTAGTCCACACTTGTACTAAGTATGGGTATATGCAAGCACACACCAAGGACATGCATGAGTAAGAATAGCTCTTTCCTAAGAACATGATTATGGAAAGTCAAGTCAGTGGACTTGCCAAATTGGGACTAGGAAAGTTAGTGAACTTTCCAAATTTGGATTAGGAAAGTCAGTGAGCTTTCCAAATTTGGATTAGGAAATACAGTGAGCTTTCCAAATTTGGATTAGGAAAGTCATGTCATGAAAGTAACATGCATCATCATACTTATCATATTGCACACATCACATAACATCTTACATATAGCACATATCATATTGCATATAGCACATAACATCTTTTATAACATTCATTCATATGCCATGAGACCTTGGAATCATTGACTTGACATGATCACTTTCCAAAATGAGGGCACAACATACGGGACCTCAACTAGGGAGTCTTATTTTGCAAAAACAGAGTCTGCTTCATCCATTCATAAGTACTTCATTTCATTTCGTTCATAGGCTAGTGTGAACACCAGCTATACCTAGGATGTAGTTTAAGACTTTCATCGGGTTTGCTGTTCAATGATCAAGAATAACCTAGTGTCATTACTTGAGTCTAGCTCACCTCTTGATTATCCTATCCTAACACCTTTGGTATCATTCATTTCATTATGTGCATCATTTGAGGCTGGCCTCATTCATTCATTGGGAACTTTAACTTTAACCGACATAGATCATGTGAGCATCATCAAATCCAGTGTCTCCCTCACACCGAAAAGAGGTGGAATAACCGGCCAAGGTGAACCAAATTATGCTAGCGTACATGGGAATTTAACCCCGCCAGATCCCTATATTGGCATTATAGGTTCGAAGACTAGGAGATAGAAGGATACCGATAACCGGCATGCCGGACAGTCTTATCTCATGAGAGTTACGTGAACCTCCACCCTTCCCGAAAGAAGGCATCACCGCTCCTAGCTAGTCTATCGGTGCTCAGTATAAAGTTTCATTACAGCCAACTCATACGTCATGGAAGCTGGCTTCTAGTATGAGGACATCATAGCTCAATAGATGATTTCTCATCTCATCATTAGTATTAAGTGTGTTAATCTCAATACTTTCATTAGAGTGTTCATAGAGACTGGTCTCTTCATTAACTTTACACTCTCGTAGGTGAGTACGTTTTGGTAACATTTACTTAGGCTCATTTGAGATTGTTCTCATCTTTTAAATTAGCCTCATATCATGTTGTCACCACATTCATTAACATTATCACATTTGCTCTTCATAATTAGTCACCCCTTTTTACGTGAATGTTCCTTTCATCACATGCCAATGCACTTGGCCATTTGTGTGTTTCACACTCTTACTTAACCCTTCTAGGGTTTCATTATTTCATTACATAATAATCATTTCATCGTATGCCAATGCACTTGGACATTTAGTGTGTTTTACACTCATACTTAACCCTTCTTGGATTACATCATTTCATTAGATACATCTTAGGTTCACTTCTTTTAAACGTATGCTAAACTTATGGGTCTATACATATAAGCCATGAGGCTTCATTCATAGTTCGTTAAGTGACTCATATCTTCCTAAGATTAAGTAGTACAAGACTTACGCATCTTGTATGTATGCCAAAATCTCAATTTCGATCTAAGTAGGCGGCATTATTCTTGAACATTTAATTCACGTATGACTTTTGTATCAATACGGAATTTGGGCAAGGGAACCCAAGTTCGAATCCCTTGGACAACACTTACATTTTTCATTTATTTTATTTTTAGTTCACATGACATTGGGACCCTAGATCGAGCCCCAACATCAACATTTCCTCTTTATTTTTCTCCTTGGAATCTCCTCTTATTTGGCCGAGGGGTTGTGGGATCGAACCCCCACAGCCCCTTTTATTTTTTTTAAATTTAATTCTCCTTGTCCAATTCGCATAGACCTTGAGGTTGTGGGATCAAATCCCCACAGCCTCTCTTTATTTTTCTTTTATTTCGTAGCCTACCTAGAGGTCGTGGGTTCAATTCCCACGCCTCACAATTCTTTTATCTTCATTTTTCTCCTTAACTCCCTTCACTGCCTTGAGGTCGTGGGTTTTATTCCCACGCCTCACCTTTCTTTTCTTTTTATTTTCCCTTTCTCCTTTACTCTCCTTCACAGCTTTGAGGTCGTGGGTTCGATTCCTCACATTCGTTTTCTTTTTTTTTTCCTTTGCTTCCACTCGCTGCCTGGAGGTCGTGGGTTCGATTCCCACGCCTCCCATTTTATTTTATTAATTTTCTTGTACCTTACTTTTCAGCCAACACACCCAAGATCGATTCCGCTTGACCCCATTTCCCTTTTCACGTTTTTAAGGCAAATTCACGGATGACGTCACAGGTTTGAATCCTGGTGGCCTCATCCCTTTCCACTCAAATAATTTCCAGATTTATTCCTCTACATTTAGCCTAAACTAAACTTGTAAGTGTGCTGGAAATTTAGTCATTTTTTTAGCTTATTTTCACCAACATTTTCACTTAAAATCTTAGGGAAATTCATACATCATTTAACACTTTTTGGGGTGCATTTTTCATAGATTCGTTTAGCCAAAAGATTTGTACTCAAATCATCCACACTTTCATTTTAATGAACATCATGATTTACATAGGTTTATGCACGTAAAATGACAACCAAAACATTATCAAATTTGGAGCCTTAACCCGAGAACCTCATTCACTGTAACATACTTTCACACGCACACACTTGCACATAATTTCGAATACATGGTTCTCTTTCATACGATTTCAAGTACACAAACATAATCATATTCATCACAAAAACATACACTACACCTAAATCTACCAGCAATCATACCAACCTACAATTCATTGGGAGCTAGTGACAGGGGCATACAAAGGGGGAACAATCCTAGTTTTCGGACTGAATAAGGGGTCTCTTGGGAAAGGGACCAAGAGAGAAGAAAACCCATGACTTTTTGACGTTAAACCATTGACTTGCTGCCCAAAAACTTCACCCAAGAACACGTCTAAGCCTCCTCAATGTCAACTCCACTCGAATGACAACCTCCCTTAGCCAAGTGTGCGATTAACGTTTGATTTCTTGTGATTTCGTGTGAGTTCTTCAAGTGTGAAGAACTTGGTTTATTTTTCTGCTTTTGTATCTTATTTTGGCAGAGAAAGTACGTGAGAAAGAATAAGAGAGATTGAGCGTGAGAGTGGAGATATAAACGTGAGAGAGTGGGAGTTGTAGGAGGCTTACGAGTCTAGTTTTACGACTTAGTCAATAGGTTTTTGTGTATTTCATAAAAATCTGATTTTTACTTTATTTTAAATCAGATAATGAATAATAACTATTAATTAATTACATTAATTCAATATCTTAAATAAAAATCACTTTAATTCATTGCTTCAACCTAGGTTCGAACCCGGGTGGAGCAAGAATTCACTTCAAGAGCCCAATTTCGGCCCTCTCTCCCCAAATTGCCCTTCCACCTTATTAATTAAATAATTAATTACATATTTAGGGTAATTACGATACTACCCTTAGCCAGGAAAAATACCATTTTATCCCTAGACCCTTCAAACCTAACATTTCCCCTTTTTAAGTCCGGTAAAGACTCATTCGAGTAAATCTTCGTATTAGAGAGCCCTACATGGTTGGAACCAACCTTTCCAAGCTCAAATAACTCCCCATGTTAGTTGGCTTGGCTGTAGCAAGGGTTTCGAGGTCTGGTTCAACGCGCATCAATCCGTGTGAACCCTGGTCAAATCATAGGCATTCTTGACACATTAAGCATTTCTTATCTTATCCATTTTTAGGGTTGTTACATTATTCCCCCCCCCCCTTAGGAACATTTGTCCCCGAATGAAACTACTACTATCTAGCGTAATGCCAGTCAGATCATAACATAATCACTATGCACAGTCAAGCAATAGCAACAAAAATATGGAGAGATAAGGAAACTTAGACTTAAGAGAAGGAAGTCTAACCTCAAGAGCTGAATAGATGAGGGTAGCGGGATCTCATATCGGCCTCCGCCTTCCACGTAGCACCCTCAACAAGATGATTTCTCCACAATACCTTCATTGTGGCAATCTCCTTGTTCCTCAGTCGCTTGATCTGTCTGTCTAAGATCTCCACAGGTACATCCTCGTAGGACAAGTCTGCATCGACCACCAAACATTCCACAAGTCGAATCGATGCTGGATCACCTAGGCACTTCTTTAACATAGATACATGAAAGACTGGATGGACAAAAGCTAGCTCCGCAGGCAATGCCAACTCATAGGCCACCTCACCCACACGCTGTAGGATCTCGTATAGATCCAACATACCTTGGACTCAACTTCCCCTTCCTGCCAAACCTCATCACCCCCTTCATAGGTGATATCTTCAGATAGACCTGGTCACCAACATCAAGCTCTAAGGGCCATTTTCTGTTATCTGCATATGACTTCTGCCGACTGTAAGCAGTAGCCAACCTGTCCCTAATCACTCTGACCTTCTCTAAGGCCTCATAAATGATCTCTGGACTCAAAATAGATGACTCTCCAACCTCGAACCACCCAACTGGAGATCTACACCTCCTACCATACAGTCCCTCAAACGGTGCCATCCCAATGCAGGAGTGATAGCTATGATTATACGAGAACTCTATGAAAGGCAGATGGTCATCCCAGCTACCCCTGAAGTCAATCACACACGCTCTCAACATGTCCTCCAACGTCTGAATGGTACGGTCTGCCTGTCCATCAGTCTGAGGATGAAAGGCAGTACTAAGCTTTACTTGCGTGCCCAAGCTCTTATAGAAAGATCTCTAGAAATGTGAAGTAAACTGAGCTCCTCTATCTGAAATGATAGACAAAGGAATCCCATTCCATCTCACAATCTCATCAATGAAGAGTCTCGCATAATCCTCGGCTCTGTAAGTAGACTTCACAGGGATAAAGTGGGCAGACTTAGTCATCTTGTCCACACAAACCCATATGGAGTCATGCTGTCTCCTAGTCCTCGGAAGACCAACCACGAAGTCCATATTAATGGCCTCCCCCTTCCAAGTCAGAACCTCAATAATCTGAGTAAGACCATCAAGCTTAAGATGTTCTGCCTTAACCTGCTGACAATTAGGACACTTGGCCACATATTCTGTAATGTCCTTCTTCATGCCATCCCACCAATAAATCTGCTTAAGATCATGATACATCTTGGTGGAACCTGGATGTATTGAATATCTGGAACCATGGGCCTCTACAACAATCCTTGTCCGCAAATCATCCACATCTGGTACACACAACCTGTCCTGATACCTAAGTATGCCGTCACCTCCCAAAGCGAAAGACTCATTCATCTTTATCAACACTGAGTCCTTCAGCTCCATCAACACATGATCGAGATGCTGACCCTGCTTGACTTCAACTACCAAGGATGATTCAGAAATAGGATGAACTTAAACACCCCCACTAGTAGAGTCAACCAATCGCACACCCAGTCTGGACAGTCTGTGTAGATCTTTTGCAAACTCCTTCTTCTCATCCTCAACGTAGGCTATACTTCCCATGCTCATCCTGCTCAAAGCATCAGCTACACCATTAGCCTTACCTGGATGGTAGTGAACATTCATGTCATAGTCCTTCAACAGCTCCAACACCTCCGCTGACGTAGATTCAACTCCCTCTGTGTGAACATGTACTGGAGACTCTTGTGGTCTGTGAACACATCCACATGCACTCCATACAAGTAGTGCCTCCACAGCTTTAGTGCAAACACCACAGCTGCCAACTCCAGGTCATGAGTGGGATAATTCTTCTCATGAACCTTGAGCTATCTGGACGCATAGGCTATCACCTTACCAACCTGCATAAGAACACAACCCAAACCAACCCTCGATATATCACAGTAAATAGTGTAATTCTCACCACACTTAGGCAAAGTAAGCACCGGGGTTGAAGTGAGTCTGTCCTTGAGCTCCTGGAAACTCTTCTCACAAGTCTCCGTCCATTCAAACATGGCTTTCTTCTTAGTCAAAGTTGTCAGTGGGGCAGCAATGGAAGAAAAACCCTCCACGAACCTGCGGTAGTAACCAGCCAATCCCAAAAAGCTACGGATGTCAGTGGGAGTAAGAGGCTTTCGCCAGTTCTTCACAAACTCAGTCTTCCTGGGATCCACCTCCACGCCCTGATCGGACACAACATGACCCAGGAAGGTCACTAATCTAAGCCAGAATTCACACTTGCTGAATTTGGCATACAACTAATGTTGTCTAAGTACCTGTAAGGTTAGTCTCAAATGTTGTTCATGCTTTTCCTTGGTCCTAGAGTAGATGAGGATGTCATCAATGAATACTATGATGAAAGAATCAAGGTATTCACGGAAGACTCGGTTCATGAGGTCCATAAATGCAGCTGGTGCATTAGTGAGACCAAATGACATGACTAAGAACTCATAATGACCATAACGGGTACGAAAGGCTGTCTTTGGGATATCTCCATCCCTAACCCTAAGCTGATGATACCCTGAACGTAGATCAATCTTAGAGAAGAAACTAGACCCTTGGAGTTGATCGAACAAATCATCTATTCTGGGAAGTGGATACTTATTCTTTATAGTGACTTTGTTGAGGTGCCGATAATCGATACACATTCTAAGGTTTCCATCCTTCTTTTTCACAAACAACACTGGAGCGCCCCAAGGGGATTTGCTCGGCTGAATGAAACCCTTATCAGTGAGATCTTTTAACTTCAGCTTCAACTCCTTGAGTTCAGCTGGTGTCATCCTGTAGGGAGAAATTGAAATTGGTTTAGTATCGGGTTCTAAGTCGATACCAAAGTCAATCTCTCGAGGGGGAGGGACTCCAGGAAAATCATCAGGAAATACATCTACGAACTCATTCACTACAGACACTGAGTATATGGAAGGAATGTCATGATCTAAAACATTAAAACTCACAAGATGACACAATAACCCCTTGGACATCATTTTATTGGCCTTAAGGTTCGAAATCAAGGGATTAGGATGACTCGAGTTGTACCCCTCCCAGACTAGCTCCACTTCATTAGGGAAACTAAATCTCACCACTTTACTAGGACAATCCAAACAAGCATAACAACAATGAAGACAGTCCATGCCAAGAATAACATCAAAATCATGCATGGGTAACTCAACCAAGTCTGCACACATAGTCTTACCACTTACAACTATTGGGCAATCCTTGTATACTCTATCAGTTCTTACATTTTCTCCTAAAGGTGTACTAACCACTATAGGATCATGTAGAACTTCATGCAATATCTGAAAAGTGAGAGTAAGCAAAGGAGTTACAAAGGAAAGCGTAGACCCTGGATCAAGTAAAGCTTAAACAGAAGTTGAGAATACTTGCAGCATACCTGTGACCACATCAGCGGACTTCTCCTGCTCCTCCCTGCCCTTCAGGGCATAGAATATGTTCCTCTTAGGAGGCTCGGCTGCTGCTGCCCCCTGTGTATTAGGCCTCGCCTGAGCATTACCTCCAGCCTGACCTCTGTTCTGTGGGCAGTCTCTAACCATGTGCCCACTCTTACTGCAACCGAAATAGGCATTAGTGCCCTGTCTGCACTCTCTATTGTGAGCACGAACACACTTAGCATAGTTCTTTTTGGGACGCTGCATCTCACCTCCATTGCCCTTCTTGGGCTCAGGTCTGCCTCCTCTAGGTGATGTACTCCTCTGAGAATTAGAGTTCCCAGAACTCTGCTGCCCCTTCTTGAACCTGGGCTGCTCACGGATTCCAAAATTGTTTCTGTGGCCTCCATGGCTCAGACCTGCCTGATCTTGAGGCTTAGGCCTCCTAGCATCACGAACGCCCCTCTTTTTGTGGCTATCCTCTACCTGCTGGACATGCATCATCAATTTGGAGAGGTCCATGTTATCATAGAGCATCGCAAATCGACACTCCTCCTCCAGATCTCTGTTGATTCATGTGAGGAACCTGCTCATCTCATCCCTGCTGTTAGATACAAGGGAAGTAGTATGCCTGGATAATTTAACAAACTTCAGTACTCATCTCATCGTTACTGTTAGATACTAAGGAAAGTAGCATACCTGAATAGTTTAACAAATTTCAGGGAATACTCCCTGACTGTCAAAGATCCCTACATAAGGTTTATAAACTTCTCAACCTTTGCCTCCCTCATCTCTCTGGGAAAAAATCTCTCCAGTAAGGTTGTCTTAAACAGCTCCCAAGTGACCAGAACTCCACCCAAAGCTCGGCTATCCTACCACAACTTGCACCAAGTCTGTGCAACATCCTTGAGCTGATAGGAAGCCAGCTCAGCCTTCTAAATATTTGTGGCCCCCATAGCCACCAAAATCTTATGTACCTCATCCACAAACTCCTCGGGGTCCTCTGAAGTCTTAGACCTTGTGAAAATAGGAGGATTCATCCTCGTGAATTCTCTCAACCTGTCAGCCATTCTACGAACCGGTGGGTTCTCCCTCTGAATATCCTGCCGGTTGACCTGGGCAGTCATAGCCTGGGCCTGCATAGTGATGGCCTGTGCCATCTAGGCCAAAGATGCTCGCACCTCCGCATCAGTCAACCCAGCTGGGTTAACCGGCATAGCCACTCCTTCAGCTGGAGCCTGGGGTGGAACCTGATTGTCCCCAACAGCTGCACCTCCTCTCCTCTGTCCAATGGTTCTCCTAGTATTCATTCTCTGAAAACAACAAAGATTGATGTTAGACACGCTCATAACACCAAGAAAGTAGACATTAGGAAAAGCACGATAAGATCAGAAGAAGGGAAATTTTCCTATGCATCACGCAGTCTCTAATTCAGGATAGTGGTGCACTTCACTACCATGACATAGAAACTACTCAATGTGGTTGATTTGAACTTATTATTCTTGGAATTTAACTGAGTGCTCTGATACCAACTTTGTCACGACCGGAATCTACACCCCTGATGAGACCGGCGTCGTTGACCTCTTAGAGGTCGCAGACAAGCCTACATACGTCATTGTTACTTCATCTAGGTTAATTTTAGCGGAAAATTTGAACTTTTTGTTTTTTTCTTTCATGCTAAACATTTTAAACTTAACATCATGGGCGTTCACAAATCAACCATCTAATATAGAGATAATCAAATGAAGAAACAGTTCATAATTGCATTAAACGTATTTTTGCCAAAATGGCACCAATACAAAGTCTAAAATGAAAGTTGAAAGAAACACTAGTGGAACATGTTCCACTAGATAAAGCCTACATCTAAGCTAGATAATAAAATTATACATTCGCGAAAGCATGAGGGCCTACCAAGTCTGGATAAAACCTCCACATCCGGATAGCTGCAACGTCAACCTGTAAGCTCTAGCGTCCACCTGTGCCTGCACCTAAAAATATAGAGTTGTATGAGATTAGTACACACTTGTACTAAGTATGGGTATATGCAAGCACACACCAAGGACATGCATGAGTAAGAATAGCTCTTTCCTAAGAACATGATTATGGAAAAACAAGTCAGTGGACTTGCCAAATTGGGATTAGGAAAGTTAGTGAACTTTCCAAATTTGGATTAGGAAAGTCAGTGAGCTTTTCAAATTTGGATTACGAAAGTCAGTGAGCTTTCCAAATTTGGATTAGGAAAGTCATGCCATGAGAGTAACATGCATCATCATACTTATCATATTGCACACAGCACATAACATCTTACACATAGCACATATCATATTGCATATAGCACATAACATCTTTAATAACATTCATTCATATGCCATGAGACCTTGGAATCATGGACTTGACATTAAGACTTTCCAAATGAGGGCTCAACATATGGTACCTCAGCTAGGGAGTCTTCATTATCAAACCCAGAGTCTGCTTCGTTCATTCATACGTACTTCATTTCATTTCGTTCATAGGCTAGTGTGAACACCAGCTATACCTAGGATGTAGTTTAAGACTTTCACCGGGTTTGCTGTGCAATGATCAAGAATAACCTAGTGTCATTACTTCAGTCTAGCTCACCTCTTGATTATCCTATCCTAACACCTTTGGTATCGTTCATTTCATTATGTGCATCATTTGAGGCTGGCCTCATTCATTCATTGGGAACTTTAACTTTAACCGACATAGATCATGTGAGCATCATGAAATCCAGTGTCTCCCCCACACCAAAAAGAGGTGGAATCATCGGCCAAGTTGACCTAAAAATGCTAGCGTACATGGGAATTTAACCCCGCCAGATCCCTATATTGGTAGTATAGGTTCGAAGACTAGGAGATATAAGGAGACCCATACCCGGCATGCCGGACAGTCTCATCTCATGAGAGTTACGTGAACCTCCGCCCTTCCCGAAGGAAGGCATCACCACTCATAGCCAGTCTATCGGTGCTCAATATAAAGTTCCATTACATTCAACTCATACGTCATGGAAGCTGGCTTCTAGTATGAGGACATCATATCTCAATAGATGATTTCTCATCTCATCATTAGTATTAAGTGTGTTGATCTTAATACTTTCATTAGAGTGTTAATAGAGACTGGTCTCTTCATTAAGTTTACACTCTCATAGGTGAGTACGTTTTGGTAACATTTACTTAGGCTAAGTCGAGATTGTTCTCATCTTTTACATTAGCCTCATATCATGTTGTCACCACATTCATTAACATTAGCACATTTGCTCTTCATAATTACTCACCCCTTTTTACGTGAATGTTCATTTCATCACATGCCAATGCACTTGGCCATTTGTGTGTTTCACACTCTTAGTTAACCCTTCTAGGGTTTCATCATTTCATTACATAATAATCATTTCATCGTATGCCAATGCACTTGACCATTTAGTGTGTTTTACACTCGTACTTAACCCTTCTAGGGTTACATCATTTCATTACATACATCTTAGGTTCACTTCTTTTAAACGTATGCTAGATTTATGGGTCTATACATACAAGCCATGAGGCTTCATTCATAGTTCGTTAAGTGACTCATATCTTCCTAAGATTATGTAGTACAAGACTTATGCATCTTGTATGTATGCCAAGATCTCGATTTTGATCTAAGTAGGCGGCATTATTCTTGAACATTTAATTCACGTATGACTTTTGTATCAATACGGAATTTGGGCAAGGGAACCCAAGTTCGAATCACTTGGACAACACTTACATTTTTCATTGATTTTATTTTTAGTTCACAAGACATTGGGACCCTAGATCGAGCCCCAACATCAACATTTCCTCTTTATTTTTCTCCTTGGAATCTCCTCTTATTTGGCCAAGGGGTTGTGGGATCGAACCCCCACAGCCCCTTTTATTTTTTTTAAAAAAATTTAATTCTCCTTGTCCAATTCGCATAGACCTTGAGGTTGTGGGATCAAACCCCCACAGCCTCTCTTTATTTTTCTTTTATTTCGCAGCCTACCTAGAGGTCGTGGGTTAAATTCCCACGCCTCACAATTCTTTTATCTTCATTTTTCTCCTTAACTCCCTTCACTGCCTTGAGGTCGTGGGTTCGATTCCCACGCCTCACCTTTCTTTTCTTTTTATTTTCCCTTTCTCCTTTACTCTCCTTCACAACTTTGAGGTCGTGGGTTCGATTCCCACGCCTCACAGTCCTTTTCTATTATTTTCCTTTGTTTCCACTTACTGCCTGGAGGTCGTGGGTTCGATTCCCATGCCTCCCATTTTATTTTATTAATTTTCTTGTACCTTACTTTTCATCCAGCACACCCAAGATCGATTCCCCTTGACCCCATTTCCCTTTTCACGTTTTTAAGGCAAATTCACGGATGACGTCACAGGTTTGAATCCTGGTGGCCTCATCCCTTTACACTCAAATAATTTCCAGATTTATTCCTCTACATTTAGCCTAAACTAAACTTGTAAGTGTGCTGGAAATTTAGTCATTTGTTTAGCTTATTTTCACCAACATTTTCACTTAAAATCTTAGGGAAATTCATACATCATTTAACACTTTTTGGGGTGCATTTTTCATAGATTCGTTTAGCCAAAAGATTTGTACTCAAATCATCCACACTTTCATTTTAATGAACATCATGATTTACATAGGTTTATGCACGTAAAATGACAACCAAAACATTATCAAATTTGGAGCCTTAACCCGAGAACCTCATTCATTGTAACATACTTTCACACGCACACACTTGCACATAATTTCGAATACATGGTTCTCTTTCATACGATTTCAAGTACACAAACATAATCATATTCATCACAAAAACATACACTACACCTAAATCTACCAGCAATCATACCAACCTACAATTCATTGGGAGCTAGTGACAGGGGCATACAAAGGGGGAACAATCCTAGTTTTCGGACTGAATAAGGGGTCTCTTGGGAAAGGGACCAAGAGAGAAGAAAACCCATGACTTTTTGACGTTAAACCATTGACTTGCTGCCCAAAAACTTCACCCAAGAACACGTCTAAGCCTCCTCAATGTCAACTCCACTCGAATGACAACCTCCCTTAGCCAAGTGTGCGATTAACGTTTGATTTCTTGTGATTTCGTGTGAGTTCTTCAAGTGTGAAGAACTTGGTTTATTTTTCTGCTTTTGTATCTTATTTTGGCAGAGAAAGTACGTGAGAAAGAATAAGAGAGATTGAGCGTGAGAGTGGAGATATAAACGTGAGAGAGTGGGAGTTGTAGGAGGCTTACGAGTCTAGTTTTACGACTTAGTCAATAGGTTTTTGTGTATTTCATAAAAATCTGATTTTTACTTTATTTTAAATCAGATAATGAATAATAACTATTAATTAATTACATTAATTCAATATCTTAAATAAAAATCACTTTAATTCATTGCTTCAACCTAGGTTCGAACCCGGGTGGAGCAAGAATTCACTTCAAGAGCCCAATTTCGGCCCTCTCTCCCCAAATTGCCCTTCCACCTTATTAATTAAATAATTAATTACATATTTAGGGTAATTACGATACTACCCTTAGCCAGGAAAAATACCATTTTATCCCTAGACCCTTCAAACCTATGATTTCCCCTTTTTAAGTCCGGTAAAGACTCCTTCGAATAAATCTTCATATTCGAGAGCCCTACATGGTTGGAACCAACCTTTCCAAGCTCAAATAACTCGCCAAGTTAGTTTGATTGGCTGTAGCAAGGGTTTCGAGGTCTGGTTTAACGCGCATCAATCCGTGTGAACCCTGGTCAAATCATAGGCATTCTTGACACATTAAGCATTTCTTATGTTATCAATTTTTAGGGTTGTTACAACGATTTAGGTCTTTATAGGATTTTGAGCTTAGAGTTTTTATGGTTTAGGGATTTTTTGATAGTTAGAAGTTTTAAGAGTTAAGTGTTTCGTATGTCTTTTTAGGGTTTATGGTTTAGGAGCTTTTTTTTTTTTTGCGTGTTTTTAAGGTTTAAGGTTTACAAGTTTTTAGGATTTAGGGTTTTAGTATATAGGGCATTGTAACAATTTTTAGGCTTTATATTAAGATTTATAGGATTTAGGGTTTCTTAAAATTTATGATTTAGTGTTTTAGGTTAGGGTTTAGGATTTAAGTCTTAGGTTTTTTTTAGGTAAGTGTTTTAGCCAAGGATTTTTTTCTCTCTACCTTTTTAGGGTTTAGAGGTTTGAGTTTTTTAATTTAAGGTTTTTAGGGTTTAGGGCTTAGAGGGTTTTTGTGTTTTTTAAGGTTTAGCATAAAGGATTTAGGTCTTTATAGGACTTAGAGGTTAGTGTTTTTCTTGGTTTAGCTTTGTTTTTTTTTTTTTTTTTAGGGGTTATAAGGATTAAGTATTTTTTAGGGTTTTAATTGGTTTAGGGTTTATTTTTTGTTTTTGTGTTTTTTAGTTTGAATGTTATAGATTATTAGGATTTAGACTTTAACGCTTAGTGTTTTTAGTGTTTTTATAATTTTGAGGGTTTATATTTTGGTTTATAGGATATAGTGTTTCTTAATTTTTAGGGATGTTAGGATTTTAGGTTTAGGCTTTAAGGTTTATGGCTTAATGTTTTTTTTGGTATAGGGTTTTAGGTTAAGGGTTTTATCTAGGTTTCAGTGTTTAGGGCTTAGGGTTTATTAGGTTACATTTTTTTAAGTTTGGGATATAAGATGGGTCTTGGTAGGGTTTACAGCTGAGATATTTTGGGTTTAGGAATTTTGTATTGTAATGTTTTTAAGGGTTAAGTGTGTCTTAGGATTTTGGGTTTAGGGCTTAGGTTTTTTTTGGTGTTGTTTAGATTTAGGATTTACGGATTTTTAAGATTTAGGGCTTAGATTTTAGGGTTTTGTATGGCTTTCAAATGATTTTTGGGTTTGTTTTAAGATTTATTGTTTGTTAAGCATTAGGATTTTAGGTTAGAATTTGGGGTTTTCGGTTAGAGTTTAGAGTTTAGCGCTTTGGGATTTTAGGGTAAGGTTTTTAGGGTTCGACATATTTATGGTATAGGGCTTTTTATTTTTTAGAGTTTATCATATAATAATTAGGGTTTGGTAGGGTCTCGAGCATAAAATTTTATGTTTTGGGTTTTTTAGGGTTTAACAGTTAAGTGTTTCGTAGGGTTTTGAGGTTTATGGTTTAGATCTTAGGGTTTTGTAGGGGATGTAAATGAGTTTTTGGGTTTATTTTAGGGTTTATATAAGATTTAGGTTTTCTTAAGTTTTAGGGTTTAGGGCATAGGGTTTTTTAGAATAAGGTTTGTAGTATTTATTTTAGGGTTTCTAGGATTTAGGGTTTCTTAAAGATTAGGGGTTACACTTTCTTAGTGTTTTAAGTTTAGGATTAAGAGTTTTAGGTTACGGTTTACGGCTTAGTGCTTACAATTTTTTAGGTTTAGTGTTTTTGGTTTGGGTTCTGTATTTAAGGCTTAGGGTTTTTCAGGTTTATTTTTTTGGATAACATTTGTACAGGATATGGGGCTTAGGGTTTATTTACAATTTTTAGGGATAGGACTTTGGGGTTTTTAGGATAAGGTCTTTAGGAGTTTATAGGTACATGGTTTAGAATATACAATTTACGGCTTTATTGGGTTTATGGCTTATCATTTTTTAGGTTTAGTGGTTTTTGGTATTTGGTGTTTTAAAGGGTTAAATGTTTCTTAGGTTCTTATGATTTAGGGTTTAGAGCTTCGCGTTTTTAGAGGTATAAAATGGGTTTTTGGGTTCATTGGATTTGGGTTCATAGGGTTTTATGTTTAGGATTTAGGGTTTTAGGTTAGGGTTTCGGGTTTAGGATAAGTTTTTTTTTAGGTTTAGGCTTGTAGGTTATGAGTTTTATCTACTTTTGTAGGTATTTGGGTTTTGTTGGTTAAGATTTGAAGGGTTTTATACCTTTAGAATTTAGGGCTTAGGTTTTTTTTTGTGTTTTTAGGATTTAGTAAATACGATTTAGGGAATTATAGGGTTTAGATCTTTGAGCTTTTTAGATTTAGGGTTTTTTGGGTTTTTAGGAGTTTAAGGGTTAAATGTTTATTAAGTCTTTTTAGGGTTTAGGGTTTAGGGGCTTTAATTATTAGTTTTTTGTGCTTTTAAGGTTTAGGGTTTACGAATTTTTAGGATTTAGGGTTTTAGAGTATAGGATTTTCTAATAATTTTTAGGGTTTATATTAAGATTTATAGGATTTAGGGTTTCTTAAGATCTAGTATTTAGGTTTAGGTTAGGGTTTAAGACTTATGGCTTTTTTTTTTTTTGTAGGTTAAGGGTTTCATCCTAGGGATTTTTTCTAGGTTTTTATGTTTTAGGGGTTTGAGCTTTTTCAGTTAAGGTTTTTGTCATGACCCGGATTCTAGAATCCGAATCGCAACCGGCGTCGTTGACCTCTCAGACGTCGTAGACAAGCCTCTTCTTGCATTCATCACATTCATATAGTTAAATTTACGGAAAATTTAAAACTTTTTAAAGTATGAAGTATACATAGACTTCATATAGTTGTTACATAGATTCATTATATACTAAGATCAAATTAAAGAACAACCATCTATCACTAAAGAACCAATTCGAAATAAAAGATGAATATATCATAATAAGTTGCCAAAATGTCCTTACATCCAAAAGCTTCGAAAATAAAACATATGAAAGAAACGCTAAGTACAACATCCTCTAGCTATGTCTAAATACTAGGCTAGACTAAAATTGTAGCATCCTCAAAATCAAGAGGACCTACCAAATGGTCTGAGAACGCTGAGTCCAAACCGCTGCAATTAGTCTTCAATCTGCTCTCTGACCTGCACCTATAAAAGATTAAATTTTCTAGGGTTAGTACACCACTTGTACTAAGTATTGGTGTATGCACACATACACATAAGACTATGCATGATCAAGGAAAGCTCTTCATATACAACATGCCATTTCTGGAAAGTGTAGTCACTAGACTTTCCTAATTCGTTAGTTGTGAATTGTTGTAAGAATATGATGTATTTTAATGAATTAAAAGAACACAACTCATTTTCTATGTTATTACAAGACATTAGAATCATCAACATAATTTTCGAACAACTCGGCCGAAGATTTGAGATTTTAATCCCCTTGAACCCGAGAGCTCCTCTTTTTACACTTTTTATTTTTCAGTCTTTTTCTTCTTGTTGTTGTGTTGTTCAATAATTACTTTGGTCCTACGTTTTACTTACAAGTGCAATGATTCATTGTAGTCCCATACCTACAATGAATCGAGTAAGTAATCCGAAGAACTAAGGAAATGATTTGGCTACCCTATCTCAAGTTTGATTTTCCATTATTGTTAGATTGGGCATGAATATATTTATAAGTCAATACTTATTGGCTATACTCATTCTTTAATTGATTTCATAATATGTGTAGTTCTTGGGGCATATCAATAAAACTTATGATCTTGCTTACTTTGGGCATGAAGTCTTTATAAGCCAATCTTTATTGGCTAAATACATTAGTTGATCATTTTGGATAATATTTGAATTCATTATAAGCAATGATCATTTTCAGAATAAAAGAAGTCATTATAAGCCAATTTATTTGGCTTTGATCATTTTCATGATGTGAAGATAATGAAGCATATATCTTCATTTGGCACAAGTCAATAACTTGTTAAAATTTCTTTCTTATCAACATTGGCACTCATAGCTCTTACTTTCTTAGTTCCCCTTGAACTTATATCTCTTCTTTCTTGTTATTTTCTTAAAGAAGTCATTATAAGCCAATCTTATTTGTCTATTCCAATTATTTGCTGAAAACTTCATTGGTATCAACACTGACGATTGATATTCATAAGCTCTTCCTTTCATAGCTCACTTTGAACATACGTTACTTCTTCTTTCTTTCTTACTTTCTTAGAGACAACTTTGAAATTAAGATCATGCGAGCTAACATGAAATCCAGTGTCTACCCCATACCGAAAAGAGGTGATTTAACGATCAAAATGAATCCAGATCATGTGAGCTAACATGAAATGCAGTGTCTGCCCCACACCGAAAAGGGGTGATTCCCGGCTAAGGTGAATCCATGTCAAGTGTTTACCCCACACCAAAAGAAGTGGTTCACGACTATAGTGAACCAAGAACATTCTTTTGATCATTAACCGACATAAATCATGTGAGCTAAACATGAAATCCAGTGTATACCCCACACCAAAAAGAGGTGATCTCACTGGCCAAGGTGAGATCAAAACATACCTAGCTCTCTTAGGTGGAAACCACAGGCTAGTTCCTTTGTTGGCTAGACATAGTTTGAAGACTAGGAGACATATGGAGATTACTTATCCACCTCGGTGGTAGCCTCATCTCATGAGACTTACACGTGCAAGGACAGGCTCATAGCTAGTCTATCGATGCTTTGCTCACTTTCTTCATCTTCTTATCTTTTAGAGTTGACTCAAACATTATGGAAGCTTTATTCTAGATTGAGGTTTACTTACTCTATTGATAACTTGTCATCCCTTTCTTTACATTGCTGAAATGTGAATTGTCCTTACATAACATCTTTTGGTGTTAATGAGACTTATCTCACACATTCTAACACCATCTTCCGTGACTATTTTAACATAGCATTTTACGTGTATGTGAGACTTGTGTCACTTCCTTTAACACCTCATTCTGGTAACTTTCTTAACTTATACATATTTAAATATTTTAATACTCACTTTACTTGTTTGTATTCGTTTAGTAGTTGCATATAATCGTTTATGGACGATGAGCACTTCATTCAATGAGTTAAATATGTTCATAGTTCATTCGTTTAGGGCATGTTGGGACTTGTCCCAATGAATGGCATGCCCTTGGATATGGATTCATTGAATTACTTTAGGAGTACTTAAGTTGTCATTTCAATCTTTTGGCTATATATGATTGGCATAAATTTAGTATTGGCCTAGAAAATTTGGAAAAGACTTCATAGCTATCTTTGTTGGCACAAGCCAGAGTTACAATCGTTCATGCTTAATTTGGGATACATTATTGATTATCCAATCTTTTAATTATTTAAAGATAACATTATATCCAATTTTATTCATCTTGTTTGACAATGTGTGTTAGCCATTTTATTGCGATAAGCCAAACATTCACTCAAATTATGATTTCATGGAGATCTTATTAGCCAACCTTATAATATATCTTAAACATCACATTAATAGTCTTTGGACAGTCTCATATGAACACTTTAATGAACATAACATTTTCATCAAATCACGATTAAAAGTAGGTATGCATATCACGACCGTAACATCTCAATACTTAACATTTTCGGAACAATGTAACATAGCATCATTGTTTAATTCACGTAAGGAACACTTAACATCATACGAGTTCAATTTATAGGTTTATTCGAAATTTACAAAGCAAGAACCCTACACATTAAGATCAGACAGCACAACATACCAACAACATGATCAACACTAATCTATACAACATTGAAAAAATAACAAGGATACTAGGGAAAAGGGAGGTTCGACGAGAACCTTTGGAAACAACCCTAGTTTCGAGATTTCATGGATTTGTTATGATGTAAAGTACTCTTGGAGAAAGAATTCAAGGAGAGAAACTCATACCTTACATAAAACTTAATCTACGAAGACTACCTTGCACGAAACCTTGAAGAAACCTTGGAATCGCCTAAGAACGTCGATATAAACTTTTCCCATTTTTGTTTTCGTTGTTTACTGTTTTGCGTTTGTGAAACTCTTAGTGTTTGAACGTGAGTCTAAGTCTTAGGAACTGATCTTGACTCATTCAACTAAGGCTTAATAAGTTAATTAAATAAATTAATTAATTAATTACCAAAATGCCCCTCCTAAGTTGACTAAACATAGGAGGATGTTGACTTGACCAAAAATCTTTAAATTGGTGTTGACTCGGCCAATTTTAGAAATTGTTATTAATTTATTAAATCCTTAATTTAATTAATTAAGGGACCTAGGGTAATTACTAAAGTACCCCAAAGTCATTGGGACCATCACTAATCCTTTTGGTCCATCCTAGGTTAAGTACTAGGATGTTTCTTGAGTCATACTAGGATAGTGTAAGGATTTCGGTTTGACCATTTAATTTAATTAAATAAATTGATAATTTAATTAATTAGGTGACCTAGGGTATTTACTAAAGTAACCTTAAGTGGTTATGACCATAAGTAACTCTTTGGACCTTAGGTTAGGTACTAGGTTGTCCCTTTCTTGTCTTAACCAAAATCTGGAAAATTCCTTTGTAGTTTTGGTTTTAGCCTTTTAAAATAATTAATTAAGTTTCTAAGTTAATTAATTAGGTAAACTAGGGAAATTACTAAAGTACCCCTAAGTTGTTAGGACCATAACTAACCTTTTGGACAATCCTAGGTTAGGTAATAGGTTGTCTCTTTAACTAGTTACTAGGTTAGTGTCACCCGGTTAGTTATTAGGTTGTCGGGTGCACTAATTGGTTCATTTTGGTTAGTCCTAGGTTAATTAGCTAGTTAGGGAAGTTAGTTAGAGTCTAGAGTTTGCTAGGAAGTTAGGCCCCAGATAGAGGGACCCGTCCGCACATGCTGCCCCTTAACTACCCTAACTGAATTTGGTTAGGGTGGTCCCCTTTTTTGGCCGATTTTCACATGTCATGCACATGTGCTTGCACATGTGTTGGTTGTACTTTCCTAACTAACTATTCTTGATGTCCTATTTGGAGTATTTACTTATTGTCCCAAGGACCCTCACCATGTCCTTGGGCACTGCTTAATTTACATTATCATTATAAATGGTCATGTGCTATGGTACTAGGCTTGACACTTGGATACCTAGTACCTAATGTGTTACTATTACGCAACATGATATCTTATGTTGGAGAAAAACTTGGAAAATCAATCTTCTTCTTTGGACTTCAAAGCTTCATCAATGGAGGTTTTTGGAGAGAAGGAATGGAGATTTTTTGTTTTGAGTTGAGAGTTTTTCTTAATTGGTGACTCTTGGGGTTTAAAAAGACTTAATAACCATCAATATGAAGTCCCCAAAATTGTCAAAACACCCCTGGACATATAGTACCATTTAACTAATTTGAATTTGACTTAAAAACGACACGACCAAATCTAAGACATAGTTGCGCGTCGGGGAGGCACTTCCAGTTCTTGGTTTTGGAAAATTTAGAGAAAGAATGGTTTGTGTCGGCCCCGCGTTGCAGGGAAAACTATTTTCCCTTTGAAAGTAGCAGGCGCGAAACGCTGGCACTGCAATATCTTGGTTGCCCCAACAACTTCATTGGCCTATATGTGGGTCCTCCTCAACGACCGTTTGGCTGGTTTTTTGCTGTGTCATTATTGGACATTTTGACCCTTTACATGTTAGGCTATGTGTAGGAACCAGTAATTCTCAATTTTACCCTCATACCATACCAGAAAACTCCACTGCAAAACACTACGACACAATAGTTCAACTTCGACTAGTTTTCGGACGTCTTGGACGTTTCAGTTCCAAACTCTTCCAAACTCCTTAAACTGACTTCTATCCCAATAACTATAAATGTTATGACTTTATAACGTCATGACACACATTTTAGTCTCTAGCTTAACCTAATTAATTTTAGAGGTGTTACATTCTCCCCCACGTGAACATTATTCATCCTCGAATGACACTTGCTTCATTTTAAACACTTTCAAGAGAAAAGACTCAAGAATAGCAACTCATAACCATACCAGACGATATACAATACACACAACTAGGAGGAACACCAATTTCACATACTTTAAGAGACTCAAAACACAAGTAGAAGATACTACTTCTACAACTCATCATGCAATAAGACTCACATTCTTCATTTTATATAGGACAAAATCATTATCCACACATTATATGCTCATATAAATTAATTCTATACACATTACAACCATTTTTGATGAAATAACAATTTAATAAAATTTCAAAATTCTTTACACCGAAGTACTACATCTCTTACATTGAAGTATGCTATAACATTCAATAATGCAACTTTTAAGCAATTTATGATGGAAGCATGTCAATATGAAAGACAAAACCATATACACTTTTTTTTACAACATAAACACAACTTCATGAAATGCACAATGCAAGGAGAACAATAAAATTTATTTTGAACTACACTACTAAACAACATGCAACATGGAACATGCTACTATCACTTTCTCTCTCTCTCAATATTGAATAGAATAGAAGAGAAGAGACAACAAATCACAACCAAACTACTCACCATACTCCATCATTTAGAAGGAACCCACTACCACACAAGAGAAAAAATTATAATTTACCGGCATCATCACCTGACTTTGTTCCCCTAGCTTGGAGAGCCTAGAAGCAATTCCTTTTTGGTGCATCAACTTGCGGAACACTTGGAGGAGCTTTCTTGGCATCTATTCCTCGAGATGAAATAGTATGACAATCCCTCACCTTATGACAATCCTTACCACAAACATATAAACCTCTGGTACCGTCTAGATATTTTGCACAGTGCTTCTTCCCATACGTAGCAAAAATAGGCTTAACACCTTAAGAATTACCACCAACCTCAACCTTGACCTTAGCAGCACTAGATCCATCTTAGTTTGGATCCCTCCTCTTAAACCTAGGTTGGTTTTGGTCATCGGATCTACCCCTCTTCATGTTCCTTGAAATCCTACTAAGTTTGGACTCCTCAATAGATTGTTTATACACCATAAATCTAGACAAGTTCATGTCACCACGGAGCATGGTCGCCACTTTGCTTTTACAAGGTCAGCAACACAATCACAAACCTATGCTTATGATCCCTAGTGTTAGACGACAAGAATGGAGCATACCTAGAAAACAATGTGAACTTCACAGAATACTCTACAACACTCATTGTCCCTTGCCTAAGTTTAATGAACTCCTTAACTGTAAGACCCCCAAAATGAGATGGGGTGTCTAGAGCCAAACATTGTTGTATTAAGGTTATAATGTTCTAAAATGACTTATAATATGGTTAAGAGGAAGTGTGAAAAGTATGAGGTGCATTGGAAGTCAAACGTCAAGGATCGACCAAAACGTTAGACGACTAGTCACCTATGTGCCTCATGTGTCTAAATTATATGAAATAAGCCTAAAGAGTGTTGAAATGAGTCATAATGATGTTAAATTGTATTATATGAAGTTTTGAGAAGTTTGGAGGTCAAACGTCCAAGAACGTCCAAGACGTTTGAAAGTTAGCCCTTGAGACATTCATGTACATCTTCATGGGGCCTGGCATGTTTGGATGTGTTGCAGGTGTTTGTTTTGGGTGAAACTTATGTGTAATGTGTACAACTTGTTAAGGGTTGTATTTACGTTAGAAACGTCCAGGTACGACTTCTAAAGGGACCCGCAAAAGGTCCTACAAGAAGGACCCAAGGGTGGTCGAGACACTGCTTTGGCAGTGTCAATCGACGGATCAAACGACGGCCAGTTGGTCAACCAACGGCTCGTAGGTTAGGTATCGTCGATTTTTACTTAGCTTGGTCAGGTATCAATCCAAAAATTGGCCAAAGACCAATTGACGGAATCCAATGCATGGCCCATCGACTGACCAACGACCAATAGATGGTCTCGTCGATGGTGGCCTACAACCTGTGCCTGTGTATTGTTTTATTAAAGGGGTGAATGGGAAATTCATCCTACGTCCTAAACCGAATCTGATTGAGTTATTTACCTAATTTTGGGTGTATATAAGTCATCAAACACGTGAACCTTCCATTCCCAATCCCATACACATGTAAGAAAGCTTTCCCTCCAAAAATCTTCTCCCTAAAAACCTCCATTGTTGTTGAAGCTCAAAAATAGCTTGGAGCTTGGAATGGCATGATTTCTTCACCAAGTTTTAGAGGTCATCATGTAGATAAAGGTATGGTGATCTTCATCTCTACTTATCCTTCCATCTAGAGAGTTAAATCTCAAAGTTTCAAAACAGGAAAAATAATGATCAAACATCTTCTTCTTTAATCTGCCATGGGTTCTTTCTTAAATTGATTTTAAAGGCATAATATGAATGTGTTCGTGATTATCTACTTATTTGGACGTGGTTTTCAATACAATTGCATGATGGACCCATGCTCTCTCACAAATTCGATTTTAGTCTATGTATGGCTTTGTGATCTCGATTTGTTATCTATTGAATTGTGATTCTATTATGTTAAGGTGGTTATATCTACTGTTATTTACATGAGTTAATGTTTAATTAATGTTGAAGGATCCATATGGATCAATGTATGAAGAATTCCACATGACTACTATATGATCTATGTATTCACTATAAGGTTGGCTTTATGTCGATTGTTGTAAGACTTTGGATTACGTTAAGTTGCTTGTAGCTACTGTTTTAGGCTATATAATGATTGATTTATGGATATGAATGTCTTATTATCAAAGTAAAGAATGATTGGCATGAATAGATCTACACCTTATAATCTATCGATTGAAAATACTATGTATGTGATGTGGTCTATATCTTTAGATTATGTGAAGCATGATTTCTTTGAGTAATGGTCTAATTAGCTACTAACTAACATGTACAACATAGTTAAAATATGATTGATTATCAAGGCCTTAGAGAATCAATAGTATCGGTTAATTCCTCTCTAGTGTAGCGAATTAATAAGCCTAATGCCTATGTTGGAAGCTTGATCTTGAAGTGCTTTAAGCATGATTTCTTTATGACTAAGTGTATGATTATCTACTGACTTTGATTTATATTATTGATGAAATATGATCTATAATTCATGTAAGTGAAATTGGATGGTCTATGTCCTTCTACATTCTAGTATGTTAATCATATGTTTTAATAGTTTGTAGCATGGCTTTGTAGTAGCTTATGCATGATTTTGTGTATGATTATTATGTTTTAACTACTGCCTATATTTGAATTATTGATTTAATAGTAGTAAAGGTCAATGATGACCAAAGGCTAAAGGATGGGTAAGAATTGGTTTATACTTCTACTTCACTATTTCTTTATAGTAATGTTGATGAAGTCTTGTATGGCATTGTCCACTTATGGTGGTAGTGTTTACTTTATTTTCATTATATATGTGTTGACCATGGCCTTGAAGGCAAATTGATGAACTTATGAACATGTTCTCATTATGATACTATGAGAAGTTTATGCCTACTTTCCTATTCTAGTTGTGATTTAGGTTGTATTGCTATTGTATAAGCATGTGTATATCCATGTTAGGGTAAAGTATAGGTGCTTCCATTGATGTGTTAAAATGGTTAATAATCCCTTACCTATGTACCCGTACGTGAATGTATGAATAGTACAAGTTAGGAGTCTTAAGTGTAACATGAGTTGACTTTTCTCCTATGCTATAGTGTGTTGTGTTATCTATGCTTGAAAGAGTATTATGTTCTAAGAGGGTGGCTGCCGCAATGTGTTGATATCCATAATGTGATCATGTTGACCAATGTACACACACACTCACTTTACATGCGTGTTACAAGTAGTATAGGTCATGGTGTCTAAATGAAAGGTAGTTCTCCTATTTACTAGTGTCTACTACTATGTGTGTTATGATGATGTTTATGAAAGTATGATATGTCTTTCCTTAGCTAGGATGACTTGATAGGTGTACTAGTATGGGCAAGGGTATGAGACTTTGCCTATGCATTGCACATGTGTACCTTGATAGGATAGTTCCTAGGTTTGGTTTCTATGTGCATGAATATGAATGTATGGTCATGTGCGGTCTTAATGTGTTATGTGAAAGGTTTTCTCACATATAAGTATTCACACACACGGGTATGAAGATCTAGTCAAGAGAGGGGCCTTGAAAGATGTATTCATGTGTACCTAAACTAGATGGTTCTATACATATGCTATGTCCATGTGAAATGATTTCTCACATGAATTAGGTTGATGAACTCTCATCTATGACCTATGAGCTAAGCATATGAGGGGATGACTCTCCTAAGACTATATTTTATAAATAAATGTTAATAAAGGATTTTTCAATAAAGGGAACTTATCTTAGCACCGAGTGAACTTGACAATGGGAGGTGATGACCTTTTCATGAAGAGGAAAGGTTCACCCTATAGTTTCCCATGTGATGTTGACTATACCTTTTTAGGGGTATTTCATCCGAGGGATTCCCATGAGAAGAGGCCCAATTACCATATGGTACGAAGAGACAATACCTATCTCTTAGTTCTTGAACTATGTTGCCACCACAGGAAGACTTGCTAATGAATCCATATATGAAGCTATATTTATATTGGCTTTTACCTTGGACGGTAGACCACCTTCCCTCGGTGTAAAGTTTTATGACACCGGATTCCATGTTTAGAATCACATGGTCTATGGCTGTTAAGGTTATAGTTTCCCTAAAGTAAAATGGACAATGGAAGTGGATGACTAGGACCCTAACTAGAATGACTTAAAGGATGTTAATTAGTATAGGTGGAAATAATGAACCCATCTAGACATTGCACAAGTTCTCCTTAGGAAGTTCTAGGAAGGTGTTCTAATGCATGTGTCTATGTATATGTTCTTTATGCACAACTTGGTAGTATTGGTCTACTTGTTATGAAGATGTGCATGGTATGAGTCTATATGTATGATGTTGATATTATTGACTACATGGTAAAGGTCTTGCATTGACATGAATGAAGTTATATTCACTTACTTGTTGACGTATGAATTGGATGGTAAGGCTTGTGGTCTTATGATAGGTTTACTAAGTATGTGTGAGGTTATGGGGATTCACATATACATTTCACTAGTATATTTAGAGTAGGATTATGGGTAAGGTCTTCTAATGCATTGATGTGAAGTGGAGTTGGTATATGTTCAAGTTAAAAGTAGTTTATTGTAATGTCCTGATGTTTTGACTTAAATGTGTTTTTGATGTATTATGCCTATATGAGGATAAGTGCTGGTTTATGTAGGTTGTATGTATGATTTCTGTGTGATCTTAAGGTGATAGATTGTACCAAGTATCACTAGAGGGTTACTTGGGAAGTTAATGAATAAAAGGAAATAAAGCTCACTGTTAAGGGAAAAGAGCTCACTGTAGTGTGACTCAAAAATGTCATAAATTCTATATGTGATCTTATGCAATGTTTGGCGTTTGAATATGTTTATATGAAGTATGTGAATGATATAAATGTTATTGAATTAAGGTTTTATGATTTACTCAAAATGACATGAAGTATGATTTCAAGGAAAATGACCCTTTTAAATGCATGTTTTTGCATGGTTACCATACTTAGTTCATTCTTGTGCTAATCCCATTCTTCTCTACTTTTTACACAAAGTTTAGGTTATGAATGTTTAAAGGATATCTTGAATGGTGAAGATCTTGATAGATGACTCCCAATCTCAATGAAAGGAATCCTTAAGTTCAAGGATCTCCTTCTTATGTATTTATTTTAAAGTCTTTAAATATTGTATAGTTATGTAATGTGTCTTATGGGTCGTGTCCCTAATGTACTCTAATGTTGTTGAGTCTAAGATGAGAAAGAGACTTAAGGTCTATATATGTATTATGATTTATGTTTTATATATATAAAGTAATGTTCTAGCATATGATGAGCTATGAAAAGTTTTAAATTTTTCGCTAAATTTACTATGTCAATGTGATGAATGACAACTATGGGCTTGTATAAGACCTCCGAGAGGTCAAGTACGCCAAGTTACTTCTAGGGGGTGCAACCCCGGATGTGACAAACGTGGTATCTGAGCATGTGGTTTATAAAGTTGTTTTAGGTTCTAAAAGTCTCATATTTCCACATCTAGTAGAGTCTCGTAGCATTGGTGGTGAGTCGCTACACATCAAATGGTACGGGAGGCTATAGGACGATAGAGTTTCCCTTCTTCATCATTCTCATATCGTGCCATAGAACTTTACTCTATAAGATCTCTCTCTTATGTTTGCTTGTCCGGTGGTCTTTTAAATGTGATTGCTTGGATGAGATTGTATCTCTATGCTTGAGGGAGAAAAGGTGAGTTTAAAGTCTTATCTTGGTTTTATGGTTGAATTAGTATGTGTGAAGGTGAATTTTGGCATGTTTTGATGATATGATGCCATTTATGGCTATGTATGAGACTTATGTGAAATATCATGTTATTTTAAAGAATGTGTGTCATAATATAGTTAAGGCATGTTAGAAGTTATTATGGTTAAAATGAGTTCTTTTGGAAGGATGTGTTCCTATAAGGTTTTACTTGATGGTAGCCTAATACTATGATTTGAACTTGAAATGCTTAGTGAGTACCCATGGAAGCATGTTACCCTAAGAATATATACTTAAAAGTGTTCAATGTTTTCGTTTGTATATATGTGGTTCTTGATATGTGCCTAGTATGGATTTGAGTTCTTTGTATAAACTTGATCCTAGGTGTGATGATAGTATGCTTCTCTTGGTAAAGTTTGGTATCTCATATTGTCATGTTTTTCCCATCGATTGCCTAAATGTTGCATTTTGGAATTTGAAAGCATGCTCACTATAATGATAGGCAGCTTACTGTAAGATTTTTAGGAAATCAACTAAATTGTACTTTGATTGGAAGTCGTTGAAATGTGTATAGAATTGACGCATATGAGCATGATAAAGAATGTAAAATGGAGATTTACAATTTGGAACGAAGAATGAGAGTCTTATGGAATGATGAGTCGTATAGTTGTCTCTAACTTCTTATTGTATTGTGAGTTCCTTGATGTTGTGTATAACGCCCCAAAATGAACTAAGGTGAACTAGAGCCTCATGGTTGTTTCTTGAGTTAATTTTAAGTTAAACGGAGTTAGTTGGTGTCCTTAGGCAGTGTGCAAGGTTTGGTTAAGTTTGGAGTTCAATCGACCAAAAACGTCCATGACGTTCGGATGATATGCCTTAGAATGTACTTGTATGTCTTGGCGAGTTTGGATGAGTATTATGTGTTCGTTTTACTTGAAACATGCGTCGGATGTTCCTTAGACCTAGACGAATTAGTTTAGGGGGTTGACGTCTGGGCACGACCTCACCTAGGACCCCAAGGACTCTAGATGAAGGGCCCCAGGACTTGGGCAAGTCTGCCCATCAGTAGCTCACGACGGCCATGGCGACGGTCCGTCGTACTCAGGACGGTCCGTCATACTCAGGACGGTCCGTCATACTCAGGACGGTCCGTCGTACTCAGGACGGTCCGTCGTACTCAGGACGGTCCGTCATACTCAGGACGGTCCGTCGAGCCAGGGCGTCGTGGGTGACAGAGAGTGAAATTGGGACAGGCTCCATTTAGAAGCCAAGTGTTCCTCGACGGAACCCCGTGATGGTCCGTGGTGGACGTGACGGTCCGTCGAGGAGGTCTCGTCGACGAAGCCTGCCAGTGCATGATTTAAAGGCTGCCAGCTTAGGGTGTTTTATGTAAATACACCCCAAGCCTTATAAGACTCTCTTACACCCTAAACCTAGAGAAGAGCCCCCTTTTCTCTTCAAGATCCAACTCTCTCTTTCTCTCAAGAAAACTCTCTCAACTCTCTTGGAAGCTAGAAGTCAAGGAAGGATAGGAGGACGGATTGGGAATTGTTTCTTCATCAAATTCGTGGGTTTCTTTCTCATAAAGGTATGGTATCCATTCTTGAATACCTTTCCATTCAAGAAGCCAACTTCCAAAATGGTTTTCAAAAGGGGTTTTAAACTCAACTTCTTCTAAACTTTGATTTCTATTATGGGTCTTCTTGTAACTAAGTTCTAATGGTTTAAATGTATTTATCTTGGTTTGAATAGATGGTTTTGATGTTAAAACTCCATGAAACTCTTGTATATGCATACTTCAACTTTTGGCATGAAAATGGGTTATGTGAGCATGATTTGAGTAAGGTATGAATTTGGGTCTTCTTGTGTATGTCATGTTGGTGTAGCTACTGCCCTAATGGCCTTCATATGGTGAAATATTGATAAATTGCTTATGGGTAATGATGGTTTGATTTGTTGATGAGTTGCTCTTATTGTATAGTTCTTATTATGAATTGCTATTTGAGTGGTATGGTCCACCTTATGGGTGGCGGTGCTAATTGATGAACTTGATGTTACTTAGTATGGTTTGAGTATGTGACCTTGAAGGTCTAATATGTGAAATGAAGATATATTGGAAATGGGTCTTATGTTGTGTTTGATGTAGCTTGAATTGCATGTTTGACCTAGTTTATGTCTAAATGAAGTATATGATTATGAGAAGTATGTAGAGTGTGTAGCTTGATGAATCAAGGTTAAAGTATGAGTAGAACTTGATGAAGATGAAATGATGCTTATATGCAAGGTGTGCACATGTACACACACACTCTTCTAAGATTTGTATTATGTCAAGTTGAGCAAAAAGGGGAAATCTTGAGGTGGACACACTTCGTGAGTTGAGATGTAGTGTCTAGTAACAACCTCTCCATTTCCTAGTGAGCTTTCTATGATAGACTTTTATGTTGAGAAATCCGTGTGGAGTTATGCCTAGCACCGAGAGGATATAAAGGGGAGGTGGATTGCACTTCGTTAGTTGAGATGTTGTAATCCAAAGTACCTCTTGAGATGAGTACTCCTCGTTAGTAGAGAGTGAGTTACTTAGTAGCAATCTCCTTATCCCTTAACTATGTGCCCGCATAGGTGTAGCTATTGGAAAAGCCATGTAAACGCTAAGAAGCATGACCTTACTCTAGGCAAGTAAGGATCCCTCATCCGATAGGGGTTAATATCGGGATTCCATGTCTAGCTCTCATGGTCTTTGTCGGTTAAGCTAACTCCCACAAAAGAATTGATTTGAAACTAATTATATTGTGTATTGTTGAAATTGTGTATGTATGTCGTGAAGTGCTCAATCCACATTAGTTACCAAGTAGGAGCATTGAGTGGGAGTAGTAGTATGGGATGCTATTCTCACATTGCACTCGGTGTGACCTATACCTACTATGGGAGAAGAGTACCTTCATGAAATCCGTGTGAATGAGTACTATGGTGTAGTGTTATGGAGGATTATTGTGGAGTACTTGAGTAAATGGAATCCATTAGGAGTACTAAGTGGGAGTGGTAGTATGGGATGCTACTCTCACATTGCACTTGGTATGACCTATATTTCCATGAGTGTTTCGCATATGTTAGCCAAGGGCGTGGATTTGATTTCTAACGAAGTAAGCCTAAGATTAGGTAGTTTTAAGGGTCGCTTTGGTGTGCTTGAAGGGAGGTGTAATGAGAGTCCCTTCTTGGCTCACCTTAGGGAGTCTTAGAATAACCTTGGGTTAGGGCAACTTCAAAGAAAAAGGGTTCATATGACTTGGACCGTGCCTTTCACTGTAAGGTCTTCATGGTAAGAATTCAAAATGTTCACTATGATGCTTTATTCAATTTTATTGCAAGTTTAGCAAAGTTAATTGAAATGTTCCTTTTGCTTACTTTAAGTTTGGTAAGATAGCCATAAAGTATTAATTGTTGATTCTTATGTGGGTTTGCTTCTAGATTCATGAAGGTTATATTTGAATTGCATAAAAGCTATCTTTACTAAAATGTCCCTTTTTGCATGTTTTTGCATATGCCATACTTAGTACATTGTTGTACTAACCCCATACTTTTTATACCTTATGAGTATAGGTTGGAAGCCTTTGGAGGATCGAAGTTGAAGCTTGGGAATTCTATCTCTCAAGACTTGGGTATGTCCTCATATATTCGAGGACATAGTTTTTATGTTTCTTAGTTTCCTTATTAAGACTTAAAAATGTATTTATTCTATTGTAAAGGGGCGTGTCCCTAAGATTTTAAGTTGTGTCTTTAAGTTGGCTTGTGACGATAAGGTTCCTAGTATTTATGAAAAAGACTCCTTTATTTATTATTATCGTGAAAAGTTTTAATTCCGCACTACTTTTCATGCTTTATGTTATGAATGCGAGTTAGAGGGCTTGTACGAGACCCCAAAGGGGTCAAGTACGCCGGTCACGATTCGAAGGTTTTCCCAATCTTCTAGGGGGTGCTTTCGGGTCGTGACAAGACTTGGTATCAGAGCATAAGGTTTTGGGAAATAGTTTAAGGTCTAAAAGTCTCACAAGCCACATCTAGTAGTATCTTGGTCATTGGTGTGAGTCGCGACACATCCATGGACAAGAGGCTATAGGATGCTAGAAGTTTCACTTTCTTCTCTATTCTAGTATCGTGCCTTATAGTTGAGTATATAAGGTGTCTATTCTCAACCTCTTCTTTTGTGTTTTTAGGACATGAATACGAGGAGATCGACCGCTAGAAGGGAGGAGGGAGGTGTACAAAATGAGAGAGTCCTTCCCCATGTTGACCAAGTTCCTATTGTTGTCTTAGGGGAGAAAAATGAGGAGGTTCCTCTTCAAGAACCTCAAGTGCCTCCGGAACCTCAAGGACCTCAAGTGCCTCCTATGCCTCAAGCTCCTTTTGTTGAGGGTGATATGACTAATGCGGAGTTGAGGGCTGCCCTAATGAACTTGACCCAACTCATGACGGCTCAAGCTCAAGTTGTTAACAATCACTTTGTGGGCCAAGCTAACCTAGGAGATAGGCCCCAACCAAATGCTAGTACTCCCACTTCTAGGATTCGGGATTTTATGAGGATGAACCCTCCTACTTTTCATGGCACTAAGGTGGATGAAGACCCACAAGGCTTCATAGATGAGGTTTTCAAGGTGGTAGATGCTATGGGTGTGACCCCTAGGGAGAAATCGGAATTGGCCGCTTACCAACTTAAGGATGTTGCTCAAGTGTGGTATGAGCAATGGAGGGGTGAGAGACCCTTAGAAAGAGGACCGGTTGATTGGGAGGAATTCAAAGAGGCTTTCCTAGATAGATTCTTTCCTTTAGAGTGGAGGGAGAAGAAGATGGTTGAATTCATGAACCTCCGTCAAGGGGAATGAGTGTGCAAGAGTACTCTCTCAAATTCACCCAACTCTCTAAGTATGCCCCAAACATGGTAGCCAACCCTAGGGCTAGGATGAACAAGTTTGTGATGGGCGTGTCTAGCTTGGTGGAAAAAGAGTGTCGTACAGCTATGCTTCTTAATGACATGGATATCTCTAGGCTCATGGTTTATGCGCAACAAATTGAGGAGTCCAAAATTAGGGAGATAAGGCAAGAGGGTAAGAGACCTAGGTCGGATGATTCTAGTCACCAAAGGCCTAAGAAGAGGTTTTATCCCCAAGATTCTTCTATGGGAAACAAGGATAGGGCTCCAAATCAATCTTCTCAAGGTGGTGGTCATTCCTATGAAAGGGCTAGGTGCCCTACTTTTGGCAAGCAACATGGGGGTAAGTGTCTTGCCGGAACGGATGGTTGTTTTGCATGTGGTAATAGAGGCCACAAGATGAGGGACTGCCCAAACCTTAAATCAAGGGGGAGAGATGTCAATCAAGCTTCCCTAGATCCTAATGCTCCCAAGAAGAACCCTTCCTATGGGATGGGGGCTAAAAAGGATAATTAATCCGGATTGATGGTTTTGGTAAGTCTCAACTCTTGGTTATTGTTGTTTTTGTGTTATGAAATGAGTATATATGGTTTTATAGTTCATACGATCATGTCATCTTGATAAATTGCTCAAAGAGTAGAATTTTGAAAGTTTTGTATATTTGACAATGTTACAGTGAGTATTCACTGTGAAAAAATTTGCAACTTGAGAAAAATTTGCCTTGCCTTAATTTAAGTTTAATTATGTGCAAAAATTGTTGTATATGAGCATGTTTAATATTGGAGAAGGTAGTTCCTCCATAAAAGAAGTTTAAGGTTGAGTTTTGACTTTGTGAAGTTTGGCAAAGGTAGTATGTGTTGATAAGTGTTGAAAGTGTGAAATGATGCTCCTTGCTAATGGATGCTTTGATTGTTGATGTTTTGATCATGATCTAAATGTATTATATGATGCTAAGTGAAGTCCTTGCTGTTCTTAAAATTTAAGTGTCATTCGAGCACGAATGTTATTCCAAGTGGGGGAGAGTATAACGCCCCAAAATGAACTAAGGTGAACTAGAGCCTCATGGTTGTTTCTTGAGTTAATTTTAAGTTAAACGGAGTTAGTTGGTGTCCTTAGGCAGTGTGCAAGGTTTGGTTAAGTTTGGAGTTCAATCGACCAAAAACGTCCATGACGTTCGGATGATATGCCTTAGAATGTACTTGTATGTCTTGGCGAGTTTGGATGAGTATTATGTGTTCGTTTTACTTGAAACATGCGTCGGATGTTCCTTAGACCTAGACGAATTAGTTTAGGGGGTTGACGTCTGGGCACGACCTCACCTAGGACCCCAAGGACTCTAGATGAAGGGCCCCAGGACTTGGGCAAGTCTGCCCATCAGTAGCTCACGACGGCCATGGCGACGGTCCGTCGTACTCAGGACGGTCCGTCATACTCAGGACGGTCCGTCATACTCAGGACGGTCCATCGTACTCAGGACGGTCCGTCATACTCAGGACGGTCCATCGTACTCAGGATGGTCCGTCATACTCAGGACGGTCCGTCATACTCAGGACGGTCCGTCGAGCCAGGGCGTCGTGGGTGACAGAGAGTGAAATTGGGACAGGCTCCATTTAGAAGCCAAGTGTTCCTCGACGGAACCCCGTGACGGTCCGTGGTGGACGTGACAGTCCGTCGAGGAGGTCTCGTCGACGAAGCCTGCCAGTGCATGATTTAAAGGCTGCCAGCTTATGGTGTTTTATGTAAATACACCCCAAGCCTTATAAGACTCTCCTACACCCTAAACCTAGAGAAGAGCCCCCTTTTCTCTTCAAGATCCAACTCTCTCTTTCTCTCAAGAAAACTCTCTCAACTCTCTTGGAAGCTAGAAGTCAAGGAAGGATAGGAGGACGGATTGGGACTTGTTTCTTCATCAAATTCGTGGGTTTCCTTCTCATAAAGGTATGGTATCCATTCTTGAATACCTTTCCATTCAAGAAGCCAACTTCCAAAATGGTTTTAAAAAAAAAGGGTTTTAAACTCAACTTCTTCTAAACTTTGATTTCTATTATGGGTCTTCTTGTAACTAAGTTCTAATGGTTTAAATGTATTTATCTTGGTTTGAATAGATGGTTTTGATGTTAAAACTCCATGAAACTCTTGTATATGCATACTTCAACTTTTGGCATGAAAATGGGTTATGTGAGCATGATTTGAGTAAGGTATGAATTTGGGTCTTCTTGTGTATGTCATGTTGGTGTAGCTACTGCCCTAAGGGCCTTCATATGGTGAAATATTGATAAATTGCTTATGGGTAATGATGGTTTGATTTGTTGATGAGTTGCTCTTATTGTATAGTTCTGATTATGAATTGCTATTTGAGTGGTATGGTCCACCTTATGGGTGGCGGTGCTAATTGATGAACTTGATGTTACTTAGTATGGTTTGAGTATGTGACCTTCAAGGTCTAATATGTGAAATGAAGTTATATTGGAAATGGGTTTTATGTTGTGTTTGATGTAGCTTGAATTGCATGTTTGACCTAGTTTATGTCTAAATGAAGTATATGATTATGAGAAGTATGTAGAGTGTGTAGCTTGATAAATCAAGCTCAAAGTATGAGTAGAACTTGATGAAGATGAAATGATGCTTATATGCAAGGTGTGCACATGTACACACACACTCTTCTAAGATTTGTATTATGTCAAGTTGAGCAAGAAGGGGAAATCTTGAGGTGGACACACTTCGTGAGTTGAGATGTAGTGTCTAGTAACAACCTCTCCATTTCCTAGTGAGCTTTCTATGATAGACTTTTATGTTGAGAAATCCGTGTGGAGTTATGCCTAGCACCGAAAGGATATGAAGGGGAGGTGGATTGCACTTCGTTAGTTGAGATGTTGTAATCCAAAGTACCTCTTGAGATGAGTACTCCTCGTTAGTAGAGAGTGAGTTACTTAGTAGCAATCTCCTTATCCCTTAACTATGTTCCCGCATAGGTGTAGCTATTGGAAAAGCCATGTAAACGCTAAGAAGCATGACCTTACTCTAGGCAAGTAAGGATCCCTCATCCGATAGAGGTTAATATCGGGATTCCATGTCTAGCTCTCATGGTCTTTGTCGGTTAAGCTAACTCCCACAAAAGAATTGATTTGAAACTAATTATCTTGTGTATTGTTGAAATTGTGTATGTATGTCGTGAAGTGCTCAATCCACATTAGTTACCAAGTAGGAGCATTGAGTGGGAGTAGTAGTATGGGATGCTATTCTCACATTGCACTCGGTGTGACCTATACCTACTATGGGAGAAGAGTACCTTCATGAAATCCGTGTGAATGAGTACTATGGTGTAGTGTTATGGAGGATTATTGTGGAGTACTTGAGTAAATGGAATCCATTAGGAGTACTAAGTGGGAGTGGTAGTATGGGATGCTACTCTCACATTGCACTTGGTATGACCTATATTTCCATGAGTGTTTTGCATATGTTAGCCAAGGGCGTGGATTTGATTTCTAACGAAGTAAGCCTAAGATTAGGTAGTTTTAAGGGTCGCTTTGGTGTGCTTTGAAGGGAGGTGTAATGAGAGTCCCTTCTTGGCTCACCTTAGGGAGTCTTAGAATAACCTTGGGTTAGGGCAACTTCAAAGAAAAAGGGTTCATATGACTTGGACCGTGCCTTTCACTGTAAGGTCTTCATGGTAAGAATTCAAAATGTTCACTATGATGCTTTATTCAATTTTATTGCAAGTTTAGCAAAGTTAATTGAAATGTTCCTTTTGTTTACTTTAAGTTTGGTAAGATAGCCATAAAGTATTAATTGTTGATTCTTATGTGGGTTTGCTTCTAGATTCATGAAGGTTATATTTGAATTGCATAAAAGCTATCTTTACTAAAATGTCCCTTTTTGCATGTTTTTGCATATGCCATACTTAGTACATTGTTGTACTAACCCCATACTTTTTATACCTTATGAGTATAGGTTGGAAGCCTTTGGAGGATCGAAGTTGAAGCTTGGGAATTCTATCTCTCAAGACTTGGGTATGTCCTCATATATTCGAGGACATAGTTTTTATGTTTCTTAGTTTCCTTATTAAGACTTAAAAATGTATTTATTCTATTGTAAAGGGGCGTGTCCCTAAGATTTTAAGTTGTGTCTTTAAGTTGGCTTGTGACGATAAGGTTCCTAGTATTTATGAAAAAGACTCCTTTATTTATTATTATCGTGAAAAGTTTTAATTCCGCACTACTTTTCATGCTTTATGTTATGAATGCGAGTTAGAGGGCTTGTACGAGACCCCAAAGGGGTCAAGTACGCCAGTCACGATTCGAAGGTTTTCCCTAACTTCTAGGGGGTGCTTTCGGGTCGTGACATTGTGGAATGGATGTTTCCCATAGAATTGATTATGCCATTGATTTCATTACTTTCATGTTTTATATATTATACATTTCATATACACGAGACCTTGGAATCGTTGATATAGCATTAAGACATCTCAAGTGAGTGCCCAACATATGGGACCTCAACCCGAGGGCCGTCTTTAGCAAACACAGAGTCTGCTTCATTTGTTCATTCGTACTTCACATTATTCATTTCATTCATTTGTAGGCTGATGTAAACACCAGCTATACCTAGGATGAAGTTTAAGACTCTCATTGGGATCATGAAGTGCAATGACCAAGAATGACCTAATGTCATTACTTGAATCTGATTTCACCTCTTGATTGTCTTGCACAAACACCTTCGGTATCGTTCATTTCATTACCTTTCATACTTTGAGGAACTCCAACATTAACCGACATAGATCATGTGAGCATCATGAAATCCGGTGTCTTCCCCACACCGAAAAGAGGTGGAGTCACTGGCCAAGGTGAAACCAAAACATGCTAGCGAATATAGGGAATTGAACCCTGCTAGATCCCTATATTGGCAGTATAGGTTCAAAGACTAGGAGATATAAGGGGACCCATACTCGGCATGCCGGACAGTCTCATCTCATGAGAGTTACGTGAACCTCCGCCCTTCCCGAAGGAAGGCATCACCGCTCATAGCTAGCCTATCGGTGCTCAGTATAAAGTTCCATTACATTCAACTCATACATCATGGAAGCTGGCTTCTACCATGAGGACATCATAGCTCATTAGATGATTTCTCATCTCATCATTAGTATTAAGTGTGAATTGTCCTTACACTTACATATAGAGTATGATTGAGACATTTACTCTTTTGATGACTTGTCATCCTTACTTTACATTGATGAAATGTGAATTGTCCTTACATATCATCCTTACTTTACATTGATGAATGTGAATTGTCCTTACATATCATCCATACTTTACATTGATGAATGTGAATTGTCCTTACATATCATCCTTTGGTGTTAATGAGACTGGTCTCACACATTCTAACACCTTCATACGTGAGTATGCTTTTAACATAGTAGCTTAGGTGTAAGTGAGACTTGTCTCACTTCCTTTAACACCCCATTCTGTTCACTTACTTAATTTAGACCCCTTTAATTATGTTATAACTCACGTTACTTACTTACTTTAGTGTAGTAGATTCATATCATCATTTATGGACGATAGGAACTTCATTCAATGAGTTTTATGAGTTCATATGTCATTCTTTTAGAGCATGTTGGGAGTTGTCCCAATGAATGGCCTGCTCTTGGTTATGGATTCATTGAATTACTTTAGATGTGCTTATTCATTTGGCATTCCAGCATTTTAGTCATAAGATAATATAGGGTATGTTGGGACTTGTCCCATTGATTGACATACCCTTAGTATGGATTCATTTTGTTCTGTTGGTCATGCTTAATTTGACATTACATTATATTGGGCATATAAGATTGGTGTAAATTTAGTATTGGCCTAGAAAATTTGGAAATGACTTCATAGCCAATTTATTGGCACAAGCCAAAACATTCATTAAAATATAGTTTCATGAGATTCTCATTAGCCAATTTTTCCATCATTATTTAAAAGCAATAATGTAAGCCAATTACATTCAACTTTTGGGCAAGACATTGTTATCCATTTTATTGGCATACGATTAGTATTGGCATAAACAATTGGGCATAGATTTCATAACCATCTTTGTTGGCATAAGCCAATTTTACATTCGTTCATGTTTAGTTTGGTATATATACATATATTGTTCATTAGCCAAACTTTCAATTATTTAAAGATTACATTATAGACAATCCCATTTAAATTTTGAACAATGTACTATTAGTCATTTTATTGGCATAAGCCAAACATTCACTCAAATTATGATTTCATGGAGATCTTTTTAGGCAACCTTATAACATAACTTTAGGCATAACGTTTTTAAACATCTTGGACAGCATCATATTAGAATTTTATGAATATATCATCTTCATAACGTCATATTAACAGCAAGCATTCACAACTGACCGTAACATCTTCATACATAACATTTTCGGACATATCTTTAACATAGTATCATTCTTTTAATTCACGTAATAAAACTTAGCATCAAACAAGTCCAATTAATAGGTTCATTCAATCATTAATTCATCAAAAACCATACACATTAAGATCAGCTAGCACCACATACCAACAACATGATTGCTAACCTATTCAACATTGAAATCGTAACAAGGATACTAGGGAAAGGAGTTCGACGAGAACGGGAACAACCCTAGTTTGAAGATCTTTGAATCGTTCGAAGGAAAATACTCTTGGAGAAAGAACTCCAGGAGAGAAACCCATACCTTATGTAGAACTTAATCTACGAAGACCACCTTGAACGAAACCTTGAAGAAACCTTGAAATCGCCCTAGAGAAATCGATAAATTTTCTGTTTTTCTTTCGTTCGTTGCTTGCTGTTTTTGTGTCGCCTTTTCTATGAGTTTGAACGTGATTTTTATGTTTAAGAACTGATATTGAATTATAAAACTTAGGTTTAATAAGTTAATTTAATAAACTAATTAACCAATTACCAAAACGCCCCTCCTAAGTTGACTAAACATAGGAGAACATAACACCTAGTCAAATCTGGAAATTAGTATTGACTATGGTTTTGGTCAACATTTTGACTTTATATTAATTAATTAAATCTTTAATTTAATTAATATAGGGACCTAGGGTAAGTACTAAAGTACCCCTAAGTCATTGGAACCAAAATTAACCCTTTTGAACCATCCTAGGTTAAGTACTAGGATGTTTCTTGAGTTGTACTAGGTTAGTGTAAGAATTTCGTTTGTATCATTTAAACTAATTAATTAAATTGCTAAGTTAATTAATTAGGTGACCTAAGGTAATTACTAAAGTACCCTTAAGTCGTTAGGACCATAACCAATCCTTTGAACCATCCTAGGTTAGGTACTAGTTTGTCTTTTTCTTGTTTTAACCGAAATCTGGAAATTGCTTTGTGATTTCGGTTTTGCCCCTTTAAATTAATTAATTAAGTTGCTAAATTAATTAATTAAGTAGCCTAGGGTAATTAATAAATTACCCTTAAGTCGTTAGGATCTTAACTAACTCTTTGGACCATCCTAGGTTAGGTACTAGGTTGTCCCTTTCTTGTCCTAACCGAAATCTGAAAATTTCCTTTTTAGTTTCGGTTTTAGCCCTTTTGAATTAATTAATTAATTTTCCAAATTAATTAATTACTTAACCTAGAGGAATTACTAAAGTAACCCTAAGTTGTTAGGACCATAACTAACCTTTTGGACCATCCTAGGTTAGGTACTAGGTTGTCTCTTTAACTAGTATTAGGTTAGTGTCAACCCGATTTTGGTCGTAGGTTGTCGGGTGCACTAATTAGTTTATTTCGTTTGGTTCTAGGTTAGTTAGCTATTTAGGGAAGTAGGTTAGAGTCTATAATTAGTTAGGAAGTTAGTCCCCACATGGAGGGGTCCCTTGTGCACGTTTTTCCCCCCTAACTACCCTAACCGAATTCGATTAGGGTGGTCCCCTCCTTGGCCACTTCTTCACATGTCTTGCACATGTGCTTGCACATGGGTTGGTTGTACTTTTCTAACTAACTATTATTTATGGTTCATTTGGGAATGTTTACTTATTGTCCCAAGGACCCTCACCATGTCCTTGGACACTGCTTAATTTACATGATCATTTTAAATGGTCATGTGCTATGGTGCTAGGCTTGACACTTGGATGCCTAGTACTTCATATGTTTTGTTTAGATGTCATTTAATTTAGCTTAGGGTCTTCATTACAGGTACATTTATTGAACATCAATCTTGGATTGGGGTATGACAACCCAAAAAGTATATTTCTTATTCGTATATAGAAAATTGGCTCATATCCCTTAGCCAATTTTTCTATACTATGCCCAATATTTCTCAATATTGGGCATTGGGGTGCCTATGTACCCCTAATAGGCTTTCCTAAGGGCATACTGGGCTCTTCATTAGACATATAATTTTCCGGAACGTTACATTATCCCCCCCTTAGGAACATTCGTCCCCGAATGACACTTACACATCATTTAAACAAAGAGGGTGATTTTCGAAAGTTACTTTATCATGCTTAAACTTTTCTCTTTTGTGAATATATGATTCACACATATTTGGATGATGCATATCATTCAAGCTTATCTGAAGCTTCATATTTAAGATTGAGGAATTTCCTTCTCAATCACACTTAACTTAATGCACATCACGAATCATGCAACACAGAAAACATGCCTATGCTACACAAAAACAGCAACATAAAAGTCAACATAACTTCGTTTTAACTCACATAGTGCTATTATAAGACATACGATTAGTGACTTATTACACCAAATCAACTAAAGCAGTTAAACTTAGAGTTTCTTAAACATAAACCAGACCTAGGAAGAGTATATCTAACCTCAAGAACTGAACAAGTGAGGGTAACGAGATCTCATATTTACTACGGACATAGAGTCTATGGAAGGGACTTCTTTTTCTAAGTCTTTGACTCTAACTAAGTGGTATAAATACCCTTAGCTATCAACTTATTGTCTTTTAAATGTGAAACGAGTTGGCCTATTGGATTTCAACCACGCCCTTCCCATTCCAGCTCTAACTCATTTGGAAACTGAAGCCTCACTATCATGTTTCGACAATCTATCGTAGCATAACACTTATGGAGCCAATCCATACCTGGGCCACATCCTTGAGTTTATATGCAGCCAACTTAGCCTCCTCCTTTTCATTAACACCCGTGGCATGCATTTAGAATCTACCATGTACTCACCTTCATGCGAACGACCACACTTACTACACATCTTTTGATCACGCTGGACATGTCCATCATTGCCCCTTCTTGGGAAGTCCAGATCTTGAGTATGGTGCCGTAGACCACTTAGCCATCCTAATCCTTGTGTGTATTCTTCTACGCGTTCACACAAGAAGGAAGTTAGATACTTATAATGACACAAAGTGTCAAATCTCTAGATAGCACGATAATGAGTAGAAGAAGGGAAGATTCCCTATCATCGCGTAGTCTCTAAGTCATGATTGTGGCGCGCTTCACAACCATAAGCTAGAAACTACGTAACGTGGTTGTGTTGAGCGTTAGATCCTAGGTAATTTAACCTCATGCTCTGATACCAAGTTTGTCAAGACCCGGATTTTGGAATTCGGATCGCAACCGGTGTCGTTGACCTTTCAGAGGTCGCAGACAAGCCTCATCTTGCATTCATCACATTCATCTAGTTAAATTTGCGGAAAATTTAAAAACTTTTAAACGTATGAAGTTTACTTAGACTTCATATAGTCATTACGTATTAAACATTATATACTAAGCCCAACATCAATATAACAACCATCTATCATAGGAATCAATTCGAAACAGAATAAGAATATATCATAAATACATTTGCCAAACACGACCTTATTACAAAAGCTTCGAAATGAAAGTACGAAAGAAACACTAGGGACAACATCCACTAGCTATGTCTAAAACTAAGGCTAGACTAAAACTGTAGCATCCTCGAAATTAAGAGGACCTACCAAATGGTCTGGAGAAACGCTGATGTCCAAACCGTTGTAGAGTCGTCAATCTGTCCTTTAACCTGCATCTATAAAATAGTAAAATGTAGGGGTTTAGTACACCACTTGTACTAAGTATGGGTGTATGCACACATACACATAAAGCTATGCATGATCAATGAAAGCTCTTCCTAAGAAACATGCCATCTCTGGAAAGTCTAGTCATTAGACTTTCCTAATTCGTTAGTTGTGAATTGTGGTATGAATATGATGTATTTTAATGCATTCAAAGCACACAACTCATTTTCTATATGATTACAAGACATTAGTATCATCAACATAATTTTAGAACCACTCGGGCGAAGATTTGAATTTTTGATACTCCAAACCCGAGAGCTCCCCTTTGTACACTTAGATTATTTTTCAGTCTTTTTCTTCTTGTTGTTGTGTAGTTCAATAACTCCTTTGGTCCTATGTTTTTCTTACAAGTGCAATGATTCATTGTAGTCCCATACCCACAATGAATCAAGTAAGTAATTCAAGAGATTATGGAAATGACTTAACTACAATTTGGGGCATGAATATATTTATAAGTCAATACTTATTGACTATACTCATTCTTTAGTTGATTGCATAATGTTCATAGTTCTTGGGTCATATCATTAAAGCTTACGATCTTGCTTACTTTGGGCATGAATTCTTTATAAACCAATCTTTAGTGACTATTCCTGTTATTGTTTTATTGGCCTAATGTAAGAAGTCATTATAAGCCAATCTTATTTGGCTAATATCTTTTGCCAATTATATAAAATTATTATAAGCCAATTTATTTGGATTTATCATTTTCATAACATGAGGATTCATTATTACCTATGCCCTTTACTTATTGTAAAATTTATTGGACACGATTTAACTATCCTTACAACAAGTTATTCATTACATCAAGTATTTATTACATTTCATAAGCCATTCTCTATTGATTATGCCATTGATTTCATTACTTTCATGTTTTATATATTATACATTTCATATACACGAGACCTTGGAATCGTTGATATAGCATTAAGACATCTCAAGTGAGTGCCCAACATATGGGACCTCAACCCGAGGGCCTTCTTTAGCAAACACAGATTCTGCTTCATTCGTTCATTCCTACTTCACATTATTCATTTCGTTCATTCGTAGGCTGATGTAAACACCAGCTATACCTAGGATGAAGTTTAAGACTCTCATTGGGATCATGAAGTGCAATGACCAAGAACGACCTAATGTCATTACTTGAATCTAATTTCACCTCCTGATTGTCTTGCACAAACACCTTCGGTATCGTTCATTTCATTATCTTTCATACTTTGAGGAACTCCAACATTAACCGACATAGATCATGTGAGCATCATGAAATCCGGTGTCTTCCCCACACCGAAAAGAGGTGGAGTCACTAGCCAAGGTGAAACCAAAACATGCTAGCGAATATAGGGAATTGAACCCTGTTAGATCCCTATATTGCCAGTATAGGTTCAAAGACTAGGAGATATAAGGGGACCCATACCCGGCATGCCGGACAGTCTCATCTCATGAGAGTTACGTGAACCTCCGCCCTTCCCGAAGGAAGGCATCACCGCTCATAGCTAGCCTATCGGTGCTCAGTATAAAGTTCCATTACATTCAACTCATACATCATGGAAGCTGGCTTCTAACATGAGGACATCATAGCTCATTAGATGATTTCTCATCTCATCATTAGTATTAAGTGTGAATTGTCCTTACACTTACATATAGAGTATGATTGAGACATTTACTCTTTTGATGACTTGTCATCCTTACTTTACATTGATGAAATGTGAATTGTCCTTACATATCATCCTTACTTTACATTGATGAATGTGAATTGTCCTTACATATCATCCATACTTTACATTGATGAATGTGAATTGTCCTTACATATCATCCTTTGGTGTTAATGAGACTGGTCTCACACATTCTAACACCTTCATACGTGAGTATTCTTTTAACATAGTAGCTTAGGTGTAAGTGAGACTTGTCTCACTTCCTTTAACACCCCATTCTGGTCACTTACTTAATTTAGACCCCTTTAATTATGTTATAACTCACGTTACTTACTTACTTTAGTGTAGTAGATTCATATCATCATTTATGGACGATAAGCACTTCATTCAATGAGTTTTATGAGTTCATATGTCATTCTTTTAGAGCATATTGGGAGTTGTCCCAATGAATGGCATGCTCTTGGTTATGGATTCATTGAATTACTTTAGATGTGCGTAGTCATTTGGCATTCCAGCATTTTAGTCATAAAATAATATAGGGTATGTTGGGACTTGTCCCATTGATTGACATACCCTTAGTATGGATTCATTTTGTTCTGTTGGTCATGCTTAATTTGACATTACATTATATTGGGCACATAAGATTGGTGTAAATTTAGTATTGGCCTAGAAAATTTGGAAATGACTTCATAGCCAATTTATTGGCACAAGCCAAACATTCATTAAAATATAGTTTCATGAGATTCTCATTAGCCAATTTTTCCATCATTATTTAAAAGCAATAATGTAAGCCAATTACATTCAACTTTTGGGAAGGACATTGTTAGCCATTTAATTGGCATACAATTAGTATTGGCATAAACAATTGGGCATAGATTTCATAACCATCTTTGTTGGCATAAGCTAATTTTACATTCGTTAATGTTTAGTTTGGTATATATACATATATTGTTCATTAGCCAATCTTTCAATTATTTAAAGATTACATTATAGACAATCCCATTTAAATTTTGAACAATGTACTATTAGTCATTTTATTGGAATAAGCCAAACATTCACTCAAATTATGATTTCATGGAGATCTTTTTAGCCAACCTTATAACATAACTTTAGGCATAACGTTTTTAAACATCTTGGACAGCATCATATTAGAATTTTATGAATATATCATCTTCATAACGTCATATTAACAGCAAGCATTCACAACAGACCGTAACATCTTCATACATAACATTTTCGGACATATCTTTAACATAGTATCATTCTTTTAATTCACGTAATAACACTTAGCATCAAACAAGTCCAATTAATAGGTTCATTCAATCATTATTTCATCAAAAACCATACACATTAAGATCAGCCAGCACCACATACGAACAACATGATTTCTAACCTATTCAACATTGAAATCGTAACAAGGATACTAGTGAAAGGAGTTCGACGAGAACGGGAACAACCCTAGTTTCAAGATCTTTGAATCGTTCGAAGGAAAATACTCTTGGAGAAATAATTCCAGGAGAGAAACCCATACCTTATGTAGAACTTAATCTACGAAGACCACCTTGAACGAAACCTTGAAGAAACCTTGAAATCGCCCTAGAGAAATCGATAAATTTTCTGTTTTTCTTTCGTTCGTTGCTTGCTGTTTTTGTGTCGCCTTTTCTATGACTTTAAACGTGCTTTTTATGTTTAAGAACTGATATTGAATTATAAAACTTAGGTTTAATAAGTTAATTTAATAAACTAATTAACCAATTACCAAAACGCCCTTCCTAAGTTGACTAAACATAGGAGAACATAACACCTAGTCAAATCTGGAAATTGGTATTGACTATGGTTTTGATCAACATTTTGACTTTATATTAATTAATTAAATCCTTAATTTAATTAATTTAGGGACCTAGGGTAAGTACTAAAGTACCCCTAAGTCATTGGAACCAAAATTAACCCTTTTGAACCATCCTAGGTTAAGTACTAGGATGTTTCTTGAGTTGTACTAGGTTAGTGTAAGAATTTCGTTTTGATCATTTAAAATAATTAATTAAATTGCTAAGTTAATTAATTAGGTGACCTAAGGTAATTACTAAAGTACCCTTAAGTCGTTAGGACCATAACCAATCCTTTGAACCATCCTAGGTTAGGTACTAGGTTGTCTTTTTCTTGTTTTAACCGCAATCTGGAAATTGCTTTGTGATTTCGGTTTTGACCCTTTAAATTAATTAATTAAGTTGCTAAATTAATTAATTAAGTAGCCTAGGGTAATTAATAAATTACCCTTAAGTCGTTAGGATCTTAACTAACTCTTTAGACCATCCTAGGTTAGGTACTAGGTTGTCCCTTTCTTGTCTTAACCGAAATCTGAAAATTTCCTTTTTAGTTTCGGTTTTAGCCCTTTTAAATTAATTAATTAATTTTCCAAATTAATTAATTAGGTAACCTAGGGGAATTACTAAAGTAACCCTAAGTTGTTAGGACCATAACTAACCTTTTGGACCATCCTAGGTTAGGTACTAGGTTGTCTCTTTAGCTTGTACTAGGTTATTGTCAACCCGATTTTGGTCCTAGGTTGTCGGGTGCACTAATTAGTTTATTTCGTTTGGTCCTAGGTTAGTTAGCGATTTAGGGAAGTAGGTTAGAGTCTAGAATTAGTTAGGAAGTTAGTCCCCACATGGAGGGGTCCCTTGTGCACGTTTTTCCCCCTAACTACCCTAACCGAATTCGGTTAGGGTGGTCCCCTCCTTGGCCACTTCTTCACATGTCTTGCACATGTGCTTGCACATGGGTTGGTTGTACTTTTCTAACTAACTATTTTTTATGGTTCATTTGGGAATGTTTACTTATTGTCCCAAGGACCCTCACCATGTCCTTGGACACTGTTTAATTTACATGATCATTTTAAATGGTCATGTGCTATGGTGCTAGGCTTGACACTTGGATGCCTAGTACTTCATATGTTTTGTTGAGATGTCATTTAATTTAGCTTAGGGTCTTCATTGCAGGTACATTTATTGAACATCAATCTTGGATTGGGGTATGACAACCCAAAAAGTTTATTTCTTATTCGTATATAGAAAATTGGCTAATATCCCTTAGCCAATTTTTGTATACTCTCAATATTGGGCATAGGGGTGCCTATGTACCCCTAATAGGCTATCCTAATGGCATACTGGGCTCTTCATTAGACATATGATTTTCCGGAACGTTACAAATGAAGTCTTGATGAACTTGTTCATGAATATAGTCTTGTATAAAGTATGAATTGCATGACCTCTACATGTTTAGTATGTCTTGATTGACATTACGTTAAACATATTGTGAGGATTCCAAGGTGCATGAATGGGAAATTTTGATAAATTCCATGTTTCCTCATGTTTATGGTGCATCTTAATATGCTAATGGTACACTTGACTTCATGAGATAAGATAAGAAACTTGATTTTAGTCACTTGTGAGGTGTAATGTTTAGCCTTATAATGAAAAGTTGAGTCTAATTAAAATGAAATATGTTGAGTCTCTTGAAAACTATGTGATTTGTAAGGTTTGGAAAGCATTATTTTAGGCCCACTCTTGAAAGGTGAAAGCATGTTTAGCTAAGTGTTCATGTGTGTGCCTATAATTTGTATTGTTTTTCCCAAGTGAGGCTTACTGTAAAGGCTAGTGCTATGTTAGAATTTGAAATTTTGTGAAATGGCTTCCTATTTGTTGTGATGTATTTGGTGTGACTTACCATTTGGACTTCAGTAGGAAGGAAACATGAGCATGTCTTGATTTAAAAGTTTAGAATTTCTCATTTCAAAAGGAAATCGACCATGTACTTTGCTAAGGTGTGAATTTATGATTCATGTAAGTTGTTGAGGAAAGGGACATTCCTCCATGGACACAACTAAGCATGGTATGGTTGAGTATGACCTTCATGGCGCTAGGTATATCTAATAAAGATCTTTGTTGATTCAATTAAGTCAACACTATGTGCATGGATGTATGAGTGCCTACTTGCTTTTGAGTATTGTTGAAATATACCTAAGTGCTACTTTGAAATCGATGTAAGATGAACTCTTAATAAAATGGAGTATGATGACCATGTTATGATTAGGAGAGGGATTTTCCTCCTATGAACATGATAAGAGCCTTTTGACTGATGCATTAAAGAGTGAGTGAATTGAAGTTTTGCTTGCTTGTGTGCATTGGGTGATAAAATGATTAAATGATGTTATAAATGTTATGAACTTCTCTATGATGCATTGAAGTCCATGTTTGATTTAAAGGTTCTAAGTTTCATTCGAGGACGAATGTTCCCAACTAGGGGATATTGTAAGACCCCCAAAATGAGTTAGGGTGTGTAGATACTAACATGGTTGTCTTGAGGTTATAATGTCCTAAAATAACTTATAATGTGGTTAATAGGTAGTGTGCAAATTTTGAGGTTAATTTGAAGTCAAACGTCAAGGGTCGATCAAAACGTTCGACGACTAGTCACCTATGTGCCTCATGTGTCTATGCATGCTTAAAATTGTATTAAATGAACCTAAAGAGTCTTAAAATGAGTTATAACGATGTTAAATTGTATTATATGAAGTTTCGAGAAGATTGGAGGTCAAACGTTCAAGAATGTCCAAGACGTTCGAAAGTTAGCCCTTGAGACATTCATGTACGTCTTGATGGGGCCTTGTATGATTTGACTTGTTGCAGCTGTTTGTTTTGGGTGAAACTTATATGTAATGTCAAAAACTTGTTAAGGGTTGTATTTACGTTTGAAACGTACAGGTATGACTTCTAAGGGCCCCACAGAAGGGCCCACAAGAAGGACCCAAGGTTGGTCGAGACACTATCTTGGCATTGTCAATCGACGGACCAAACGACGGCCAGTTGGTCAACCAACGTCCCATAGGTGAGGTCTCACCGATTCGTACTTATCTTGGTCAGGTCTCAAGCCAAAAATTGGCCAAGGACCAATCGACGGAAGCCAATGCACGGCCCGTCGACTGACCAACGGCCAGTAGATGGTTCCGTCGATGGTGGCCTACAACCTATGCCTGCGTACTATTTTATTAAAGGGGTGAATGGGAAATTCACCCCACGTCCTAAACCGACCCTAATTGAGTTATTTACCTAATTTTGGGTGTATATAAGTGATCAAACATGTGAACCTTCCATTCCCAATCCCATACACACGTAAGAAATCTTTCCCTCCAAAAATCTTCTCCCTAGAAACCTCCATTGTTGTTGAAGCTCAAGAACATCTTGGATCTTGGAATGGCATGATTTATTCACCAAGTTTTGGAGGTCTTCATGTAGATAAAGGTATGGTGATCTTCATATCTAGTTATCCTTCCATCTAGAGAGTTAAATCTCAAAGTTTCAAAAGAGAAAAAAATATGATCAAACATTTTCTTGTTCAATCTTCCATGGGTTCTTTCTTAAATTGATTTTAAAGGCATAATATGAATGTGTTAGTGATTATCTTCTAATTTGGACGTGGTTTTCAATCCAATTGCATGATGAACCCATTCTCTCTCACAAACTCGATTTTAGTCTATGTAAGGCTTTGTGATCTTGATTTGTTATCTATTGAATTGGGATTCTATTACGTTGAAGTGGTTATATCTATTGTTATTTACATGAATTAATGTTTAATTGAGGTTGAAGGATCCATATGGATCAATGTATGAAGAATTCCACATGACTACTATATGATCTATGTATTCACTATAAGGTTGGCTTTATGTCGATTGTTGTAAGACTTTGGATTACGTTAAGTTGCTTGTAGCTACTGTTTAGGTTATATAATGATTGATTTATGTATAGGAATCTCGTATGATCAAAGTAAAGAATGATTGGCATGAATTGATCTACTCCTTCTAATACATTGATTGAAAATACTATGTATGTGATGTGGTCTATATCTTTAGATTATGTGAAGCATGATTTCTTTGAGTAATGGTCTAATTAGCTACTGACTAACATGTACAATATAGTTAAAATATGTTTGATGATCAAGGCCTTAGAGAACAAATATTATCGGCTAATTCCTCTCTAGTCTAGCGAACTAATAAGCCTAATGCCTATGTTGGAAGCTTGATCTTGAAGTGCTTTAAGCATGATTTCTTTATGACTAAGTGTATGATTAGCTACTCACTTTGATTTATATTATTGATGAAATATGATCTATAATTCATGTAAGTGAAATTGGTTGATGGTCTATATCCTTCTACATTCTAGTATGTTAATGATATGTTGTAATAGTTTGTAGCATGGCTTTGTAGTAGCTTATCCATGATTTTGTATATGATTATTATGTTTTAACTACTCCCTATATTTGAATTATTGATGAAAGAGTAGTAAAGGTCAATGATGACCAAAGGCTAAAGGATGGGTAAGAATTGCTCTATTCTTCTTCTTCACTATTTCATTATAGTAATGTTGATGAAGTCTTGTATGACATTATGTGGTATGGTGCACTTATGGTGGCGGTGTTTACTTTATTGTCATTATATATGTGTTGACCATGGCCTTGAAGGAAAATTGATGAACTTATGAACATGTCCTCATGATGATACTATGAGAAGTTTATGCCTACTTTCCTATTCTAGTTGTGATTTAGGTTGTATGGCTATTGTATAAGCATGTGTATATCCATGTTAGGGTAAAGTAGGTGCTGCCATTGATGTTTTAAAATTGTTAATAATCCCTTCCCTATGTACCTGTATGTGAATGCATGAATAGTACAAGTTAGTAGTCTTAAGTGTAACATGAAGTTGACTTGTCTCCTATGCTATTGTGTGTTGTGTGGTCTATGCTTGAAAGAGTATTATGGTCTAAGAGGCTGGTTGCGTCAATGTGTTGATAGCCATTATGTGATCATGTTGACCAATGTACACACACACTCACTTTACATGCATGTTACAAGTAGTATAAGTCATGGTGTCTAAATAAAAGGTAGTTCTCCTATTCACTAGTGTCTACTACTATGTGTGTTAAGATGATGTTTATGAAAGTATGATATGTCTTTCCTTAGCTAGGATGAGTTGATAGGTGTACTAATATGGGAAAGGGTATGGGACTTTGCCTATGCATTGAACATGTGTACCTTGATAGGATAGTTCCTAGGTTTGGTTTCTATGTGCATGAATATGAATGTATGGTCATGTGTGGTCTTAATGTGTTATGTGAAAGGTTTGCTCACATATAAGTATTCACACACACGGTATGAAGATCTAGTCAAGAGAGGGGCCTTAAAAGATGTATTCATGTGTACCCTAAACTAGATAGTTCTATACATATGCTATGTCCATGTGAAAGGATTTCTCACATGAATTAGGTTGATGAACTCTCATCTATGACCTATGAGCTAAGCATATGAGGGGATGACTCTCCTAAGCCTATATTATATAAATAAATGTTAATAAAGTATTTTTCAATAAAGGGAACTTATCTTAGCACCGAATGAACTTGACAATGGGAGGTGATGACCTTTTCATGAAGAGGAAAGGTTCACCCTATAGTTGCCCATGTGATGTTGACTATACCTTTTTAGGGGTATTTAATCCGAGGGATTCCCATGAGAAGAGGCCCAATTATCATATGGTACGAAGAGAGAATACCTATCTCTTAGTTCTTGAACTATGTTGCCACCACAGGAAGACTAGCTAATGGATCCATATATGAAGCTATGTTTATGTTGGGTTTTACCTTGGCAGGTAGACCACCTTTCATCGGTGTAAGGTTTTATGACACCGGATTCCATGTTTAGAATCACATGGTCTATGGCGGTTAAGGCTATAGTTTCCATAAAGTAAAATGGACAATGAAAGTAAATGACTAGGACCCTAACTAGATTGAGTTAAAGTATGTTACTTAGGATAGGTGGAAATAATGAACCCATCTAGACATTGCACAATTATCTCCTTAGGAAGTTCTAGGAAGGTGTTCTAATGCATTTGTATATGTATATGTTCTTTATGCACGACTTGGTAGTATTGGTCTACTTGTTATGAGATGTGCATGGTATGAATCTATATGTATGATTTTGCTATTATTAACTACATGGTAAAGGTCTTGTATTGACATGAATGAAGTTATATTCACTTACTTGTTGATGTATGAATTGGATGGTAAGGCTTGTTGTCTTATGATAGGTTTACTAAGTGTTATGGGGCTTCACTATACATTGTACTATTAGATTTACAGTAGGATTCTGGGTAAGGTCTTCTAATGCATTGATGTGAAGTGGAGTTGGTATATGTGCAAGTTAAAAGTAGTTTACTGTAATGTCCTAAGGTTTTGACTTAAATGTGTTTTTGATGTATTATGCTTATATGAGGATATGTGCTAGTTTATGTAGGTTGTATGTATGCTTTCTTATTGATCTTAAGGTTATACATTGCACCAAGTATAACTAGAGGGTTACTTGGGAAGTTAATGAATAAAAGGAAATAAAGCTCACTGTTAAGGGAAAGAGAGCTCACTGTAATGTGACTAAAAAATGTCATAAATTCTATATGTGATCTTATGTAATGTTTGGTGTTTGAATATATTTATATGAAGTATGTGAATGATATAAATGTTATTGAATTAAGGTTTTATAATGATTTACTCAAAATGGCATGAAGTATGATTTCAAGGAAAATATCCCTTTTAAATGCATGTTTTTGCATGGTTGTCATACGTAGTACATTCTTGTGGTAATCCCATTCTTCTCTACTTTTTACACAACGTATAAGTTATGGATGATTAAAGGATGTCATGAATGGTGAAGAGCTTGATAGATGATTCCCAAGCTTAATGAATGGAATCCTTAAGTTCAAGGATCTCCTACTTATGTCTTTATTTTAAAGTCTTCAAATATTGTATAGTTATGTAATATGTCTTATGGGCCGTCTCCCTAATGTAATCTAATGTTGTTGAGTCTAAGATGGAAAAGATACTTAAGGTCTATATATGTATTATGACTTATGTTTTATATATATGAAGTAATGTTCTAGCATATGATGTGCTATTAAAAGTTTTAAATTTTCTGCTAATTTACTATGTCAATACAATGAATGATAACTATGGGCTTGTATAAGACCTCCGAGAGGTCAAGTACACCAGGTTACTTCAAGGGGGTGCTCCCCGGATGTGAAATAAACCTTCACCTCACTCCTCTCACGGGGAAAGTACTTTCCAATCAAAGTATCCTTAAACTTCTCCCAGTCCATATGACCTGACTCAACCGCAGTGGCGGATCTAGGATTTTAAGGTTGTGGTGCTGTGAAGTGAAAATGTAAAAAATATGTGTTAACAATGAGATTCGAACCTTGGTAACAACACCAAAAGAGTCTTAGCTATCCATCCAAGAACCATTGGGCCAACTATATCATTTATTCATTGGGTGCTCTATGTTAATTTTATACAAATACCTATCAATTTCTACATAGATATATATATTTTGTAACAAAGTTAATGGGTGCTCGAGCACCCGGCGGACACCACGTGGGTCCGCCCCTGCTCAACCGCCTATTATCTTTACATTGGATGTACCATACTTGAGCAACTTCCCTCAATGGGTATGAAATGTATTACGACTTATCCATAAAAACCACCCCTATATAACTCAACACCTTGTTCACACCAGACTCATGGGGATCTTCTCCCACCTTAGTGCCAAGAAAAATTGAAGGATTCATCCTCACAAAGTCCCTCAACATAAAGGTCATGGTAAATTGAAGGATTCATCCTCACAAAGTCCCTCAACATAGAGGTCATGGTACTCTCCAATACATTCTCCCTAGGCTCAATACCCCTATTCACATGAGTTGTCATGGATCGGGCTAATACAAGTGAATCCTATCTAATCTCCCCATTAGTCATGTCCGAGGGAACCATCGGAACCTCAATACCTCCACCCCCAATAGGAACTTGATTTCCTTGGGGAGGAACATGACCACCTTGAGGAATTTTAACTCCTTCGAGATCTAATGCAATTTGCGGAACTTCCTCATTCACTCCTTCTTATTCCAACCTTCTTGCGTCATTCTTCTTATAGTCATCTCATAAAAACACAAGAGAAGAGATTAGAAATAGAGACTTATAACGTCAACTCTATTGGCATGACACAAGAGTTATGAAGAAAGTGAAAATCTATTGTCGTATAGCCTCTCGCGCATAGATGTGTTGTGACTTACACTGATGAACAAGAATCTACTAGATGCGGCTTTAATGAGACTTTGAATTCCTAAAGACTACTCCTAAAACCTTATGCTTTGATACCAAGGTTGTCATGACCAGAGAGTATACCCTAGAAGAAATGGCATTCTCCAATCGTGGCACGGCGTACTTGACCTCTGAGAGGTATTGTAGAAGTCCTTTGATATCGCTCATTGCATAATTGTATGAAAAGTAGTGCGGAATTAAAACTTTTCACACAATCGAATAATAGTTCAAAATATCTTTCGTAGAATTAGGAAAGACTAAGTCTCAATGTTGCCATCTTAGACACACGAATATGTTGGGTCACGGCCCATACATTAATAAAATAGAAATATCTAAGTCTATTACAATGTCTTTAACAAAGATAACTAAACATAGTGATGTCCTCAAATAAATTGAGGACATACCATAACTTTGCTTGAATGAATAGTAATGTCCAAGCTTCACTTTAATGACTCCTCTCAAATGTGACCTACACCTTTAGAAATAAGAAAAAATATATGGAATTAGTACATTAGAATGCAATAAGTATGGTGAGATACAACTAAAACCATGATAAAAGGACATTTCTAGAAAAAATGCTCTGTTTGACGAAAAATCTATAAGACAAGCATAAGAGCCACCTACAGGTCAACATAAACTTATATAAGTCACATTCCACAATATAAAATCAATATCACTACAAAACACATAAACATGAGACCCTCCTACCAAAGGTTATTCTAAGGCTCACTTGAGTGAGATATGAATAGACCACCCATACAACTCCTTCACACACACCTAAGTGATACTTAAGAATGCCTAAGATAAGATTATTGCCATTTCATCAACTAAACTCGCTACCTAGAATTACTGTAAGACTCACCTAAGTAAGTCATTAAGAGACCTCCCATACACCCTCTCCAAGCCTACCTAAACAATCCTTAAAGCTACTCTAGATAAGTACCTTTTCATTTATCAAATTTACTTAACTTAAGAAGTTCATTAAACCATTTAATAAACATTCAGCAATTGAGGACTTTAATATAATGGTCTTGGAGAAGACCTAGGGAACCTACACATTAGCATCTTTAATTACTACTCGTCCCATGTCTAGATAGCCTTTCTATTCCACTACCTAAACGTTGTAGAACTTATCCAGTACTAGAATGTATCCCATATGATGATAATATGCAATAACCGACAGAGACCATACTAGCTAGGCATGGAATTTGGAGTATCCCCTACTCCAATGGAGGGTGTTCTACTTGGAAAGGGTAGAACTAGGACACATCCCATGTAGGCACATGGTTAAGGAATATCAAGGGTTTGTTTGTACTCTAGTCTCATCTTAAGTAGAGTCACTCCCAAAGAATAGTCACTCGGTGCTATCCCTATTTCTTATAGAGTAATTCAATCTAAGTAATATGAAGAGGTACCATATAGAAGTCATAAACAAATAATAATACACCTTATCAAAGGCGATCCAATAGGGCTGCCACACAATGGTCAAATAGGATAGTTTCATGACTTGTCTAAAGATGGTTTCATGTTGTTCCAGCCAACCTACCCCTAAGTCGATCATTCACACAAGAAGGATACCATTACGTCTTTCAACTTCAAGGATATCATAACCTTCTATCTAGGTTGAAGGTTTAACATTAATGACCCTCTTAACTATGTTAAAGATCATATTTCAATCATACATACACATTCATGAAAAAGGTGTTTTAGCCTACTATGTAAAGATTCATATTAATATTCTTCATGTATCTAGAGGGACATAGGTCTACCACAACAAGACACACATTGTTCATCTTATCACATGTATAATAACACTAAAGTAGTACATAGGGTAAACTGAGTACTCTACAAGTCACCCTACTAATTCCTTTAGAAACATCAACATAACTCATCATAAGACTCATATAGTCAAGTAGAAAGATTCAGATTTCAACATCAATCAACACACATTAAGGCATCACAATAATATACTGTTGAAACCTATCATCAACTAGAATAACTCATACTTTGAAATAACATATACACATAAGTAACATAGACCCTCACAATGATTACATATGCAAGTTTTTACATGATAATACCATAATTCAAAAAGTAATGCCAATGAGACCATATTTTTCACAAATATATCAAATAAGCACCACCACCATAAGTGGACCATATCAAACATCACAATGAAAACACCTATACTACACAATATAGAAGAAGTTGGGTCAACATACCACCATTTAAACATCAAAATCTCAAATCCATAGCTAATTCAACCAATTCAATCCGCAAAGGCTCTTACCAATAGCCATAATCACCAATTCATACCAATAATTAAACTATACAAAGTTCCAAGATGATACAATATGAAATTCATCAAATTAGGATAGCCTATATAAGCCTCTAACATGTTTCTTACATAATTTAATAGCCCAAAGTAAACTACACAAGCAATCAATACAATATAGATATGATCAAATCACCCATAATATAGCCAAAATGAGAAAATAATGATTTCATGGGTTCATTTAGTTTTTTTTATCTAAAATCATCAAATTAAAATCAATTCAATCATAATCATTGATTCAAAACATTTTATGCAAGAACCAATGTCTAGAAGTTCAAATAGAAGATTCATGTTTTTATCATCTTTAAAAACCATTTGAAATAGAATCCTCGAATGGAAGAGAATACAAGGATGAAACACCATACCTTTTGTGAAGAAAATCCCACTAAATTGATGGAGAAAAACTTCGAAAATGAGTCTTCGTCCTTGGAGCTTCAAAGCTTCATCAATGGAGGTTTTTCGAGAAAAGGAATGGAGTGGTTTTGTTTTGAGTTGAGGGTTTTGATTAAATGGTGACTTTTGGGGTTTAAAAAGACTCAACAACCATCAATTATAAGTCCCCAAAGTACCAAACATACCCCTGCACATATAGGACCGTTTAACAAATTCTAATTTGACTTAAAAATAATGCGACCAAATCTTGGACATGATTGCGCATCGCGGAGGCACTTCCACATCTTGGTTCTTGTTAATTTTGAGACAGAAAGGTTCGTGTCTGCCACGCGCCGCAAGGAAAACTTTTTTGCCTTTGAGTTTAGCAGGCGCGACGCGCAGGCAGTGCCATATCTTGGCTACCCAGCAGCTTCATTGGACCATGTTATGGTCCTCCTCAAGTACCCTTTGGCTGGTCCTTGTGGTGTCGTTCTTGGACTTTTCGACCCTTTACATGTCAGGATATGTTTCGTAACCATCAATACTCAATTTCACCCCATGCCATACCCCAAAACTCCAGCACAAAACAGTATGACACACTAGTTCAACTTTGACTAGTTTTCGGACGTCTTGGATGTTTCAATTCAAAATTCTTCCAAACTACTTAAACTGACTTCTAACACTATTACTAACCATTTTAGGACTTTATAGCCTCACGACACATACGTTAGTATCTAGTTTCACCTAATTCATTTTAGAGGTGTTATAATTTTATGGCTTAGGATTTTTTTGACATTTTGGGTTTTAAATTAAGGGTTTTATTAAGATTTTTTGGGTTTTTTTAAGTTATGGTTTTTAGGATTTATAAAAGTTTAGAGTGTAGGTCTTAGTTTTTTTTGTATTGTTTATGATTTTTAGTGTTAAGTGTTTTTTATGGGTTTTTAGGATTTAGGGTTTAGGGCTTACGTTTTTTGTGTGTTTTTAGGTTTTATATCAAGGGTTTTAGGTTTGGCTTTAGGGTTTAGGAATTTTTGGGTTATATAAGGGTTTTAAGGATTATGTATTTCTTAGGGTTTAGAGCTCAGGGTTTTGAACGACTTTTAAATTATTTTTATGATTTATATTAGGGTTTATAGAATTCCAGAGGTTCCAGCATATGGATATTGGAGTAGCCAGTAATAATAATCGATGGTCTTCATTGTTGTATTTAGTTGCTCACCATTGCATAATGAGATGGTACAATGAGCTATGATTTGTGACAATCCCAACACTTTGTGCAAAGCTCTTCCATATGTATGTTGCAAATGTTCCATTGTTGAAAATATGCTCTATGGTATCCATACCTGTGCTGTTACAACAAAAAAAAAATATTGTTGTTCAATGCCAAAACTGGTTAACTTTTCGTTAGTAGGCAATTTACCTCTTAAAGTTCTCCACAAAAGGAAGAAGATTTAAAAGGTATACTCTTGTGCCATATGAGGGTGTTGAATTGGAACTTGGATCTCTTCTCCCTAATTACATTCCAGGCAGATGAGCAGCTGAATTTTCCATTATTGTTACGTATCCAAACAGCTTGATCCAGAGTGTTTTGTTGGATGTGCAACTCAGTAGCAAAGATATTAGAAATCTAGTAGATAGGATCGAGTTGGAGTAGCATATTCCAGTTCCTGTGTCCTTCCTCCCAAAATTCAACTTTAGTTATGTTGTTGAATTGATTGTTGTCCGTAGAAAATTGTGCTAGGGGTCCAACACCAAGCAATTGTCCCACCAAAAAGAGCAATTTCCAGAATTGAGTTTCCAGTGAATGTGTTGTTCAACTTCCTGTTTATTCTGCATCAGGTGTTTCCATGTCAATGATTCGCTACTATCCCATTTTTTCTAATAGGATTGGATCTCTGATAGTACTTAGCCTTTAAACAATCTCCCCACAAGATATGCTTATGTCTAAAGATCCACCATTGTTTATATTGGAAGGCCATGCAAACGTCCTTAAGATTAGGATTTTTTTGAGGCTTAGAGTTTTAGGTTATGCATTTTATCTATTTTTTTTTATTTATTTTTTTGTCATTTAGTAGATAAGATTTAGGGCTTGATAGGGTTTAGAGTTTAGATATTTTTTTTTGGTATTTTTAGGGTTTTTAAAGTTTTGGTGTTTCTTAGGGTTTTTTATGGTTAGGGGTTTAAGGCTTAGTTTTTTTTGTGTTTTTTAGGTTTAGGTTTACAAATTTTCGGATTTAGGGTCTTGAGCTTAGGTTTTTGTATGGGGTTTGGTGGGTTTAGATATTTTTAGGATTCAAGGTTTCTTAAGGTTTAGTATGTTACGTTTAGAGTTTTGATTTTTAGGTTTAGGGTAAGGATTTAGGGCTTAGAGTTTTCTTTAGGCTTAGGATTTTTAGGTTAATGGTCTTATCTAGGGTTTTAGTATTTACGGCTTTAGGGTTTTTAGGTTATGTTTTTAACGGTATATAGGTTGATGGTTTAGGTCTTACGGTTTTTAAACTTTTAAGGGTTTAACATATAATATTTAGGGTTTGATAGGGTTTAGAGCATAGAATTTTAGGTTTAGGAGTTTTTGGAATTTTCACAGTTTAACTGTTAAGTGTTTCTTAGGGCTTAAAGTTTAGAGCTTATAGTTTTGTAAGGGCCTTAAATTGTTTTAGGGTTTATTTTAAGGTCTATAGGATTTATGGTTTCTTAAGGATAAGAGTTTTAGAGTTACTTAGGGTTTTGGGTTTAGGATTTTGAGCTTTAGCTTAGGGTTTTGTCTTTAGGGCATAGGTTTTTAATTGTTTTTGGTTTTAGGTTAAGGGTTTTATTAAGATTTTTTGGATTTAGGTTTTGTGATTTTTTTAGATTAAGGTGTTTTATGATTTTATAGGTTTGGGGTTTTTTTTTTGTGTATTTTTAATGTTTAGCATATACGATTTAGGGATTTATAGGGCTTAGAGCTTAGAGTTTTTATGGTTTAGGGGTTTTTGGAGTATATTTAAGGTTTTAAAGGTTTACGTCTTTCTTAGTGTTTAAGGCCTTAGGATTTTTTGTGTTTTTTAGATTTAGGGTATACAAAATTTTCTTATTTAGGGTTTAGAGATTAGGTTTTTAGGGTTCAATTAGGGCTTTTTGGGTTTCCTAAGTTTTAGTGTTTCGGGTTTATTATGGTTTTACGTTTAAGATTTGGAGTTTTAGATTTAGGGTTTAAGGTTTTTTTGTGTAGGGTCTTAGTTAAGGGTTTTATCTAGGTTTTTAGGATCTAGGGCTTTTGAATTTTTATGTATAGGTTGTCACGACCGGAATCTAGATCCTATACGAGACCGGCGTCATTAACCTCTTAGAGGTCGCAGACAAGCCTACATACGTCATTCTTACTTCATCTAGGTTAATTTTAGCAAAAAATTTGAACTTTTTGTTTTCTTATTTCATGCTAAACATTTTAAACTTAACATCATGGGAATTGACAAATCAACCATCTAATATAGAGATAATCAAATGAAAGAAACAGTGCAATACTGTAATAAATGTATAATTGCCAAAATGGCACCAATACAATGTCTGAAATAAAAACGAAAAGAAACACTACTAGAACATTCTCCACTAGCTAAATCTTAAATCTAAGCTAGATAATAACGATAGACATCCTCGAAAGCATGAGGGACTACCAAGTGCGGATGAAAGTTCCACGTCCGCATAGCTGCAACGTCAACCTGTAAGCTCTAGCGTCCACCTGTGCCTACACCTAAAAATATATAGTTGTATGGGATTAGCACACACTTGTACTAAGTATGGGTATATGCAAGCACACACCAAGGATATGCATGAGGAAGAATATCTCTTTCCTAACAACATGATTATGGAAAGTCAAGTCAGCGGACTTGCCAAATTAGGATTAGGAAAGTTAGTGAACTTTCCAAATTTGGATTAGGAAAGTCAGTGAGCTTTCCAAATTTGGATTAGGAAAGTCAGTGAGCTTTCCAAATTTGGATTAGGAAAATCATTCCATGAGAGTAACATGCATCATCATACTTATCATATTGCACACAGCACATAACATCTTACACATAGCACATATCATATAGCATATAGCACATAACATCTTTTATAACATTCATTCATATGCCATGAGACCTTGGAATCATGGACTTGACATTAAGACTTTCCAAAATGAGGGCTCAACATATGGGACCTCAACTAGGGAGTCTTCATTAGCAAACACAGAGTCTGCTTCATTCATTTATACGTACTTCATTTTATTTCGTTCATAGGCTAGTGTGAACACCAGCTATACCTAGGATGTAGTTTAAGACTTTCATCGGGTTTGCTGTGCAATGATCAAGAATAACCTAGTGTCATTACTTGAGTCTAGCTCACCTCTTGATTATCCTATCCTAACATATTTGGTATCATTCATTTCATTATATGCATCATTTGAGGCTGGCCTCATTCACTTATTGGGAACTTTAACTTTAACCGACATAGATCATGTGAGCATCATGAAATCCAGTGTCTCCCCCACACCGAAAAGAGGTGGAATCACCGGCCAAGGTTACCCAAAATATGCTAGCGTACATGGGAATTTAACCCCGCCAGATCCCTATATTGGCAGTATAGGTTGGAAGACCAAGAGATATAAGGAGACCCATTCCCGGCAAGCCGGACAGTCTCATCTCATGAGAGTTATGTGAACCTCCGCCCTTCCCGAAAGAAGGCATCACCACTCATAGCTAGTCTATCGGTGCTCAGTATAAAGTTCTATTACATTCAACTCATATGTCATGGAAGCTGGCTTCTAGTATGAGGACATCATAGCTCAATAGATGATTTCTCATCTCATCATTATTATTAAGTGTATTAATCTCAATACTTTCATTAGAGTATTCATAGAGACTGGTCTCTTCATTAACTTTACACTCTCATAGGTGAGTACGTTTTGGTAACAATTACTTAGCCTCATATGAGATTGTTCTCTTCTTTTACATTAGCCTCATATCATGTTGTCACCACATTCATTAACATTAGCACAATTGCTCTTCATAATTACTCACCCAACTTTACGTGAATGTTCATTTCATCATATGCCAATGCACTTGGCCATTTGTGTGTTTCACACTCTTACTTAACCCTTCTAGGGTTTCATCATTTCACTACTTAATAATCATTTCATCGTATGCCAATGCACTTGGCCATTTAGTGTATCTTACACTCGTACTTAACCCTCCTAGGGTTACTTCATTTCATTACATACATCTTAGGTTCACTTATTTTTAAACGTATGCTATACTTATGGGTCTATACATACAAGCCATGAGGCTTCATTCATAATTCGTTAAGTGACTCATATCTTCCTAAGATTATGTAGTACAAGACTTATTTATCTTGTATGTATGCCAAGATCTTGATTTCGATCTAAGTAGGTGGCATTATTTTTGAACATTTAATTCATGTATGATTTATGTATCAGTACGGAAATTTGGGCAAGGGAAACCAAGTTCGAATCCCTTGGACAACCCTTATATTTTTCCTTGATTTTATTTTTAATCCTCATGACATTGGGAACCCAAGATCGAGCCCCAACACCTTCATTTTATTTTTCCCTTAGTTTTTCTCTTCATTTTTCGCTCAATGGAATTTAGGGGATGTGGAATCAAACCCCCACAACCTCATTTTCTTTAAATTTCTTTTTCTTTAAACTCTCTCCTTTTGGCCGAGGGGTTGTGGGTTCGAACCCCCACAGCCCCTTTTATTTTTTTATTAAATTTTACTTGACTTTGTTGAGTTGACCATGAGGTTGTGGGATCAAACCCCCACAGCCTCTCTTTATTTATATTTTATTCTCCTCCTCAAATCTGCCTAAGAGGTCGTGGGTTCGATTCCCACACCTCACATTTCTTTTCTTTCTCCTTTACTGTCTTAGAGGTTGTGGGTTCGAATCCCACTCCTCTCATTTCTTATTTTCATAATTCATTTTCCAGCCAAGGTCATGGGTTCAAATCCCCTTCACCACATTTCTTTGCACTTCTTTATTTTTCATGGTTTTTAACATGGTTAGGTCACGGGTTCAATCCTCCATGACCTCACTTGTTTTAATTCATTTTTAAACTTCTCAAACATCAAGTATTCTGGCCGAAAACTCCATAACCAAGTGCTAGAAATTTTATTAAATTTTCTAGCCTTTATTTAACAACATTCATACGTTCTTTTTGTGGTATTTTCACACTTTGTTTAAAGCGTTTTTAGGTGTAGATTCATTCTTGTTTTAGCTTAGATTTTTCCACTTAAGATCATACACCTTACACTTCATTTAAACATCACAATTTACACACCTTATGCACAATAATTCCAATCATCAAACAAGCCATTTTAAGACTTCAAAACGGAGAACAACAACAAACACTTTACACATTGCACCATATCATTTTCGGTTCACATCATTGAACATGCTTGCTATTTCCAAACACAAAATCACAAAGCACATCATATTTCACACTTAGCTACCAGAAACCATACCAACAACATGATTTCTAACCTAATTTAGATTGAAATTGGAAGGAGACTAGGGACAAGGAATTCAACAATAAAGGGAACAACCCTAGTTTCATAAGTTGAATGTTGTAGAAAGAACTTTCTCTTGGAGAAAGGATTCCAAGAGAGAAACCCATACCTTATTTTGTAGTTCAAACCTTGACTTGCTGCCCAACACCTTCTCCAAAATCACGTCCAAATCCCCTCAACTTCAACACCAATTCGACGGAATAATCCTCCCTCTTGCGTAACATTTTTGATTAGTTGTTTGTTTGTAATTTTCGTTGTGAGTTCTTCAAGTGTGAAGAACTTTGGTTGTGTTTTCTGTTCTTAAGCTTTTGTTAGGAAAAGAAAACGTGAAAACAAAAAGAGAGAGAGGCAGATCGTGAGAGTGGATGAAACGTGAAAAAGAGAGAGGTTCCTTAGTATTAGGATTCTAGTTGAGACTTAGTCAAAATAAGATATCTTAATTAATAAATAATTAATAATAAAAATCTGATTTTCCTTTTTCTTATATCAGCTAATAAATATAAATTAATTAAATTAATTTATCAATTTAAATAAAAACAATTTAAATCATTGCTTCCACCTAGGTTCGAACCCGGGTGGAGCAAGACTTCACTTCAAGAGCTCAATTTCGGCTCTGTCTCCCCAAATTTCCCCTCCAGCTTATTAATTAAATAATTAATTATATATTTAGGGTATTTATGATACTACCCTTAGCCTGGAAAAACACCATTTTACCCCTAGACCCTCCAACCCTAAGATTTTCCCTTTTTAAGTCCGGTAAAGACTCCTTTGAGTAAATCTTCGTATTCGAGAGCCCTACATGGTTGCACCCAACCTTTCCTAGCTCAAATAACTCCCCAAGTTAGTTGGATTGGCTGTAGAAAGGGTTCAGAGGTCTGGTTTTACGCGCATCAATTCGTGTGAACCCGATCTAATCGTAGGCATTCTTGACACATTAAGCATTTCTTATCTTATCCATTTTTAGGGTTGTTACATTATCGCCCCCTTAGGAACATTTGTCCCCGAATGACACTACTACTATCTAGCAATAAGTAAGTTATCTATAGAACGTATGCATACATAGGTAATTCAATACTCCCCATTGGTGAATATCCGATTCACATATTAACATGATGGTGTACATCCTTGAAACCTACTAGTAGTTTCACATTAATAGACTAAGGAATTCTTTCCTAACTAGTCCCATCAAAGCATACAACATAATTCAATATATAAGTCATACAAATCAGCAACCAACATGATGACTCAAACATATTAACCTCATACTAGTGCATAAACACCATACACAGTCAAATATATGAAAGACTAATTAAGGCTACGCACCCGAGACTTCACCAGAAGTGCCTCCCCCTGCACCCCTATACTTGAGTGCGAAGAATCGTTGCCTCAATGGAGCCTCTTCACTTTGACCATTAGGCTGAACTCTCTCATTCCCTTGTTCTTGACTTCTTCTATTCGGACAATCCTTCACCATGTGACCTGGTTTTCCACAACTGTAACAAGCGTTAGAGCCCATCATACACTCTCCTCCATGCAGTTTGCCACACCTCCTGCAAGGTGGCCTATCCTGAGGTGTATATACTCCATTATTTCTCTTAACTCTGGACTCGGAATCCCTATCATAGCGACCCTTGGATGAACTTGACTCCCCTTAGTGGGAGAGTCCCTTCTTAAACCTGGGCTGCACACGGACGCCAAAATTGTTTCTGTGGCCTCCATGGCTGGGACCTGCCTAATCTTGAGTCTTAGGCCTCCTAGCATCATGAATGCCCCTTTTTTTGCGGCTGTCATCTACCTGCTGGACATGCACCATCAACCTGGAGAGGTCCATGTTATCATGGAGCATCGCAGACCGACACTCCTCCTCCATATCTCCGTTGATTATTGTAACGACCTGCTTAGTCGTTTTGAGCAGCAGATTTTATTTCTGGAAAAACTGTCTGAGACGACGTATCCAACGACGGACCGTCATGGGCACGACGGACCGTCGAGGGTGTGTCGTTCCAAACACTTGGAATTCTTATATTTGAGTGCTGAAAGCAATTCTCTGAACTCTGTGACGGACCTGCAAGACGGACCGTCACAGACATGACGGACTGTTGTGAGGTTCCGTTTCAAAACACTTCAACTCTTGAGAATTGGGTACTGAGAGCAATTCTCTGAACTCTGTGACGGACCTGCAGGACGGACCGTCACAGACATGACGGACCGTTGTGAGGTTCCATTTCAAAACACTTCAACTCTTGAGAATTGGGTACTGAGAGCAATTCTCTGTCCGTCGTGACGGAAGTGCAGGACGGACCGTCGTAGGCACGACGGACCGTCTCAGACTCATCAAGGAATTTGAGTCTCTGAAGGTTGTGACGAACCTGCAGGACGGACCGTCGCAGGCACGACGGGCCATCACAGGTTGCGTAATCCCAGTCTGGGTCGGATTTCTGGGTAAGTTTTAAAGGGGGCGGTTTTGGACTATTCCTGCTATAATTATAATTTCGTGGGTTAATGTTAATAACTCAAATTCTTGGGGGTGTGAAAGAGATAACCTTGAGTTAATTAGTGGGTTATTTCCTCATCTTTTATACCTAATTATATGCTAATTAGGGAAAAGAGAGAGGGTTTTTGAAGAAGAAAATAGAGAGAACAAGGAGAGAAAGAAACGATCGATAGAGAGAGACAACCAAAGAGGAAACAAAAAGCTTTGAGAGATTGCTTGCTTGATCAAGAATCCTTGGTGAAGGTAGGTTATGGTTTGATACTATTCGTAGTAAACTCTTAATAGGGAATGATATGTATTGGTAGTATTGTAAACCCTTCTATATGCTTAATTGTATGCTTGCATGAATGTGATTATGTGATTGTGATAAAATAAGCATAATGAAGCTTTTGAATCCAAAATCTTGAAGAACCCAAATTCACCTTGTTATTGATGATGCCTTGGTATAAAAGAAGGCTTGATGAATTGATAGAATGATGTTAGTGGATCGGAGTGTCACGTTCCGACACATAGTATTAGGGGATCGGGTGTCACGAACCGACACGTAGAATTAGGGGATCGGAGTGTCACGTTCCGACACATAGTATTAGGGGATCGGGTGTCACGAACCGACACGTAGAAGTAGGGGATCGGAGTGTCACGTTCCGACACATAGAATTAGGGGATCGGAGTGTCACGTTCCGACACATAGTATTAGGGGATCGGGTGTCACGAACCGACACGTAGAATTAGGGGATCGGAGTGTCACGTTCCGACACATAGTATTAAGGGATCGGGTGTCACGAACCGACACGTAGAATTAGGGGATCGGAGTGTCACGTACCAACACATAGTAGTAGGGGATCGGAGTGTCACGTACCGACACAAGAGGAAGAAAGATAATGAATCTTGAGAGATGTTAAAATATACTCAATGTAATGAACCTAATTTCCCAAATGAGTGTGGTATTGAGGCTTGAGTCCTCATGGATGAACTTGGTAGTACTTATTGATGATTATAGTATTTGTTGCTACATGTTGAGTATTGTAGTTGATTTATGATATGAACTGATATATACTGTTTTCTATTTTGAGTTGGCCGATGATACCTACTCAGTACTTGTGTTTGTACTGACCCCCTACTTGTTGTTTCTTTCTTTGTTATTTGGGGAATGCAGCAAACGTACCGTCGTCTTCAACTCAGCAGCACTTCTAGCCAGTCGTCACTACACCGGATTTCAGGGTGAGCTAATGCTTCTAGCTTGGACTGGATCTTCTCTTCAATGTCTTGATGCCTTGAACTTCCGGCATGGACTAGCCTTTTATTTATTTTAGCTTCTTGGATACTTCTAGATTTGTAACTTGAGGATAGATGTTCTTGTGATGATGACTTCCAGATTTTGGGGATAATGAGTTATAAATTTTAGAAGTTATTTAATTGATTTCGTTAATGAGTTTTAAGTCTTCCGCTTTGTATTTTTGTTCAATATGTTGGGGTTTTAGATTGGTTGGTTCGCTCACATAGTAGGATAAGTGTGGGTGCCACTCGCGGCTCGATTTTGGGTCGTGACAATTCATGTGAGGAACCTTCTCATCTCATCACAAATGTTAGATACAAGGGAAGTAGCATACCTGGATAGTTTAACAAACTTCAGGGAATACTCCCTGACTGTCATTGATCCCTTCTTAAGGTTGATAAACTCCTCAACCTTTGCCTCCGTCATCTCCCTGGGAAAGAATCTCTCTAGGAAGGCTGTCTTAAACAGCTCCCAAGTGACCACAACTCCGCCCAACGCTCGGCTATCCTGCCACATCTTGTACCAAGTCTGTGCAGCATCCTTGAGCTGATAGGAACCCAGCTCAGCCTTCTCAGTATTTGTGGCCCCCATAGCCACAAGAATCTTATGCAGCTCGTCCACTCCTCTGAAGTCCTAGACCCTCTGAAAATAGGAGGATTCATCCTCGTGAAATCTCTCATCCTCTCAGCCATGCTACGAACTGGTGGGTTCTTCCTCTGAACATTCTGCCGGTTGACCTGGGCAGTCATAGCCTGGGCCTGCATAGTGATGGCCTATGCTATCTGGGCCAGGGATGCCCGCACCTCCACATCAGTCAACCCAGTTGGGTTAACCGGCATAGACACTCCTTCAGCTGGAGCCTGGGGTGGAACCTGATTGTCCCCAGCAGCTGCACCTCCTCTCCTCTGACTAATGGTTCTCCTAGTATTCATTCTCTTAAAACAACAATGATTGATGTTAGACACGCTCATAACACCAAGAAATTAGACATTAGGAAAAGCACGATAAGATCAGAAAAAGGGAAATTTCCTACGCATCATGCAGTCTCTAATTCAGGATAGTGGTGCACTTCACTACCATGACTTAGAAACTACCCAATATGGTAGATCTGAACTTATTATTCTTGAAGTTTAACCTAGTGCTCTCATACCAACTTTGTCACGACCGGAATCTAGACCCCAGACGAAACCGGCGTCGTTGACCTCTCAGAGGTCGCAGACAAGCCTACATACGTCATTCTTACTTCATCTAGGTTAATTTTAGCGGAAAATTTAAACTTTTTGTTTTCTTATTTCATGCTAAACATTTTAAACTTAACATCATGGGCGTTCACAAATCAACCATCTCATATAGAGATAATCAAAATGAAAGAAACAGTGCAATACTGTAATAAATGTATAATTGCCAAAATGGCACCAATACAATGTCTGAAATAAAAACGGAAAGAAACACTAGTGGAACATGCTCCACTAGCTAAACCCTACATCTAAGCTAGATAATAACGGTAGACATCCTCGAAAGCATGAGGGCCTACCAAGTCCGGATGAAAGCTTCACGTCCGGATAGCTGCAACGTCAACCTGTAAGCTCTAGCGTCCACCTGTGCCTGCACCTAAAAATATAGAGTTGTATGGGATTAGAACACACTTGTACTAAGTATGGGTATATACAAGCACACACCAAGGACATGCATGAGGAACAATAGCTCTTTCCTAACAACATGATTATGGAAAGTCAAGTTAGTGGACTTGCCAAATTGTGATTAGGAAAGTTAGTAAACTTTCCAAATTTGGATTAGGAAAGTCAGTGAGCTTTCCAAATTTGGATTAGGAAAGTCAGTGCGTTTTCCAAATTTGGATTAGGAAAGTCATGTCATGAGAGTAACATGCATCATCATACTTATCATATTGCACACAACACATAACATCTTACACATAGCACATATCATATAGCATATAGCACATAACATCTTTTATAACATTAATTCATATGCCATGAGACCTTGGAATCATGGACTTGACATTAAGAGTTTCCAAAATGAGGGCTCAACATATGGGACCTCAACTAGGGAGTTTTCATTAGCAAACACAGAGTATGCTTCATTCATTCATACGTACTTCATTTCATTTCGTTCATAGGCTAGTGTGAACACCAGCTATAACTAAGATGTAGTTTAAAATTTTCATCGGGTTTACTGTGCAATGATCAAGAATAACCTAGTGTCATTACTTGAATCTAGCTCACCTCTTGATTATCCTATCCTAACACCTTTGGTATCATTCATTTCATTATGTGCATCATTTGAGGCTTGCCTCATTCATTCATTGGGAACTTGAACTTTAACCGACATAGATCATCTGAGCATCATGAGATCCAGTGTCTCCCCCACTCCGAAAAGAGGTGGAATCACCGGCCAAAGTGACCCAAAACATGCTAGCGTACATGGGAATTTAACCGCGCCAGATCCCAATATTGGCAGTATAGGTTCGAAGACTAGGAGATATAAGGAGACCCATACCCGGCAAGCCGGACAGTCTCATCTCATGAGAGTTACGTGAACCTCCGCCCTTCCCAAAAGAAGGCATCACCTTTCATAGCTAGTCTATCGGTGCTCAGTATAAAGTTCCATTACATTCAACTCATACGTCATGGAAGCTGGCTTCTAGTATGAGGACATCATAGCTCAATAGATGATTTCTCATCTCATCATTAGTATTAAGTGTGTTAACCTCAATGCTTTCATTAGAGTGTTCATAGAGACTGGTCTCTTCATTAACTTTACACTCTCATAGGTGAGTATGTTTTGGTAACATTTACTTAGGCTCATTTGAGATTGTTCTTATCCTTTACATTAGCCTAATATCATGTTGTCACCACATTCATTAACGTTAGCACAATTGCTCTTCATAATTACTCACCCCATTTTACGTGAATGTTCATTTTATCATATGACAATGCACTTGGCCATTTGTGTGTTTCACACTCTTACTTAACCATTCTAGGGTTTCACCATTTCATTACATAATAATCATTTCATCGTATGCCAATGCACTTGGCCATTTAGTGTACTTTACACTCGTACTTAACCCTCCTAGGGTTACTTCATTTCATTACATACATCTTAGGTTCACTTATTTTTAAATGTATGCTAGACTTATGGGTCTACACATACAAGCCATGAGGCTTCATTCATAATTCGTTAAGTGACTCATATCTTCCTAAGATTATGTAGTACAAGACTTATTTATCTTATATGTATGCCAAGATCTCGATTTTGATCTAAGTAGGTGGCATTATTCTTGAATATTTAATTCACGTATGATTTATGTATCAGTACAGAAATTTGGGCAAGGGAACCCAAGTTCGAATACCTTGGACAACACTTACATTTTTCCTTGATTTTATTTTTAATCCTCACGACATTGGGAAACCAAGATCGAGCCCCAACACCTTCATTTTATTTTTCCCTTAGTTTTTCTCTTCATTTTTCGCTCAATGGAATTGAGAGGATGTGGTATCGAACCCCCACAACCTAATTTTCTTTAAATTTCTTTTTCTTTAAACTATCTACTTTTGGCCGAGGGGTTGTGGGTTCGAACCCCCACAGCCCCTTTTATTGTTTTATTAAATTTTCCATGACTATCTTGAGTTGACCATGAGGTTGTGGGATCAAACCCCCCACAACCTCTCTTTATTTTTATTTTATTCGCCTCTTCAAATCTGCCTAAGAGGTCGTGGGTTCAATTCCCACACCTCACATTTCTTTTCCTTTTATTTTTCTTTCTCCTTTACTGTCTGTGAAGTTGTGGGTTCGAATCCCACTCCTCTCATTTCTTATTTTCATAATTCATTTTCCAGCCAAGGTCATGGGTTCGAATCCCCTTCACCACATTTCTTTGTACTTCTTTATTTTTCATGGTTTATAGCATGGTGAGGTCACGGGTTCAATCCTACATGACCTCACTTGTTTTAATTCATTTTTAAACTTCTCAAACTTCCAAGTATTCTGGCCGAAAACTTCATCACCAAGTGCTGGAAATTTTATTAAATTTTCTAGCCTTTATTTAACAACATTCATACGTTCGTTTTGTGGTATTTTCACAGTTTGTTTAAAGCGTTTTTAGGTGTAGATTCATTGTTGTTTTAGCTTAGATTTTTCCACTTAAGATCAGCCACCTTACACTTCATTTAAACATCACAATTTACACACCTTATGCACAATAATTCCAATCATCAAACAAGCCATTTTAAGACTTCAAAACGGAGAACAACAACAAACATTTTACACATTGCTCCATATCATTTTCGGTTGACATCATTGAACATGCTTGCTATTTCCAAACACAAAATCACAAAGAACATCAGATTTCACACTTAGCTACCAGCAACCATACCAGCAACATGATTTCTAACCTAATTTAGATTGAAATCGGAAGGTGACTAGGGACAAGGAATTCAACAATAAAGGGGACAGCCCTAGTTTCATATGTTGAATTTTGTAGAAAGAAATTTCTCTTGGAGAAAGGATTCCAAGAGAGAAAACCCATACCTTATTTTTTAGTTCAAACCTTGACTTGCTGCCCAACACCTTCTCCAAAATCACGTCCAAATCCCCTCAACTTCAACACCAATTCGACGGAATAATCCTCCCTCTAGCGTAACGTTTTTGATTAGTTGTTTGTTTGTAATTTTCGTTGTGAGTTCTTCAAGTGTGAAGAACTTTGGTTGTGTTTTCTGTTCTTAAGCATTTGTTAGGAAAAGAAAATGTGAAAAGAAAAAGAGAGAGAGGCAGACCGTGAGAGTGGATGAAATGTGAAAAAGAGAGAGGTTCCTTAGGATTAGGATTCTAGTTGAGACTTAGTCAAAATAAGATATCTTAATTAATAAATAATTAATAATAAAAATCTGATTTTCCTTTTTCTTAAATCATCTAATAAATATTAATTAATTAAATTAATTTATCAATTTAAATAAAAACAATTTAAATCATTGCTTCCACCTAGGTTCGAACCCGGGTGGAGAAAGACTTCACTTCAAGAGCTCAATTTCGGCTCTCTCTCCCCAAATTGCCCCTCCACCTTATTAATTAAATAATTAATTATTTATTTAGGGTAATTACTATACTACCATTAGCCTGTAAAAAGACCATTTTACCCCTAGACCCTCCAAACCTAAGATTTTCCCTTTTTAAGTCCGGTAAAGACTCCTTCGAGTAAATCTTCGTATTCGAGAGCCCGAAATGGTTGGACCCAACCATTAATAGCTGAACTAACTCCCCAAGTTTGTTGGCTTGGCTTTAGCAAGGGTTCAGAGGTCTGGTTCTACGCGCATCAATTCATGTGAACCGATCTAATCGTAGGCATTCTTGACACATTAAGCATTTCTTATCTTATACATTTTTAGGGTTGTTACAAAGGTGTTTTAGGGTTTAGAGATTAGGTTATTCTAGGTTAAGAGGTTTTGGGGGTTTTAGGTTTAAATGTTTCTTAGGGTTTAGGTTTTTTTCTGTTTTTTTCTGTTTAGGGTTTATGGAATTTTAGATTTTAATTTTTGGAGGCTAGGGTACTGTAGGGGTTTTAAATTGTTTTAGGGTTTACAGGATTTATGGCTTATTAAATTTTAGGGTTTAGGGTTTGTAAGAGTTTTAATTTACGATTTTGGGTTTTAGGTTAGAATTTATGTTTTAGGGTTTAGATTTTTCTTAGGTTTAGGGTTTAAGATTAATGATCTAGGTTTTAAGGGTTTAGGTGTTTTGGTTTGTTAGGTTAAGGGTTTTTATGATTTTTGTAGTTATAGATTTTGGGGCGTCAAGTTTCTTTTATATTTTTTAAGCTTCAGTATTTATGATTTAGTGATTTATAGCTTAGAGTTTTTTATGTATAGTGGTTGTTTCATTGTTTTGTAGGATTTTATAGTGTTAAGTGTTTCTTAGGGGTTTATAAGGGTTATAACTTATGAGAGTTTTTTTAGGTTTAGGGATTTTTTTATTTTTAAGGTTTTTAAGTGTTTAATATTTCTCAAGTTGTTTTAGTATTTGGGGTTTAGAGCTTAGGTTTTTGTTTTCTTTATTTAAATTTAGGGTTTGCGGATTTTTAGGATTTATGAATTAGAGTGTAGGGTTTCATAGGAGTTGAAATGTCTTTTAGGGTTTATTGTGGCATTTGTATGATTTACATTTTCATAACGTTTAGGGTTTCTTAGGCTTTTAGGTTTAGGATCCAGGGTTTTAGGTTAGGGTTTAGGGCTTAGGGATTTTGTTTTATAAGGGTTTTTACGGTTATGTATTTCTTAGGGCTTTTTGTGTTTTTAGGTATAAGGTTTACAGAATTTTATGATTTAGGGCTTAGAGCTTAAGGTTTTGTATTGGTTTTAAATGATATTTATTGTTTTTATTAAACCTTATACGATTTAACGTTTTTAAGGTTAAGAATTTCATAGTATTTTAGGTTCAGAATTTAGAGTTTTAGGTTTGGGTTTAAAGTTTATGGGTTTAGGCCCTAGTGTTTTGTAGGTTTTGGCTTTTAGGTTATGGGTTTTATCTAGGTTGTAGGGTCTAGGGTATTAGATTTTTTTGGATTTTATAGTCTTATGGTTCAGTGATTAGATTATTTTGTGATTTTTTATGGTTCAAAATATAAGATTTAGGACTATAATGGGTTTAGAGCTTAAAGTTTGTGGGTTTAGGGGTTTTTGTATTTTTTAGGGGTTTTAAGGATTATGTGTTTCTCAGGGTTTTTGTGATTTTAATGCTTAAGATTTATGGATATTTAGTATTTTGGGTTTAGAGCTTAGGGTTTTTTAGGGGTTTTAAAAGATTTTTACGTTTAGGATTTAGGATTTTATGGTTGGGTTTAGGGTTTAGGGCTTAGGTTTTTCTTAGATTTAGAGTTTTAGGTTAAGGGTTTTATCTAGTTTTTAGGGTTTTATAGATTTATGGTTTAGGGCTTAGAGGTTTTTAATGTTTTTGTAAGCAGATAAGATTGAGGGTTTGATAGGGTTCAGAGCTAAAGATTTTTTTTGTTTTTTTTGTTTTTAGGATTCATGATTTTTAGCGTATTAGGTTTTGGATTTTGAGTTTTAGGTTAGGGTTTATGGTTTAGGCCTTAGGATTTTCTTAGTTTTAGGGTTTCAGATTAATGGTTTCATCTAGGTATTTAGGGTTTAGGGGTTTGGGTTTTTTTGAGTTAAGGGTTTTTAGGATATTATAAGTATAAAGTTTAGGGATTTGGGGTTTATTTTTTTTGGATTTTTAGGGTTTAATATTTATGATTTAGGGATTTATAGGATTTTGAGCTTAGAGTTTTTTACGTTAAGGATTTTTTTGGGTTTTATAACGGGTTTTACGGTTATATGTTTCTTAGAGAAGAATGGAGTTAGTAAAACAATGCACTAAGTATGGCAACCATGCAAAAATATGCATTTAAAAGGGACATTTTCTTGAAATCATACTTCATGCCTTTTTGAGTAAATCTTCATAAAACCTTTATCCAATAGCATTTATATAATTCAAATGCTTCATATAAACATATTCAAAGGCTAAACATTTCATAAGATCACATATAGAATTTATTACATTTTCAAGTCACATTACAGTGAGCTATTTCTACTTTTCATTGAATATTCCTTCCTTTTATTCATTAACCTCCCAAGTAACCCTCTAGTGATACTTGATGCAATGCATCATCTCAAGGCCACAAGGAAACCTACATAAGCCAACACATATCCTCATATAATCATAATATATCAAAGACACATTTAAGTCAATACCATAGGACTATTACAGTAAGTTATATTTAATTTACACATATATTTACTTCTTTTCATACTCATCATTTTAAGACCTTGTTCATGACCCCAATCCTAGTATACTAGGATTTCTTAAGGAGGTATTTGTGCAATGTCTACATGGGTTCATTACTTCCACCTATCCTAAGTAACCTCCCTTAAGTCATACTAGATAGGACCCTAGTCATTTAATTTCATTGTCAATTTTAGTTTAGGGAAACTATACCCTTATACGACACTAAGACCATGGGTGCTAAACATGAAATTTGGTGTTGTAGAGCCTTACACCAAGGGAAGGTGTTACTACCTATCCAAGGTAGAACATTAACATATATCCTAGCATATTAGGTCATATCACTTGCTAGATCCTATGTGGCAAGCATAGTTTATGGAACTAAGAGATAGGTCTTCCCTCTTTATACACTTGGTAATTGGGCCTCCTCTAATGAGAAAACATGGGTGAACCTTCCTCATTAATGGAAGTCAACACCTCCTGTGGGTCCATAGGCGAGTATTACTCTAAGGAAAGTGAACATCTATAAGTGACAAATGGTGAATCTTCCTCCAAGGAAAGTCAACACCTCTTAATGTCAAGTTCACTCAGTGCTAAGCTAAGTTCCCTTTATTGAAAATCCATCATTACATTTTTCATAAAACATAGGCTTAGGATGTTCACTCCTTATATGCTTATAGAATATTCAAGCACCTATCTAGATTTAGAGTATTATTGGGCACACCCACTACACCATTTTAGGCCTACGGCCACCCCACTAAAGTGTAGCCTAAACTAGCAAAAAGTGTTGCCTTTGACAAAAGGCTACACTTTTGGACTTTAAGCAACGCTTTTTAGGGGGTGGCCTAAAGAAGCGTAACCTTTGACATTAGGCAACACTTTTTAAATGTCGCCATCTTTGGCTACGCTTATAAAGCATAGCCAAAGAGGTATAAGGGCACGCTTTGTTGTGATGCATTAGAGACACCTATNTTTCTATTAATTCTTCACATACTATAATTTCATTAGGTAATCCAGGGCATATATGTCCTGTTTTTGTAAGTTCTGTTTCTAAAACTAATTCTCTAATTATATAATTTTCTTCTTGTCCTGTATTTATTAATATTTTATATTTTTTATTATCAATTATTCCAGCTATAAAATAATAGTTTATTGTTTCTTCTTCTGTATTTGATATCTCAGGAAAATCATATTTTCTCTTTGATGTACTAGCTTTTGATGAAGTAGTTCTATTTAATATTCTTGGGGTATTTAATCTTTCTTTTACTATTTGTAGATCTTCTTCTATATCCATTTCTTTATAACTATAGTCAGTATTGTCTATAACTTTAATAACCTGATCGAAAGGATTTTCTATTTTTATTCTATCTATTTTATTTTCTGCCATTACTTTATGTTTAGTTGTTAATATATATAAGTTTTTACATCTTGCTGTAAATATTTTACTTCCTGGTTCTAACTCAATTCCTGATAGTTTCCAATATAGAACTAATGATTTATCTATATTTTTATCTGTTAATGCTATTGAATAATTAGCACTTATTATAAATTTAAATTTTTGATATATTAAGTTTCCTTTTATAGCACTTATTACACTTTTTTCTATTGGGTGTATTATTCTATCATCTGCTAAATATATTTCTATAGGTGTATCTATTCCTTCTCTAAAACATGCTTTTATTAGTATCTCTGTTCCTCCTAAATGTACATATTTTATAGGTGTTTTTGCTTTTATATGTTGTATTTCTTGATTTATCATTCTTTTATTTAGTATGGGTATCTGTGCTTTACCTTTGACATATTTACAATCAACAATATGTTCTTTTTGACTAACTACATAATATTCTTCGTTATTCCTTTTAAACCAATTTTTTAAAGTTGGTATTTTTAATACTTTCTGTACACTTAAGTCTAATTCTTTATTTTTTATTTGTTGGAAAATTTTATTATCAAATATTATTTTTTGTTCTACTGATTCTTCATCATTATATTCTTCTTTAGATATTACTCTTATATTTTCTTCAGTCATTTTCTTCGATTTCATTGTTTAATTCCATATCTTCAATTTCATAGTCATTTTCATTTTCTATATCTGAAATTTCATATATACTATCATTATCATCTATTTCATAGTCTAAATAATCTATTTGCATATATTTATATTTATCTAAAATTAATTCTGCAATATGTTTCACTTATATCACTTATTTCGGAATTTTTATCATTTGTATCTAATTCATTTGTTTCATCATTTATTTCATTTATTTCAATATTTTCTTTTTCATTTAGTATTTGTTTCATTTGATTTATTTCATTGGCTAATTCTACTTCTTTTTGTAGTTGTTTTTCTAATTCTACTTCTTTTTGTAGTTGTTTTTCTTTTTGTTTATTTTCATATAGCAATTTTAAATAGGCTAATTCTTTTTCTAATTCTTCTATTTTATTATTTTTAGTTTCTTCAATTTTCTTTATTTCTTGTTTTGCTTCTTTTCGTATTTCTTCAATTTCTTTACTTTTATCTATATCTTCATTTTCTTTTGTTATTCTAATCATTGCTGTTAAACTATCTTCTAATTTTGCTGTTTCTTTTTCTAGCATCAAATATAGTCTATCTCCTATTTTTTTATATCTTCTTCCTAAGTTAGAAAATACTATTTTTATTGTTATTCCTTCGTAATTTTCATAAGTCTTTTCATCTACTGCAAATTCCTCTTTATTCATTATATTCATTGTTATAGTATATATCATGTTGTATTTTATATTCTAAACAATCTATTTTTGTTTTTAGATTAAATAAATTTTTTCTTTGTATAAATATTGATTTACTACATACTCCGGCAAATATATTTTCTATTAATCTTTCTTCGGTAAAGTCATATTCGTTTTTTAATTCATATAACTTTTCTATCAGTTGTTGTTTATATATTCTTTTGTCCATACTATTTTTTAAGAAAATATCTTTTCATAATATTCCTTTTTAATTAAATTTAGTCTTTGCATTTCTTTAGCATTTGTTTCTATATATTCTAAATATTCTTCTTCACGAAGATATATATATTTATTTACATTTTCAATTAATAGTTTTTCTTCTAGATCTATTTTTTCTTTAGTTTCTTTCCATAACCTCAAATATCTATAATTTATCATTGATCTCTATATAATTCTATATCATCATATAAATGATCAATATCAAAATCATCATAAATTATCAGCTCAGACCAACCTACGGTTGTTTCTTCAATTATTTCGTAATAATTAATCTATCATAGATTATTCTACGTATATCAGCATCAATATCTTTCAATATGTAAAACAATAATATCATGTAATTATTATCATTATCTAACAAATAAGTAGGCATATTATCATTTTTTCACTAAAGTTTTATTCCTTCTAACCTTTTCATAAATTATACTTATTCATTATGTAGCAATAACAGTATAATATTCATCTCGTCTAGTCACTACTATGGCCTTCTTCTTTAATCAGTTACCCTAACAGCGCCTCAACTCTGTGTACTTCCCTAAACGGCCTCCTTGCCTACCGGTTTCCACCTTAGGATGGCATAGTCTGGGCTTACCTACTCGCAGAATATCTCCATAGCAAACCTTCTAGAGATGACTATTATAACATTATTTACTCATAATAAATACTTATAATCAAGGAAAGATTATCAGGAATAAAATAATTTAGCTACTCATAAATGATTTAGAGTATACCTGTTCTTGTAGATTACTTATCTCCGATTTATTTTCCATAGCTTATGTTTTTATCTAGCTCTTTTCAATTATCTAACTCTTTTTTCTTATCTAGCTCTGATACCATTTTTATCTATTTGTATTCCTAAAAATTCTATTTGAGATTTCATAATTTCTGATTTCTTTTTACTTAAACTTATTCCTGAGTGTTTAACTATATGTATAAATTTTTCTAATAACTTAATATGATCATCTTGTGTTCTAGTAAATAATAATATATCATCTATATATACAATACAATTTTCTAGTTGATTAAAATAACTATCCATAAAATGTTGATATCTACCTGGTGCATTTTTGTATCCAAATGGTAAAACATTCCATTCATAGTATCCTTGCGGTACTGTAAATGCAGTTAGTTGTTTTGATTTGTCGTCTAGTTTTAGATGATAAAAACCTGATTTACAATCAAATTTACTAAAATAATTATATCCTTGTATTTGTCTTATTTTTAATATCTTGTTTGGTATTGGATAATTATAAGTTTTAGTTTTGGCATTTAGATTACGATAATCTATTACCATTCTACTTTTGCCTCTTTTTTGTTCATTATGATTATTAACTATAAATGCGGGGCTTGTATGTTTACTATTAGTTTCTTGTATATAATTGTTTTTTAATAATTCTTCTATATGCATTTTGAATTCATTTAAATCATCAAAATTATATTTTAATGGTTTTTGTGTTATTAAACTATTTTCATCTAAATTAATTATTTTCTGCCATTACTTTATGTTTAGTTGTTAATATATATAAGTTTTTACATCTTGCTGTAAATATTTTACTTCCTGGTTCTAACTCAATTCCTGATAGTTTCCAATATAGAACTAATGATTTATCTATATTTTTATCTGTTAATGCTATTGAATAATTAGCACTTATTATAAATTTAAATTTTTGATATATTAAGTTTCCTTTTATAGCACTTATTACACTTTTTTCTTTTATATCTGTGGTCATACTTCCAAATTCGTTTCTTATAGCTAATTCCGAAATAAGTGATATAAGTGAAACATATACAGAAATCTTAGAGCAAACGAATAAATTAAAAAAATTAGAAATAAATACAAACAAAGTAAATAAACCAGGAACATCAAGAGTTAAAACTCCAGATAATAGTCCTAGACATAATCCTAGAACATCAATACCAACTTATATACAGAAAACTATGAAAACTCAGATAGAACAAATGTAATATGGAATAGTAGATTAAATAGACAATGAAAACCTAAATCAGTTATAGAACAAATTAACTTTTTGGATTTAGATTGTGTTACAGATATTAATAAGGTAATCTTATTATGGATAGGAAACTTATCTAAACAATTAGTAGATAATAAAATAACAATAAAGGATACACCAGTATATATAGAAAGAACCTTAATAGGAACAACAAAATTATGGATAGAAAATTTACCATTAGAAAGTAAAACAGCACTGAGAAGTGATAAAAAACTAGATGGATCAATAACAACATCTAATATAGAAATATTAGAAAAATATGAATTAGCTATAAGAAACGAATTTGGAAGTATGACCACAGATATAAAAGAACAAAATAAACAAAAAATTATAAATAGACAATTAATGTCAAAATTAGCAATATGTAATATGTGTTACATAGAAGAATATACATGCGCATTTAAAGAATATTATTATAAAGCACAATATAATATAGATGAAGCAAAAGAAATAAAAAATCTATATTTCACAAAATTACCAGAACCATTTAGTACCAATATAATAAAAGATTGGAATAATGAAGAAATGACAGATACTTTAGGATCTAGAATAAAATTTTTACAACAATGGTTTATTCAGTTATGTGAAAATCAAAAAGAAAAATTAAAAATGGAAAAGGTATTAATGAAAAACCTAGCATGCTGTAAAAACAAAATAGCACCCCAATTTGGTTGCAGAGATAAATATTATAAAAAACATTAAAAAATAAGAAATATAGAAAACAAAAACTAAATATAAATATAAAAATCCTAGAAAACGATATTTTGTAAAAAACTATAAGCAAAAAAGACCTATTAGACAAAAGAAAGCCTTATCAAATTGTAATTGTTACAATTGTGGTAAGTTAGGACATTTAGCTAAAGATTGTAAATTACCTAAAAATATAAAGAGAAAACATATTGCAGAATTAATTTTAGATAAATATAAATATATGCAAATAGATTATTTAGACTAAGAATTAGATGATAATGATAGTATATATGAAATTTCAGATATAGAAAATGAAAATGACTATGAAATTGAAGATATGGAATTAAACAATGAAATCGAAGAAAATGACTGAAGAAAATATAAGAGTAATATCTAAAGAAGAATATAATGATGAAGAATCAGTAGAACAAAAAATAATATTTGATAATAAAATTTTCCAACAAATAAAAAATAAAGAATTAGACTTAAGTGTACAGAAAGTATTAAAAATACCAACTTTAAAAAATTGGTTTAAAAGGAATAACGAAGAATATTATATAGTTAGTCAAAAAGAACATATTGTTGATTGTAAATATGTCAAAGGTAAAGCACAGATACCCATACTAAATAAAAGAATGATAAATCAAGAAATACAACATATAAAAGCAAAAACACCTATAAAATATGTACATTTAGGAGGAACAGAGATACTAATAAAAGCATGTTTTAGAGAAGCAATAGATACACCTATAGAAATATATTTAGCAGATGATAGAATAATACACCCAATAGAAAAAAGTGTAATAAGTGCTCTAAAAGGAAACTTAATATATCAAAAATTTAAATTTATAATAAGTGCTAATTATTCAATAGCATTAACAGATAAAAATATAGATAAATCATTAGTTCTATATTGGAAACTATCAGGAATTGAGTTAGAACCAGGAAGTAAAATATTTACAGCAAGATGTAAAAACTTATATATATTAACAACTAAACATAAAGTAATGGCAGAAAATAAAATAAATAAAAATAGAAAATCCTTTCGATCAGGTTATTAAAGTTATAGACAATACTGACTATAGTTATAAAGAAATGGATATAGAAGAAGATCTACAAATAGTAAAAGAAAGATTAAATACCCCAAGAATATTAAATAGAACTACTTCATCAAAAGCTAGTACATCAAAGAGAAAATATGATTTTCCTGAGATATCAATACAGAAGAAGAAACAATAAACTATTATTTTATAGCTGGAATAATTGATAATAAAAAATATAAAATATTAATAAATACAGGACAAGAAGAAAATTATATAATTAGAGAATTAGTTTTAGAAACAGAACTTACAAAAACAGGACATATATGCCCTGGATTACCTAATGAAATTATAGTATGTGAAGAATTAATAGAAAAAGAAATAATTATAGGAGGAATAAACTTACTAATACCATTTAAAACTTATCAAGGTGAACAGAATATAACTTTAGGACTAAAATGGTTAGAACAATTTATACCATATAAAATAGAAGATAATAAATTAATACTCACATGTCAGAATAAGAAAATTATTATACAAAGAATAAAATAAGAAAAAATGAAAATATATATACTGGCGAAAATTATTGTAGAAGGATATTATAATAGGTATTATACACCTATGATAGATACAGGAGCAGAAACTAATATATGTAAATATAATTGCTTACCAGAAGAAAAATGGGAAAAACTTAAAACACCTATGGTAGTAACTGGATTTAACAATGAAAGTAGTATGATTAGTTATCAAGCAAAAAATATAAAGATACAAATATGGGATAAAATTTTAATAATAGAAGAAATGTATAGTTTTGATTGTAAAACAAAAGATATATTATTAGGAATGCCTTTCTTAGATAAATTATACCCACATATAATAACTAAAATACATTGGTGGTTTACTACACCATGTGGATATAAAGTAGGAGCAAAAAGAGTAAAAAATAAACAAAGAAAAACAAAAGAATGGATCAAAGGAAGTGAAAAAATAAATCAAGAAATGGAAAATATAAATAAAAAAAAAATTACAATCCTTTTTAGGATTAGTAAACCAAGTACGAGAATATATACCAAAATTAGCAGACTATTTAAAACCACTACATAAAAAACTTAAAAAAGATGTTGAATATTATTTTGATAATAAAGATAAACAAAATATAAGAAATATTAAAAATTTGTGTAAAAAGTTACCAAAACTTTATTTTCCTGATGAAAATAGAATATTTATTTATATAGTAGAAACAGATTCAAGTGATCACAGTTATGGAGGAGTATTAAAATATAGATACGAAAATGAAAAAATAGAATATCATTGTAGATATTATTCAGGATCTTATACTGAACCACAAATAAAATGGGAAATTAATCGTAAAGAGTTATTTGCATTATATAAATATTTACTAGCATTCGAACCATATATTGTATATAATAAATTTATTGTAAGAACAGATAATACTCAAGTAAAATGGTGGATTAGAAGAAAAATAGATGATTCGGTTACAACGAAAGAAATAAGGAGATTGGTATTAAATATATTAAATTTTACATTTACTATTGAGGTAATTAATACTAACAAAAATACTATTGCAGATTATCTCTCCAGAGAAAGATACAATGAAAGAAATCTTATCTATGATGACAAATCTTTGTCAGAAAATAAAAAAGATAGAGAA
>JABWTJ010000205.1:1402375-1416097 GCA_016801875.1 Solanum sitiens | reverse complement strand
CAGTTTTGACGTCGGGATCCGGATCACCCAAAAAATGGTATACTATAGCACACAAAAAATCATCGAAATAGGGGTTTGCGCGCTTTGGGGCTATTTTGACCTTGAAAATGGATCGAAATGGACGTGAGGGCCAACCGAATGCATAGCCAAGGTCTTCACGGACGTCCACAAATAATTTTGGCAGTTTTGACGTCAGGTTCTGGATCACCCAAAAAATGGTATACTATAGCACACGAAAAATCGTCGAAATTGGGGTATGCGCTCTTCGGAGCTATTTTGACCTTGAAAATAGATTGGAATGGCCGTTAGGGCCAACCGGATGCATAGACAAGGTCTTCACGGACGTCCCCAAATAATTTTGACAGTTTTGACGTCAGGATTCGGATCACCCAAAAAATGGTATACTATATAGCAGACGAAAAATCATCGAAATTGGGGTATGCGCTTTGGGGTTATTTTTACCTTAAAAATGGATCGAAATGGCTGTGAGGTCCAACCGGATGCATAGCCAAGGTGTTCACGGACGTCCACAAATAATTTTGGCAGTTTTGACGTCGGGATCTGGATCACCCAAAAAATGGTATACTATAGCACACGAAAAATCGTCGAAATAGGGGTATGCGCGCTTCGGGGCTATTTTGGGATCTTGAAAATGGATCGGAATGGTGTGAGGGACAATCGATTCATAGCCCAAGGGTGCACGACCGGCCACAAATAATTTTGGCAGTTTTGACGTCGGGATCCGGATCACCCAAAAAATGGTATACTATAGCACACGAAAAATCGTCGAAATAGGGTATGCGCGCTACGGGGCTATTTTGATCTTGAAAATAGAACGGAATGGCCGTGAAGGCCAACCGGATACATAGCCAAGATCTTCACGGACGTCCACAAATAATTTTGGCAGTTTTGACGTCGGGATCCGGATCACCCAAAAAATGGTATACTATTGCACACAAAATATTGTCGAAATAGGGGTATGCGCGCTTCGGGGCTATTTTGTGCTTAAAAATGGATCGGAATGGCCGTGAGGGCCAACCGGATGCATAGCCAAGGTCTTCACGGACGTCCACAAATAGGTTTGGATGTTTTGACGTCGGGATTCGGATGACCCAAAAAATGGTATACTATAGCACACGAAAAATCGTCGGAATAGGGGTATACGCGCTTCGGGCTATTTTGACCTTGAAAATGGATCAGAATGGCCTTGAGGGCCAACCGGATGCATAGCCAAGGTCTTCACGGACGTCCAAAAATAATTTTAACAGTTTTGACATGGGGATCCGGATCACCCAAAAAATGGTATACTATAGCACACGAAAAATCGTCGAAATAGGGGTATGCGCGCTTTGGGGCTATTTCGATCTTGAAAATGGAACGGAATGGCCGTGAAGGCCAACCGGATACATAGCCAAGGTCTTCACGGACGTCCACAAATAATTTTGGCAGTTTTGACGTCGGGATCCGGATCACCCAAAAAATGGTATACTATAGCACACAAAATATTGTCGAAATAGGGGTATGCGCGCTTCGGGGCTATTTTATGCTTAAAAATGGATCGGAATGGCCGTGAGGGCCAACCGGATGCATAGCCAAGGTCTTCACGGATGTCCACAAATAAGTTTGGATGTTTTAACGTCGGGATCCGGATGACCCAAAAAATGGTATAATATAGCACACGAAAAATCGTCGAAATAGGGGTATGCGCGCTTCGGGCTATTTCGACCTTGAAAATGGATCAGAATGGCCGTGAGGGCCAACCGGATGCATAGCCAAGGTCTTCACGGACGTCCACAAATAATTTTAACAGTTTTGACGTCGGGATCCGGATCACCCAAAAAATGGTATACTATAGCACACGAAAAATCGTCGAAATAGGGGTATGCGCACTTCGGGGCTATTTTGACCTTGAAAATGGATCGGAATGGACGTGAGGGCCAACCGTATGCATAGCCAAGGTCTTCAAGGACGTCCACAAATAATTTTGGCAGTTTTGACGTCGGGATCCGGATTACCCAAAAAATAGTATACTATAGCACATGAAAAGTCGTCGTCGAAATAGGGGTATGCGCACTTCGGGGCTATTTTGACCTTGAAAATGGATCGGAATGGCCGTGAGGGCCAACCGGATGCATAGCAAAGGTCTTCAGGGACGTCCACAAATAATTTTGGCAGTTTTGACATCGGGATCCGGATCACCCAAAAATGGTATACTATAGCACACGAAAAATCATTGAAATAGGGGTATGCGCGCTTCGGGGCTATTTTGACTTTGAAAATGTATCGGAATAGCCGTGAGGTCCAACCGGATGCATAGCCAAGGTTTTCACGGACGTTCACAAATAATTTTGGCAGTTTTGACATCGTGATCCGGATCACCCAAAAAATGGTATACAATAGAACATGAAAAATCATTGAAATAGGGGTATGCGCGCTTCGGGGCTATTTTGACCTTGAAAATGTATTGGAATGGTCGTGGGCCAACCGGATCCATAGACAGGGTCTTCACGGACGTCCATAAATAATTTTGGTAGTTTTGACGTCGAGATTCGGATCACCCAAAAAATGGTATACTATAGCACAAGAAAAATCGTCGAAATAGGGGTCTTTGGGGCTATTTTGACCTTGAAAATTGATCGGAATGGCCGTGAGGGCCAACTGGATGCATAGCCAAGGTTTTCACGGACGTCCACAAATAATTTTGGTAGTTTTGACGTCGGGATCCGGATCACCCAAAAAATGGTATACTATAGCACACGAAAAATCGTCGAAATAGGGTATGCGCCCTTCGGGGCTATTTTGATCTTAAAAATGGATCGGAATTACCGTGAGGGCCAACCGGATGCATAGCCAAGGTGTTCACGGACGTCCACAAATAATTTTGGCAGTTTTGACGTCGGGATCCGGATCACCCAAAAAATGGTATACTATAGCACACGAAAAATCGTCGAAATAGGGGTATGCGCGCTTCGGGGCTATTTTGATCTTGAAAATGGATCGGAATGGCCGTGAGGGACAACCGGATGCATAGCCAAGGTGTTCACGGACGTCCACAAATAATTTTGGCAGTTTTGACGTCGGGATCCGGATCACCCAAAAAATGGTATACTATAGCACACGAAAAATCGTCGAAATAGGGTAAGCGCGCTTCGGGGCTATTTTGATCTTGAAAATGGAACGGAATGGCCGTGAATGCCAACCGGATACATAGCCAAGGTCTTTACGGATGTCCACAAATAATTTTGGCAGTTTTGACGTCGGGATCCGGATCACCCAAAAAATGGTATACTATAGCACACAAAATATTGTCGAAATAGGGGTATGCGCGCTTCGGGGCTATTTTGTGCTTAAAAATGGATCGGAATGGCCGTGAGGGCCAACCGGATGCATAGCCAAGGTCTTCACGGACGTCCACAAATAGGTTTGGATGTTTTGACGTCGGGATTCGGATGACCCAAAAAATGGTATACTATAGCACACAAAAAATCGTCGAAATAGGGGTATGCGCACTTCGGGGCTATTTTGACCTTGAAAATGGATTGGAATGGACGTGAGGGCCAACCGTATGCATAGCCAAGGTCTTCAAGGACGTCCACAAATAATTTTGGCAGTTTTGACGTCGGGATCCGGATTACCTAAAAAATGGTATACTATAGCACACGAAAAATCGTCGAAATAGGGGTATGCGCACTTCGGGGCTATTTTGACCTTGAAAATGGATCGGAATGGCCGTGAGGGCCAACCGGATGCATAGCAAAGGTCTTCAGGGACGTCCACAAATAATTTTGGCAGTTTTGACATCGGGATCCGGATCACCCAAAAATGGTATACTATAGCACACGAAAAATCATTGAAATAGGGGTATGCGCGCTTCGGGGCTATTTTGACTTTGAAAATGTATCGGAATAGCCGTGAGGTCCAACCGGATGCATAGCCAAGGTTTTCACGGACGTTCACAAATAATTTTGGCAGTTTTGACATCGGGATCCGGATCACCCAAAAAATGGTATACAATAGAACATGAAAAATCATTGAAATAGGGGTATGCGCGCTTCGGGGCTATTTTGACCTTGAAAATGTATTGGAATGGTCGTGGGCCAACCGGATGCATAGACAAGGTCTTCACGGACGTCCATAAATAATTTTGGTAGTTTTGACGTCGAGATTCGGATCACCCAAAAAATGGTATACTATAGCACAAGAAAAATCGTCGAAATAGGGGTCTTTGGGGCTATTTTGACCTTGAAAATTGATCGGAATGGCCGTGAGGGCCAACTGGATGCATAGCCAAGGTTTTCACGGACGTCCACAAATAATTTTGGTAGTTTTGACATCGGGATCCGGATCACCCAAAAAATGGTATACTATAGCACACGAAAAATCGTCGAAATAGGGTATGCGCCCTTCGGGGCTATTTTGATCTTGAAAATGGATCGGAATGGCCGTGAGGGCCAACCGGATGCATAGCCAAGGTGTTCACGGACGTCCACAAATAATTTTGGCAGTTTTGACGTCGGGATCCGGATCACCCAAAAAATGGTATACTATAGCACACGAAAAATCGTCGAAATAGGGGTATGCGCGCTTCGGGGCTATTTTGATCTTGAAAATGGATCGGAATGGCCGTGAGGGCACAACCGGATGCATAGCCAAGGTGTTCACGGACGTCCACAAATAATTTTGGCAGTTTTGACGTCGGGATCCGGATCACCCAAAAAATGGTATACTATAGCACACGAAAAATCATCGAAATAGGTAAGCGCGCTTCGGGGCTATTTTGATCTTGAAAATGGAACGGAATGGCCGTGAAGGCCAACCGGATACATAGCCAAGGTCTTTACGGACGTCCACAAATAATTTTGGCAGTTTTGACGTCGGGATCCGGATCACCCAAAAAATGGTATACTATAGCACACAAAATATTGTCGAAATAGGGGTATGCGCGCTTCGGGGCTATTTTGTGCTTAAAAATTGATCGGAATGTCCGTGAGGGCCAACCGGATGCATAGCCAAGGTCTTCACGGACGTTCACAAATAATTTTTTGGCAGTTTTGACATCGGGATCCGTATCACCCAAAAAATGGTATACAATAGTACACGAAAAATCGTCGAAATAGGAGTATGCGCGCTTCGGGGCTATTTTGACCTTGAAAATGGATTGGAATGGTCGTGGGCCAACCGGATGCATAGACAAGGTCTTCACGGACGTCCACAAATAATTTTGGTAGTTTTGACGTCGAGATTCGGATCACCCAAAAAATGGTATACTATAGCACAAGAAAAATCATCGAAATAGGGGTCTTTGGGGCTATTTTGACATTGAAAATTGATCGGAATGGCCGTGAGGGCCAACCGAATCCATAGCCAAGGTCTTCACGGACGTCCACAAATAAGATTGGCAGTTTTGACATCGGGATCCGGATCACCCAAAAAATGACATACTATAGCACACGAAAAATCGTCGAACTAGGGGTATGCGCGCTTCGGGGCTATTTTGACCTTGAAAATGGATCGGAATGGCCGTGTGGGCCAACCGGATGCATAGCCAAGGTCTTCACGGACGTGCACAAATAATTTTGGCAGTTTTGACGTCGGGATCCGGATCACCCAAAAAATGGTATACTATAGCACACAAAAAATCGTCGAAATAGGGGTATGCGCGCTTCGGGGCTATTTTTACCTTGAAAATGGATCGAAATGGACGTGAGGTCCAACCGGATGCATAGCCAAGGTCTTCACGGACGTCCACAAATAATTTTGGCAGTTTTGACGTCGGAGTCCGGATCACCCAAAAAATGGTATACTATAGCACACGAAAAATCGTCGAAATTGGGGTATGCGCTCTTCGGAGCTATTTTGACCTTGAAAATAGATCGGAATGGCCGTGAGGGCCAACCGGATGCATAGACAAGGTCTTCACGGACGTCCCCAAATAATTTTCACAGTTTTGACGTCGGTATTCGGATCACCCAAAAAATGGTATACTATATAGCAGACGAAAAATCATCGAAATTGGGGTATGCGCTTCGGGGCAATTTTGACCTTAAAAATGGATCGGAATGGCCGTGAGGGCCAACCGGATGCATAGCCAAGGTGTTCACGGACGTCCACAAATAATTTTGGTAGTTTTGACGTCGGGATCTGGATCACCCAAAAAATGGTATACAATAGCACAAGAAAAAGGGGGAAAAAGTAAAGTCTAAGCGCATATGGCACGAAAAGGAAATCCTATTTCGGTAAGACTTGATCTGAATCGTAGTTCAGATTCAAGTTGGTTTAGTGAGGGCGACCGCGAAAGTCACCGAATGGGTCAGTCTTTTAGTTCTCCCAGATTAGAATATCAAAGGAGGACGTTGCAGATGCCGGGGGCGCGGACCAAGCTGCGAAAAAGACTTTTTGGGTAGCCCTCCTTCCATGCCAAGCCAGCACGATGGGGTTCCCCTTCCTCGGACCAAGAGGCTTGGACTATGAGCCCGCTTAGCAAACGAGGCTCGGGACGGGGTGGATGGTTATGGCGTATCGTAGATCGGACTTTGCTTTTCCAGGCTCCAGGCTAGAGAAGGGCTATTCCATATCAGCAGCTATGCTAGCTCGAAAAGGACTGAAAGAACTTACATTAGGTCAAAAAAATCGTCGAAATAGGGGTATGCGCGCTTCGGGGCTATTTTGACCATAAAAATGGATCGGAATGGCCGTGAGGGCCAACCGGATGCATAGCCAAGGTCTTCACGTACGTCCACAAATAATTTTGGCAGTTTTGACATCGGGATCCGGATCACCCAAAAAAGGGTATACTATAGCACACAAAAAATCGTTCAAATAGGGGTATGCGCGCTTCGGGGCTATTTTGACCTTGAAAATGGATCGGAATGGCCATGAGGGACAACCATATGCATAGCCAAGGTCTTCACGGACGTCCACAAATAATTTTGGCAGTTTTGACGTTGGGATACGGATCACCCAAAAAATTGTATACCATAGCATACGAAAAATCGTCGAAATAGGGGTATGCGGGCTTCGGGGCTATTTTAACCTTGAAAATGGATCGGAATGGCCGTGAGGGACAACCAGATGCATAGACAAGGTCTTCACGTACGTCCACAAATAATTTTGGCAGTTTTGACATCGGGATCCGGATCACCCAAAAAATGGTATACTATATAGCACACGAAAAATCGTCAAAATAGGGGTATGCGTGCTTCGGGGCTATTTTGACCTTGAAAATGGATCGGAATGGACGTGAGGGCCAACTAAATGCATAGCCAAGGTCTTCACGAATGTCCACAAATAGTTTTGGCGGTTTTGACGTCGGGATCCGGATCACCCAAAAAATGGTATACTATAGCACACAAAAAATCGTCGAAATAGGTGTATGCGCGCTTCGTGGCTATTTTGACCTTGAAAATGGATCGAAATGGCCGTGAGGGCCAACCGGATGCTTAGCCAAGGTCTTTACGGACGTCCACAAATAATTTTGGCAGTTTTGACATCGGGATCCGGATCACCCAAAAAATGATATACTATAGCACACGAAAAATCGTCGAAATAGGGGTATGGGCGCTTTGGGGCTAATTTGACCTTGAAAATGGATCGGAATGGCCGCCCATAAATAATTTTGGCAGTTTTGACGTCGGAATCCGGATCACCCAAAAAATGATATACTATAGCACACGAAAAATCGTCGAAATAGGGGTATGCACGCTTCGGGGCTATTTTGACCTTGAAAATGGATCGGAATGGCCGTGAGGGCCAACCGGATGCATAGCCAAGGTCGTCACGGACGTCCACAAATAATTTTGGAAGTTTTGACGTCGGGATCCGGATCACCCAAAAAATGGTATACTATAGCACACGAAAAATCATCGAAATAGGGTATGCGCGCTTCGGGCTATTTTGACCTTGAAAATGGATCGAAATGGCCGTGAGAGCCAACCAGATGCATAGCCAAGGTCTTCACGGACGTCGACAAATAATTTTGGCAGTTTTGACGTCAAGATCCGGATCACCCAAAACATGGTATACTATAGCACACGAAAAATCATCGAAATAGGGGTATGCGCGCTTCTGGGTTATTTTTAACTTTAAAATGGATCGGAAGTGACGTGAGGGCCAACCGGATGAATAGCCAAGGTCTTTACGGACGTCCACAAATAATTTTGGCAGTTTTGACGTCGGGATCCGGATCACCCAAAAAATGGTATACAATAGAACGAGAAAAATCGTCGAAATAGAGGTATTCGCGCTTCGGGGCTATTTTGACCTTGAAAATGGATCGGAATGGCCGTGAGGGCCAACCGTATGTATAGCCAAGGTCTTCACGGACGTCCACAAATAATTTTGGCAGTTTTGACATCGGGATCTGGATCACCCAAAAAATGGTATACTATAGCACACGAAAAATCATCGAAATAGCGGTATGCGCGCTTTGGGGCAATTTTGACCTTCAAAATGGATCGTAATGGCCGTGAGGGCCAACGAGATGCATAGCCAAGTTCTTCACGGACGTCCACAAATAATTTTGGCAGTTTTGACGTCAAGATCCGGATCACCCAAAAAATGGTATACTATAGCACACGAAAAATCATCGAAATAGGGGTATGCGCGCTTCGGGGCAAGTTTGACCTTGAAAATGGATCGGAATGGCCGTGAGGGCCAACCGGATGCATAGCCAAGGTCTTCACGGACGTCCACAAATAATTTTGGCAGTTTTGACGTCGGGATCCGGATCACCCAAAAAATGGTATACTATAGCACACGAAAAATCGTCGAAATAGGGGTATGCGCGCTTCGGGGCTATTTTGATCTTGAAAATGTATCGGAATGGCCGTGAGGGACAACCGGATGTATAGCCAAGGTGTTCACGGACGTCCACAAATAATTTTGGCAGTTTTGACGTCGGGATCCGGATCACTCAAAAAATGGTATACTATAGCACACGAAAAATCGTCGAAATAGGGTATGCGCGCTTCGGGGCTATTTTGATCTTGAAAATGGATCGGAATGGCTGTGAAGGCCAACCGGATACATAACCAAGGTCTTCACGGACGTCCACAAATAATTTTTGCAGTTTTGACATCGAGATCCGGATCACCCAAAAAATGGTATACTATAGCACACGAAAAATCGTCGAAATAGGGGTATGCGCGCTTCGGGGCAATTTTGAGCTTAAAATGGATCGGAATGGCTGTGAGGGCCAACCGGATGCATAGAAAAGGTCTTCACGGACGTCCGCTAATAAGTTTGGCAGTTTTGACGTCAGGATCCGGATCACCCAGTAAGTGGAATACTATAGCACACAAAAAATCGTCGAAAAAGGGGTATGCGCGCTTCGGGGCTATTTTGACCTTGAAAATGGATCGGAATGGCCGTGAGGGCCAACCGGATGCATAGCCAAGGTCTTCACGGACGTCCACAAATAAGTTTTGATGTTTTGACGTCGGGATCCGGATCACCCAAAAAATGGTATACTATAGCACACGAAATATCGTCGAAATAGGGGTATGCGCGCTTCGGGCTATTTTGACCTTGAAAATGGATCAGAATGTCCGTGAGGGCCAACCGGATGCATAGCCAAGGTCTTCACGGACGTCCACAAATAATTTTGACAGTTTTGATGTCGTGATCCGGATCACCCAAAAAATGGTATACTATTGCACACGAAAAATCGTCGAAATAGGGGTATGCGCGCTTCGGGGTTATTTTGACCTTGAAAGTGGATCGGAATGGCCGTGAGGGACAACCGGATGAATAGCCAAGGTCTTCACGGACGTCCACAAATAACTTTGGCAGTTTTGACATCGGGATCCGGATCACCCAAAAATGATATACTATATCACACGAAAAATCGTCGAAATAGGGGTATGGGCGCTTTGGGGCTAATTTGACCTTGAAAATGGATCGGAATGGCCGCCCACAAATAATTTTGGCAGTTTTGACGTCGGGATCCGGATCACCCAAAAAATGGTATACTATAGCACACGAAAAATCGTCGAAATAGGGTATGCACGCTTCGGGCTATTTTGACCTTGAAAATGGATCGAAATGGCCGTGAGAGCCAACCAGATGCATAGACAAGGTCTTCATGGACGTCCACAAATAATTTTGGCAGTTTTGACGTCGGGATCCGAATCACCCAAAAAATGGTATACTATAGCACACGAAAAATCGTCGAAATTGGGGTATACGCTCTTCGGAGCTATTTTGACCTTGAAAATAGATCGGAATGGCCGTGAGGGCCAACCGGATGCATAGACAAGGTCTTCACGGACGTCCCCAAATAATTTTGACAGTTTTGACGTCAGGATTTGGATAACCCAAAAAATGGTATACTATATAGCCGACGAAAAATCATCGAAATTGGGGTATGCGCTTCGGGGCTATTTTGACCTTAAAAATGGATCGGAATGGCCATGAGGGCAAACCGGATGCATAGCCAAGGTCTTCACGGACGTCCACAAATAATTTTGGGCAGTTTTGACATTGGGATCCGAATCACCCAAAAAATGGTATACTATATAGCACACGAAAAAACGTCGAAATAGGGGTATGTGCGCTTCGGGGCTATTTTGACCTTGAAAATGGATTGGAATGTCCGTGAGGGACAACCGGATGCATAGCCAAAGTCTTCACGGACGTCCACGTATAATTTTGGCAGTTTTGACGTTGGGATCCTGATCACCCAAAAAATGGTATACTATATAGTACACGAAAAATCATCGAAATAAGGGGTATGCGCGCTTCGGGGCTATTGACTTTGAAAATGGATCGGAATGGCCGTGAGGGCCAACCAGATGCATAGCCAAGTTATTCACAGACGTCCACAAATAATTTTGGCAGTTTTGACGTCAGGATCCGGATCACCCAAAAAATGGTATACTATAGCACAAGAAAAATCGTCGAAATAGGGGTATGCGCGCTTCGGGGCTATTTTGACCTTGAAAATGGATTGGAATGGCCGTGAGGGCCAACCGGATGCGAAGCCAAGGTCTTCACGGACGTCCACAAATAATTTTGGCAGTTTTGACGTTGGGATCCGGATCACCCATAACATGGTATACTACAGCACACAAAAAATCGTCGAAATAGAGGTATGCGCGCTTTGGGGCTATTTTGACCTTGAAAATGTATTGGAATGGCCGTGAGGGCTAATCGGATGCATAGCCAAGGTCTTCACGGACGTCCACAAATAATTTTGTTAGTTTTGACGTCGGGATCCGGATCACCCAAAACATGGTATACTATAGCACACGAAAAATCATCGAAATAGGGGTATGCGCGCTTCGGGGCTATTTTTACCTTGAAAATGGATTGGAATGGCCTTAAGGCCAACCGGATGCATATCCAAGGTCTTTACGGACGTCCACAAATAATTTTGGCAGTTTTGATGTCGGGATCCGGATCACCCAAAAAATGGTATACTATAGCACACGAAAAATCATCGAAATAGAGGTATGTGCGCTTCAGGGTTATTTTGACCTTGAAAATGGATCAGAAAGGCCATGAGGGCCAACCGTATGCATAGCCAAGGTCTTCACGGACGTCCACAAATAATTTTGGCAGTTTTGACGTCAAGATCTGGATCACCCAAAAAATGGTATACTATAGCACACGAAAAATCATCAAAATAGGGGTATGCGCGCTTCGGGGCAAGTTTGACCTTGAAAATGGATCGGAATGGCCGTGAGGGCCAACCGGATGCATAGCCAAGGTCTTCACGGACATCCACAAATAATTTTGGCAATTTTGACATCGGGATCCGGATCACCCAAAAAATGGTATACTATAGCACACGAAAAATCGTCGAAATAGGGGTATGCGCGCTTCGGGGCTATTTTGATCTTGAAAATGTATCGGAATGGCCGTGAGGGACAACCGGATGCATAGCCAAGGTGTTCACGGACGTCCACAAATAATTTTGGCAGTTTTGACGTCGGGATCCGGATCACTCAAAAAATGGTATACTATAGCACATGAAAAATCGTCGAAATAGGGTATGCGCGCTTCGGGGCTATTTTGATCTTGAAAATGGATCGGAATGGCCGTGAAGGCCAACCGGATACATAGCCAAGGTCTTCACGGACGTCCACAAATAATTTTGGCAGTTTTGACATCGAGATCCGGATCACCCAAAAAATGGTATACTATAGCACACGAAAAATCATCGAAATAGGGGTATACGCGCTTCGGGGCAATTTTGAGCTTAAAATGGATCGGAATGGCCGTGAGGGACAACCGGATGCATAGCAAAGGTCTTCACGGACGTTCGCAAATAATTTTGGCAGTTTTGACGTCAGGATCCGGATCACCCAATTAGTGGAATACTATAGCACACAAAAAATCATCGAAAAAGGGGTATGCGCGCTTTGGGGCTATTTTGACCTTGAAAATGGATCGGAATGTCCGTGAGGACCAACCGTATGCATATCCAAGGTCTTCACGGACGTCCACAAATAAGTTTGGATGTTTTGACGTCGGGATCCGGATCACCCAAAAAATGGTATACTATAGCACACGAAAAATCGTCGAAATAGAGGTATGCGCTTCGGGCTATTTTGACCTTGAAAATGGATCAGAATGGCCGTGAGGTCCAAACGGATGCATAGCCAAGGTCTTCACGGACGTCCACAAATAATTTTAATAGTTTTGACGTCGGGATCCGGATCACCCAAAAAATGGTATACTATAGCACACGAAAAATCGTCGAAATAGGGGTATGCGCGCTTCGGGGCTATATTGACCTTGAAAATGGATCGGAATGGACGTGAGGGCCAACCGTATGCATAGGCAAGGTCTTCAAGGACGTCCACAAATAATTTTGGCAGTTTTGACGTCGGGATCCGGATTACCCAAAAAATGGTATACTATAGCACACGAAATATCGTCGAAATAGGGGTATGCGCGCTTCGGGGCTATTTTGAGCTTGAAAATGGATCGGAATGGCCGTGAGGGCCAACCGGATGCATAGCAAAGGTCTTCAGGGACGTCCACAAATAATTTTGGCAGTTTTGACGTCGGGATCCGGATCACCCTAAAATGGTACACTATAGCACACGAAAAATCATTGAAATAGGGGTATGCGCGCTTCGGGGCTATTTTGACTTTGAAAATGGATCGGAATGGCCGTGAGGGCCAACCGTATGCACAGCCAAGGTCTTCACGGACGTCCACAAATAATTTTGGCAGGTTTGACGTCGGGATCCGGATCACCCAAAAAATGGTATACAATAGCACACGAAAAATCGTCGAAATAGGGGTATGCGCACTTCGGGGCTATTTTGACCTTGAAAATGGATCAGAATGGTCGTGGGCAAACCGGATGCATAGACAAGGTCTTCACGGACGTCCACAAATAATTTTGGTAGTTTTGACGTCGAGATTCGGATCACCCAAAAAATGGTATACTATAGCACAAGAAAAATCGTCGAAATAGGGGTTTTTGGTGCTATTTTGACCTTGAAAATTGATCGGAATGGCCGTGAGGGCCAACTGGATGCATAGCCAAGGTCTTCATGGACGTCCACAAATAATTTTGGCAGTTTTGACATCGGGATCCGGATCACCCAAAAAATGATATACTATAGCACACGAAAAATCGTCGAAATAGGGTATGCGCGCTTCGGGGCTATTTTGATCTTGAAAATTGATCGGAATAACCGTGAGGGCCAACCGGATGCATAGCCAAGGTCTTCACGGACGTCCACAAATAATTTTGGCAGTTTTGAC